>CAVLJG010000001.1:84839898-84926161 GCA_963669975.1 Acanthoscelides obtectus | reverse complement strand
TTTGAACGTGACTGGAGACAAATATTTTCATTAGATCTGCTCTATTCATTACTTTTGCTTTTATGTAATGTAAGAATAAGTGGGAATGAAAAATTCAAATATCATGTCAGAAGACATCAATTCATAATAAATCTGTTTCCAGCTTTCGTAAGACATATGCTTTGCGACATTAATTACATTTTAGGAACGGTAGAGGAGTAAAGTTACTAGATTTTTTTATGGCTCACTCAAAACAAAATATTATGACAAGTGCTGGTTCCAACTTTTATGTTTTACGTATCCTGATAGATGCGATCTATGCCAATCCAAAAGGTAGGTAACGAAATGTACACATCTCGTCTATATTAATGAAGTAACAATGTTTCATATGATAGCAATATTTGCAACAAAAAGTACTTTCTATTTTTTTATATGAACGGGAATGGCAAAGCTTCAACGTGAAGTTTCGCGTAAGGCTGTGTTAAATAAGCTCTAACAGACGTATAAAATTCATCATGCGCTGGCTTGAAAATGTGATCCTACCTCTGTCATGTAGGTTAGTATCCTTGAGGTCTTGCGTCATATGTTAGGAAATTACTGTTCTCTGACCTTTACAGATTGACATATGGCACTAGTACCGGTATTCGAGATAAAAGCCAATCTTATTAGCTGATTTGTGAGTGGGCAGATACAGATGCTTTAAATGGGTTGATCTTCAACGCGTTCTTCAAACATTGATGCCTAATAATCATACATTCTATTTCAGCTATTAAAAATATGTCTGTGATGTACGCTTTGGGATCCTTTTGATGAGTCTTCAAAGAGTTTAATAGAATTGAAAGCAACGAAAAAAGCACTCAAAGCGCTAAGAATAAGTTGATATAAGAAACGTTAAGAGAATGCTACCGAGGTGGTGGAAGCGTCATTAAACTGTTTTTGTTCAACATCTTTGATACATCAGTGAAACTGTCATAGATGTTTCAGTAGTTACATTGATTCATTTTCAAGTTTTTCAATTCTCTGAAGAGCAGGTCTTGCGCTAGTCCTAAAAGGATACTGGCTTAATATTTTCGTTTATGATAGGTTTCAAATCGTCAATACACAGATAAAGCCCATTTCCGCCCAATATGAATGGGTAATTCTAACTTGAGTCATGTCAACCGAGGGAATGTCATATGTGACAGACGACATGGCAACAATGCAGCAAACGCCATCACTCAAGAGTCGGCTCTAAACTTCCCGCATTTCTGGCTGTATGAAAAGTACACGAGTCACAAATAACGTGTTTGAATTAAGCTGTCTCGTAAAAAGCGAGCACGGGAGGGAGGTGTGGTATAGGGGGGGATATTTTTTTACGAGGGGCGATTAATCCTCCTTTAATCTGCCGGAGGCTGCCGCTTGCCGCCAAAACAGGACTACGTGTTATGTCGGGAGGTATTACCGCCACGCTTTATTAAGGTTACACAGCCAGATTAATTATCTTTTTTTTATACTCCAACTACCACGAAGGTCAAAGGCCTAAACACCCATGGGTACCGTGGGGCTATAGGGGGAAACAAGGAAAGGGGGCGGCGCCACACTGGACTCTGGCGAGGGAACACTACAATACTGAGATTTTTACTTCCCGCGCCAATTGGTACGAAGCATTGTAATAATAAGATCACTCTAGTCCACACAAAAAAATGGCGTCAAGTAGGTAAGTTGACTTTGTACTTCCTACGCAACGCTGTGTGTGTAAAGGATTATGTTCGACACAAGCTAGCCCTTCTGAGAAAAAGTGTATGTATAACAAAATTTAGATGACCTTGCTCCTTCCCATGTGACCTTCACCATGGTCAGTGCACACAGCCCACAGCAGTGCGGAAGCGATTGGCGCTCGTTAATCGGGGGACCATGTCGCATGTATCGACACGCGGCTGTTAGAGAAATTTGTAAGTTTTAAGGATAAGTGTACGGGGATATCTATGATGAGTGAAATATGCCTAATAGGTGTATATAATTACTAGGGTTGGTCGCGTATAAATATGTCAACGTCAAAAATGTACTGTATACCCTCCCCCACCCCAGAAACCCCTAACCATTGATTTTTTACGAAGTCTTGGCTACTTTTTTTTCATTCTTGGCCTTTTCTCCGCCGCTACTGGACGTGATGTGATGTACATGTGATATAATATCCAAAAAACAATATATCTCACTTTCGAAGTTTTTCGTATTACAGTACTTCTCTGCCAGTAGACCTGCGAAGTAAAAACAATGATTGGTGTGCGCTGGGGACCTACTATATTGTTCCAATGTATTTTCCCGCTGACCAGGAATTTGAAGTCAGTCTTGAGGGTCGATAAACAACTATGAAAGTAAGTGCGAGTGACACTGGTCATGGAGCCTATACAAGTTGCTTCAAATTCGACCCTCACCAATGGAATCTCTAAAACTGTAAGAGATACGAAGTCGTTTAAATAGGGGCAAAGTTGCGGATTTAGGTAATCAACAAAACGCGGATTAGAAAGTTTTGAAATTCAATGGACTTCCGGAGAGAGTCATAAAAATACGAATTTTCCCAAAATCGTTTGAACTTTTCCTGACTTTATTTATAGTGGGATATCAAAACTAATTGCACATTAACATTGCTACTTTTTCTCCTCTGCAAGATGGCATAACTAGAATTTCAATATGACGTTTCGTCTCTTCTCCTCCAGCAACAACTTGAGTTTTTCCTATAAACGCCATATTGGATTTTTTCACAAATGAATAGGATTAATTCTGATTCCATAAATGTATGATACGTCATACATTGACGTAGCCAAACCTTAGCTATTTAAAAAAGCAGAATTTCCTGAAATAATCACAGTTATTTGTTTCGCCTAGCAGATTTATCCCAAAGTCACTTTTATTTTCCCTTGCTATATTTAAGATGGAATTCCAAACTAAATAGCATGTTAACTCCGACATTTTTCTCGTATACAAGATGGCATAATTAGAATTTCAGTATGACGTATTGTCTATTAATTTTTTCTTATGATACATATATAGTATGTCAGTCATTGACATCGGCAAACCTTAGTTATTCCAGAAAAACAGAAGTTCCTGGGTAGGCCTTGAAATTATCAGATCTCACTTGTTTTGGATACCAAACTAGCTTCAAATTGAACATAGCAACAGAGTTTGGAGAAGAGATATAAATCGAACAGTGAATGTACAGAGAAGAGTCAGGCTTTGCCTATAAAATAGCGGATACTTTGAACATTTGCTATGATTTACATCTGCTATTTATGATTGTTATTGTTATTACCGCCAATGAAATTTTTATTTTGTGTTCAGGTTTCACCATGCCTTTTTATTTCCTTATAATTTTCATCCAACAAATTCATAGCCAACTAAGGAAATGAACTTAGGACTGAAAAGTACATTTAAATGTACAAAATTCCAATATAGCGTCCATATGAAAAATCAATGTTGTGATGATGGAATTCAAAAGACGAAATGTCGAACTGAGAATTCGACTAGGCCATCTTGTAGAGGAGAATAAGTAACAACGATAACATGCAATCTATCTTGAAATCCCATCTCGAATAAAGTCAGGGAAAAATGAAATTGATTGTAGGATAAATCTGGTATGCCAAACAAATGACTTATCTGATAATTTCAAGGCAACTTTTTTGAAATAACTAAAGTTTGTCGATGTCAATGTATGACGTATGATACATTTTTGGAACCAGAATCAAAAACTTTACTCATCTGTTTAAAAATCCAATATGGCGTCCATAAGAAGAAATAATGTTGATGCTGGACGACAAGAGACAAAACGTCATATTGAAATTGTAATTATATCATCTTGTAGAAGAGAAAAAGTATCAACTACCTAAATTCACAATTACGCAACTTTGTCCCCATTTAAGCGACTTCCTATCCCTGACGGTTTTCGAGATCCCAATGGTGAAGGTCGAATTTGAAATACCCTGTATACCAAGATAAGCTACGACAATGCTGTTAAACGACCGCGGAACTTGACGTCTGCAGTACCAGTAGTGCTTTGACAGAGTTGCCATGTTAGCGAATTTTCCCCCAAATAAGTGAGATTTTTACTTGGAGAATTTTTGTTTTGATATAATGGGGGAAAGCATACGATTCGCGTATAGACAGCATCCCCCGCTCTTTGAACCAAACCTATCCCTTGTCATTAATTGGGGGATTTTTTTTAAAAAAGTAGCAATTCAGAGTTTTTTGTTTGTTCTGGGAAAATTCTAGTAGAATATATTACAGCAGGGTTGCCTCGTTCTAAAACCGGAGATACCCTTCGCATGCGCAGTAGCTGGTACTGACTTCGATCACTGCGCCCTCAGTCAGACGACAGGTTTTGAGATCATTTCAAAGTTCTAGTACATAGTCTCCATAGACACTGACTGTATTAGAATTTCATGAATTGCGGATTTCGATAAATTAGTTCGACCTTGAAACACTTATTTCACGGACTACAAATTAAACAGCTGTTGGTGGTGATATCCGACTGAAGGAAACTGCGTTTTGTACATTGTCTAGTTTTCCCAATGTCACTCCACCTGTCCTATATACGCGCAGCCAGCAGCATAAGTATGTAGACAGCATGAGTACCGCGGAAAGAAGAAGCATAAGAGGCAGTAGAAGTAGAGGAAGTAGGAACACTCATTGCGCGATAGCGGTGAAATCGGATTAAGGTTGTCAAGACGATCGGACATTGATTGATTGATTGCCTTGGCGGATGAGTTATGAGCCAGCCAGCCCCTTAATGGCCCGCTAACGGGGTGTGTCCGTAGCAATCGACAGATCAGACATCGCACATCGAATAACATAGCAAAGTATACGGTTATAGGCCAAGCGATTATAGGCGTGAACGATACCTGCTAATTTGGTTTATTGGAACTAAAATGATAATAATAATTATACCTTTGTTGAATGATACACACCTTGAAAATATAGTATTTTGAACGCATTGCAACTAAAATATCAAAACTCCATTCAGTGGACCTTGGGTTTCAGTGCTTTTACATCAAACAGTCCCTATTATGCTCTGGTACTGAAAAGGAAGAGAGCAGCAACACACATTGCACGGTACTGCAAACGCGGCGACTCTCTCCCAAAGTCGAGTATAACTACCGTCGAAAATTCGTTCTAGTGCACAGTGTCATTCAAAACTTAAGAAGAAATATTTCAGTAGCGTTTGCAGGGTTCTGTATCTCGTCCCGTAGGACCTTCCCTTTTGAGTAACTTGTAATTTTTTTGTTTCCTATATTTGTGTATCCTACTAAGGGGCAACCTATATGACAGACATTCATACAGATTCTTAGTGTTTCCACTTGCTGAAGCTTCTGCATCTCATCAGCGATAAATAAGTCTCAAAATACACTTTGTTGAAATACGATTCGATGAAGTACGGTTGTTCCGTTTGAATCGTTTTACAGCAGATAAGATGATCCATAGTCGATGTTTGTTTCAATGTACTATCGCCTTGGTGAATCCAACATTTTCACAAGACCCTGTATATAGATATTCCACCGCAACAATGCCGTGCCCTTATCTATGTCGGAAGAACGGTAGGATGCCGGGATTTTAAGTGAATTATAGCGGATACAGTCCACTACTATGCCTGTTTGCAGCCTAAACGTGCACGTATTCAGTATAAGGGGGTATAAACCTCGCTTATTTTGTACACAGCGATATGTACATATGTCTGTGTCTCTGTGTATTCCATAGCCATGGTATTATTTAGTTTCCATAGGGCTGTTTCCATAGAGATTATCTCTTGAAGGTAATAGATGTGTGTTTAAACTCGCCAAAATGTATGGCAAAGAAATGGCATCAGGTTGAAACACTCTGTATCTTCCATGCAAATACGGGGAAAAAGGGTCAGGGGATGTCTCATGGACTCTAGCGGGGGAATCCGTGTGCATGTGACATGTACACTTTCTGGCCCCACCTTAGAGACCGTCGGGTGGTACCTCTACGCTTTATGATCTAAGACCGTTCACCACCTACCGACAAAAGGATTCAAATCCAGGCAGTGCACGGCTACCGATTAGGAGACCAACATCCTAAGCTACTATGCCACCGGACTGCAGAAGCCTAATTACACTGATCAACAGCCAAAAAATATCCTAAATAAAATCAACAAAATATTACTATTTTTAATGGGCTAAAACCGGAATGAAACTTATTTTTTCAATATTAGCTCAAGTTTTAGAGATACGGTAATTATATGTGTTCCTGCTGTGACAGTGTTAATATACTGTAATTCACAAAATGCACGTGCTACATTTTTATATTCGGCAATGTAATCGGCATGATTGTGTTACGTTATACATACGTGTACATTATATTGTTTTATATTAGCCATTTTTTCCTCAGTTGGCTGACAACGTTCATGAAAGATGTCTCGAAAGTGTGTAAACAATCCAGATCAGTTTTGTTACGTGTTTGGTGATGTGACTTTTGCGTCTCAGAGACGGTCTATTACTCCACTAATAACAAAGGCATATCAGCTTTATTTCGGTTGTAAACTAAGTGATCAAGACAAACAGTGGGCACTCCACATCTGCTGTAATACATGTGCTTCAAGTCTGAGGAGCTGGTTAAATGGCAAAAAACGGTCTATGCGCTTTGCTGTCCCAATGGTTTGGAGAGAGCCTACAAATCATATTAATGATTGTTACTTTTGCATGGTACCTTGTGTTGGACAAGCCACAGGTATGTCCAAGAAAAAAAAATTCGGTTATTAACTACCCAAACATACCATCTGCGATGAGATCTGTGCCTCACAGTGACGAAAATCCTATTCCAAAACCCCCGGAATCCTACACTTGCGAATCAGAAAACGAATCAGATCATGGCGATCGTGTGATTCGTCAGGAAGAAGATATGCCATCAACGTCAACAGATCCTGATTTTATACCGAGCACGTCATGCCACCAACCGCACAAAATAACACAGTCAGAATTAAATGATCTTGTAAGAGATTTAGAACTTCCAAAATGTAAGGCAGAGTTACTTGGATCAAGACTGCAGCAGTGGAACTTGTTAGAAGACGATGCTTCGGTATGTGTTTTTCGTAAACGCCACAAAGACTTAGAACCATTTTTCAATATGGAGAATAACTTGGTTTTCTGCAGTAACATTAACGGCTTACTGGCGGCTTTAAATATAAACTATGACCCAGAAGAATGGAGATTGTTTATAGACAGTTCAACATTGAGTTTAAAGGCAGTGTTATTGCATATTGGAAATATTTTACCATCTCTTCCTGTAGGGTATGCAGTTCACATGAAAGAATCATATGACAATATGAAGTACCTATTGACATGCATAAAATACGATGAGCACCAATGGCATATTTGTGGCGATTTGAAAGTTGTTGCACTTTTACTTGGGCTGCAGCTAGGCTACACAAAGTTTTGCTGTTTTTTGTGTGAATCGGACAGTCGGGCAAAGGCACTTCATTACACCAGACAAAACTGACCTGTTCATCAATTCCTAGAGCCAGGTCAAAAAAATGTACAGCATATGCCATTAGTAGATTCGAAAAAAATTTTATTACCACCACTGCATATCAAGTTGGGCCTAATGAAAAACTTTGTCAAGGCATTAGATAGAGATGGGTCAGCTTTTCAATACCTGCGTCAGAAATTTCCAAGACTAAGTGAGGCAAAGGTTAAAGAAGGTATTTCTGTTGGGCCACAGATTCGAAATATTTTGAAAGATACACAGTTTGAAAACACTTTAACAGGTATTGAAAAAACTGCTTGGAATGATTTCCGTCTGGTGGTCACTAATTTCTTGGGAAATAGAAAAGCTGACAACTATAAAACCCTTGTCAAAAATATGCTGTCATGGTATCAAAAGATGGGCTGTAATATGTCTCTTAAGATACATTTCCTACACTCACACCTGGACTTTTTTCCTGACAATTGCGGAGCCGTAAGTGATAAGCACGGCGAACGTTTTCATCGGGATATTTCAACAATGGAAAAAAGGTACCAGGGAAAGTGGAATCCTTCCATGCTTGCAGACTACTGTTGGACTCTTGGTAGAGATGCTCGAGAAATGATCCATAAAAGAACAGCAAAAAGACAGCTCATATAGTGATTCTTATAAGTATATGAATCTTGTTACTTTTTTTAATATATCCTTAAAAATAAAAAGTTTTTTTTCTAAACCGCAACTAATTTTTTTTATTTCATTATCATTTTTGGATTCAGCCCCAAAATTAACAAAGAAGTGCACTTTTCCCACAAGATACAATTAAAAAATATATAAAATTTGTTGTCCAGTGTTATAATCTAAGTTGCTTGTAACATATAGAGTGAACCTACTTGGAACAGACTCCTAATAGATTAGAATAAACAAACATTTTGAGTTAAACTTACCTTAATTCGACCAAAAAATAAGTTGAAAAGATTGCATAACGAATTTAAAAAATTAATATTTACTTCCAAGCGTTTGCTTTTTCCCAAAGTGGGAAAGAAAACCAAAGTAATTTAGAAGTCAGTCTCAGGGCGATGAGGCATTTATTACTAATAGGTCGAAGGATATAAGCAACTGTTTGTGATAAAATCGTTGTAACTTTGTCCTATAAAATCAGATGAGTCTGACCTAAGTTTAACAAATAAGGAAGCATACTCACTCTCTCTTACTCGTACGTAAATTTGGTAACCTATCGGTTAAAAATAAGATTAGCTGGTAATGCACTAGTCTATAGACATAGCATCAATTTGTGATAGTGATTATAATAGAATGATTTCAAAGTTATATTGTCGGTCACAAGTGAACGAAAAATCTATGCGCAGGAAATTTCTCTCTGACAATATAACCTCAAAATATAAGAACGCTTTGTTTTGAGGTGCGAAGTTGTTAATTATATGCAACATGATGCTTTTGGGTGACTTAGGTATTTTTGGGAAAAGTAACATAATATGCAAACAATTATCAGACGTTCATGTTTTAATATTAAAAAGAGAATATATCAAATATGGCCGTTTTCAGAATTTCAACCCGTAGCTCGATATAGCCATTTTCAACTTTATAGATGAGTTTACCCTATTTCGGAACTAATTATTACTTAGAGGCCAAATTCCAAGTCAAGGTGAAAATAGGCTTTGGTTTTTATTTTTAAACAAACAATTTTACATTGAATAATTTTTAAGATTGACGTCAGTAGGCTATATTCACTGGTTTGCCGTAGATGTGTATGAATTATATATGGTTTTCCATTAAGGACTTGACAACTTTCTTTTCAAATAAATCGCAAACCATTTGATATATCTCTAAAATTTTATTATTGGATTGATGTATACTCATAAAACTTATGCATGAAATTCAACCTAGGTCATATGTCTACCATGGGCACGTTCGCAGCGATCGATTCGTTGCACCCAATTTTTAATGACTCGGCCACACATTTCCACAGAAACGGCCGCTATCTCTCGTTCAATAATGGCTACGAGCTCCTCTGACGACGCCGGCTTGTTGGAATACACCAATGATTTAATGTAGCCGCATAAAAAAAGTCTAGAGGTGTTAAATCACACTACCTAGGCGGCCATTCCACATGACCATTTCTCGATATAACACATTCACCGAGTTTTGATTTCAATATGTCGATTGTTTGACCAACTGTGTGGCTTATGGCACCATCTTGTTGAAACCAAATATCATTAATGTCTAGCTCATCCAATTGACCAACAAATAACGTTGCAACATGTCTCTGAAGCGATCTCCGTTGACTGTAACGTGACGGTCAATTTCATCAACGAAAAAAACGGCTCAATGACACCAACGGCATGAAAACCACACCATACGGTTATGTTTTTATGTGAAGTGGTGTTTTTTGAACTACATGAGGGTTTTCACCTGACCAACAATGCATATTCTTTTTGTTGACGAAGCAGTTTAACCAAAAATGTGTCTCATCACTGAAGATGAACCCAATTCGAAAACGTACGTCGGTTCATGTGATCGAACGGCTTCAGTTCATGAGTTAACTTGATCTTATAAGGGTGCAGGCCAAGATCTCTTCGCAAAATTCGCCATAGTGCGGTCTGAGCGATATCCAATTCTTGAGAACGCCGTGGAATCGACGTGTTCTGTTCGTTTGCGACGGAAGCTTGAACGGCAGCAATATTCTCGGCACTTCGACCAACCCGTTGTCTCACTGGCACGGGAACATCCAGCAGCTTATATGTGGACTCAAATGTTTTTACTAGACTATGAATTTCTTGTCTACTGGGACGAGAATACAACCAAAAATTGGCGTTAACGCTCTTAAAGTTGCAGTCATCGACTCGGAATTTCGGTAGTAAATGTTAATTATTTCTAAGCGTTGTGCGTTCGTGTGCTTCACCGCGATGAAAATGTTTACTTTGCTGAATGTTTTGACATTGACAGTTCGGTAGCTGATTTAAAGGTGCATTCAGAGTGAAAGTTCAAAGTTGTCAAGCCCCTATTGGAAGACCCGATACTACAAATTTAGTATTGCGTGTATGCGGTCAGAAACAATTCCTGACCAGGATCATTCTCTCTTTTTAAATTACAGTCGTTGCAGAATCCAAAGAGAGAGAGAGAGAGAGAGATGGACGTATCGGGGCGCGGTCTTTGGTAGCATTTGGTGTTTGATTTTAATAGTACTTGGTTTTGTCTTTCAAATCAAAAATTCTTTGAGTACCTCTTAGAGGTATGTTTTGGACCAACCAATTTAACCTGTTGCTCAAACGTCTATTAGGGGTCTTATTTCGAAAGTAATAATTTTATTATGTTCAACAGCTGAGCCAATGAGAGTCTCTTGAAACCACCTTAAATTATATGAGATGCAGAAAAAAGCTACCCTTGTAGTTTACCGAAGAATTATTTAAATACTTCATTTTATCTACTAGTACGAACACCCGAAAACTTGGCAGCATCCTATGTCAGTATGCATCTTTTATGGGCACCCAATTTTCCGATATGATCAATCGTTGATGACCATATCGTTGAACGTTGACGATTTAACGATATAGTCAAACATAGTTGACCCTTGCGACCACTTCATGAGATGCTCAATCATTTCGTGAATTGGTCAATTCTACGATATGGCAACGACATATACAAATACAAGTTATACATTGGTCCGATAAAAAAAAAGAATGTGTGAACCTTTCATCCTGACCCTTAAGCTATGATTTTTCATTTGTAGGAGAGCCAAGGATCGCCGATCTTTGTTGCTTTTCGAAAATTATAAAGGTTGTTTGTCCTATGCATGACAATTACCCTGAAGCACCGTCGCTGCCTTCTTTCATATACAGTGAAAACCAAATGTGTCTGACGGCTTGAGTTTAATCTATACATGTTAGAAACAGATAAAAGACGGCTGAAGATCGAAGGTCATCTTCACAATGCTTAGCAACGGTCAATAGATTAGGTTACTATCAACCCAAGTAGGAGGTCTGTTCCAACATTTAATTCAATATTCTTTTTTCATTTTGATGTGACTTAGTGTTTTAATTTGTTCTGTAATTATGTTTGAATTCTACCGATGGAATCGATCCTACACAGATTCGACACAATTCACAATTCAAAAATGTGTACGCTGAAAATAAGACCATTATTTGGGCGTAGAGAATAAACTAACGTATCTTATCAAAATTCAAGGAACTGGTGTAACCTGTTGGTAACGCGGCACATTGCCGCGTCAGCATTGTTAGGCAACGCGGTGATGAGCTTCGCTATCCAGCCGACTTCTATCTCTTCAGAACACACTTATCTCTCTTACACATTGAACTCAAGTCGTTAGTTCTTAGTATAGATCCCCACTTGAGATGGGATGTACATATTTCTCACATACTAAAGAAAATTAGATTCATAGCATATAAAATAAAATTTCTAACCGGTATATTAACTGAATATTATCTACGAATAATATATCAAGCTTTAGTCGAGCCAGACATAACATATGGTATAGTAGTGTGGGGTGCACGACATACTTTAACGATTTAGATGTACTTCAAAGAAGAATTTTAAAATCAATGTTAGGCAAATCAAAATTATACCCAACTAATGACTTATATAATGATGCACAAGTATATGATACTAAACAACTTTACTTCTTACATACCATCACTCATTATCACAAAACTATTAGTGAACACGATATAATTAAACATAATCATAAAACCAGATATAAATTACGCGCAAAAAATGTTCCTAAACCAAACATCCCTAATGAAACGATGTCACCTGTATATAGCTCCAAAATTGTACGAACATTTACCAAATAATTTAAAACAATTACGCAATACGTATACATTAGGCTTCAAAAAAAATTAAAAAAATTTATTAACACGATTGGGAGAAATCAAATTAATAAAATAATCTCAAATATTACACAATAAATGCTCTACCATTCTTACCAATAATTTCTTTTTTCTTTCTATTTTATTATATTTTGCAATTCAACATACATATGATCCATGCACAGGCGTTGTCCTCCTATGGATATATTATATTTATTTACTCGTTTCATGTTCTCTGTATTTTAGAGTAAATAAATATTATTATTATTATTATTATTATATGTGCTGCATGTTCAGAGTTTGCCTTCCTTGATAAAGGACCAAGATTATATAATATAGGGTTCGATCTACTCTATGCCATTTTCAAATTTTACGTGTATTAAACTGCTAGAGACAATTATGACCAAAAGGGGCATCGAACATCTACACGCAATAACAAGCTGCTCCATATGTAACGGTGCTCATGTATATGCACGGTTGAAACACGTAACGGCACGACGGAACAAAGCGTCTCGCGGGCAAACAATGGCGAAACGCAGTTGCTACTGCGATCCGGACGGAGGGCATTAAGACTCAGGTCCCAGCTACGACGCAGGCTTCTGTCTAATGGTATCAGATGTTACGGTTAAAGTAGGATGAATTACTCATAAGTTCATGCATTGTTTGATGTGGACTCAATGCCACGAAAACCTATATGACATTTTGTTCCTTAATTTGTTTTATTATGATTCCCACAGCTTTTACCGGATAACTGTTTAAACGTTTTTAATTATTATAAAACATAGTATGCAACAACTATAAAACAGTTTTATTGAACACTAGCTTTACCCTGCGTGCGTTGCTACGCCACCAACTAAAATAAACTTGAATGAATTTCACAATTTAGATATATTCTTATGTCACCAACAATTCGAAATGTCATCATTCGTTCGCTGTTTTCGTTTCAATTCAAATCAGCATGCGCTGTCACGGCAAAGTATGAAATTCATTGGAATGACACTGCCACCATCTATCGAAAATTGGTCCTAACAACTCAGAAACCTTCGTGGGCTCATGCACAACAATTTTGCTAAAGGTCATCACGTGATCAAATGCATAGTTTACGATTCTACTAAGGACATACCGACAAACAATCGTTTCTATACAATATACAGATAGTTGTACTAGAATGACACAATTTTATAGAAGTTGATGTTGCAGTTTTATTACAAATTTTAATATTGTTTCATAAATGTTTACACAACAATTTTACACAACATTTAAGTTTGCTGAACAAATGTGTTTCATAATAGATTTATGCTGGTATCATCTGGTAGGAACTTATTCGTTTACGAAGATCACTGAAACTGTTTTATTAAGGATACGTGAAACATATATAAAATGTATTTATTTTATTTTCTTTCTGACAAGATCGCTCCTTAAAGCATATTGTACTGGAATGAAACCTTATAAAATGATTATATAATTATTATAAAATGAAAAATTTTTCTTAAGGTAAAAAAGCATTTACAAGCACATTTACAGAAACGAATAAGGCAACGTCTTTAAATCTGTTTAATTTTGAAACGAGGTATGGTTAAGCATTGAAATCCACATGCTTGCCTTAATTTAAACACTTGAAAATTGTAAAGTAAATTTTTTAATTATGGGAAATCAAACTCAGAAATTGCAACTTTGTTAGACTTATCGCGGTACAGTGTGAGAAATATTGTTAGAAGATATAACGTAACTGGTTCAGTTAATATTAAGCTACGATATGTGAAAAAAAGTAATATCACAAATGCCGACCGAAGAGCATTAAGGAGAATAATCGTGAAAAACAGGCGTGTCAATTATTTACGATTAAGTGCTCTGTATAGTGACGCTGTTGGAAGGAGAATTTCGAGGTCCAAAACTTATAGAGAGGCCCACAAACTGGGGTTTAGCACTTGCAAGGTAAGTTTTCTTATAAAAAAAAGTGAAGTAAAAACCTTAAAGTTGCACAACTTGTTTATATGCCAAAGAAAAGCCACTATTAACTCCACTGCAAAAGAAAAATCGGCTGAGACGAGCTAAAGAACATAGACAATGGACACCTCAACAATGGTGTGCAATACAATGGAGTGATGAGGCCCGAAGCGAAGTTTGTATTGGTGACAGTCGCAGTAGAGTTATTCGCAAAAAAATGAAGCATTCCATGTTGACTGTCTGAAGAGAAAAGTGAAATTTCCAGTATCCATTATGGTCTGGGGCAGTATGTCATCAAAAGGAGTAGGAAAACTTCATTTTATTGATGGAAATGTGAAATATTCTTCAATTTTAGAAGAATCGCTTTTACCATTGATGGAAGAATGTATGACATCCGGCCAAGATTTTGTGTTTTAGCAAGATGGTGCAGCGTGCCATACCTCAGAAAAGGCTATAAAATGGATGGAAGAAAATAGTGTACCACTTTTGAAATGGGTTTCTAGCAGTCCAGATGTGTCACCTATTGAAACTTTGTGGCACGAGATGACAAAGGTTCTACGACAACATCCTGCTCGGACAATCACCCAACTGAGATACAAGCTTCAAAAAATATGGGATTGTTTTACACCAAATTTTTGCCAAAAATTGGTTAACACTATGCCCCAAAGAATTTCAGTCGTAATAAAAAATAAAGGTGATATTACCCAATGGTAATCTTTCAACTGTTGCTTTGTTAACTTCGCGCATTTATTCGCACATTGTTTATTTGTTCAGATGTTCTATTAGTTATAGGTCTAAGTGATTTCAAATATATATTTTTTACGACTAGAGTGTATCGAAAATGTTTTTGAGAAAATAAATTGTTTTAGAAATAAATAGTTTCGTAATGTTTAGTTTATAAAGGCATATTTTGGTACAAATCTTGAAGTGGGCCAACTGAAGTGGGAAGGGGCTCGTAGTATGAATCTATTATAAAACAAATTTCTTCAGTAGGCTTAAGTGACGTATGATATTGTGAAAATGTTTATAAAACAGTTTTAAAATTTGTCTTAGAACTGTTTTGTATGTTTGCTCTAAGAACGCTATTACGATTATCTTATAAAGCAAAGTAGTCCTTAAAAGCTTAATTGCCTTACTGGTAATTATATTACTTTATTATATATTTGCTGCTCCGGTATGGGATTCAAACCTTGTTCGCGATAGCAGCTTATTAGAGCCGAGTTATGAAGACCGCCTCGAGTTATATAACCTGCCTGCTTTTGCTGATAGAAGAATGCGAGGAGATCTCATCATCACTTTCAGAGCACTGCATAATTTGTTTGGTGTGAACATGCCGCATCTGTTTCGTCTGGCAAGAAACACTCTCAGAAGCCATAACTTCAAATTGCAGAAGGAAGCTTTTAGAACCTCTACTCGTCACCGCTTTATCTCAAACCGTGTCTTCCATCTTATGTAGTGAACTCGGCATCCGTCAACAGTTTCAAAAACAATTATGATAGACACCGCAGTGCTTAACATATCGTCCTCATTCTGTATATGTCTACTTCAGAAGTTCTAAGATTGTCAAATTGTTATGTTTCTTTTGTCTGTACACTATTACCTATTATGTGTTTGAGTTTATAGTACTTGTACTCAACTCAAATTTGTTGTTTAATAATAACAAAGAAAAAGTTGCATACCAATAGCGGTAATAAAGCGATTAGAAAATAAGACACGACAGTCGACAGACAGACAGTCGAAAATTGAAAAATATATTTGCTTGTTGGTGTTGACATGCTCTCGTAAACGCGAGCTAACCTCATATTTGCAATTGTATGTTTTTTTGACATATTTTCGGCGTCATAGACCACTGTGCATCCCCAAAAATATCACTCTCCAACGTAAAGGTGAATGGCTGAAGTGGGTGTGCGGCACTACTGAGGCGCTGTAAGCTCTGTTGTCAGTGACCATTTGTTGCCCAAACTTTGTACAGGAGAAGCCTTTGAGTATCCGTGCTGGGTCTCTGCGAAGGCAAAACGTTCACAGGAAGGTCTACAAAGCCATGTTTAGTTCGACGACTGGACTATGCTGCTATCAACTCTGCCCAGAACCGAGCGAATTTCCATAATCGGATAAGGCGACGTTTGGGACACCAGCAACGGTACCTCGGTGCCTCGGTTGGTAATCGTCTTGACCGGTTGAAATGTCGGTCACCAAAGACATTACAGCTAATTAAGATTGATCCTTAGTCTTTCAAGTATCTCAAGGTCACGTTTGCGCAGGTGATACCTCTAACACGCGAGTATTGTTATCACAAATCAAAGGAAGTTTATACTATCATAATTCATAAAAAACGAAGCTGAGCAGTATTGATTTTTTACCTTCTTTCACACTAAGCTCCGCGACCACTCTAGACCGCCCCACCGACATGACAGTACCCACCACCCAGCAACGTGGCAACTCTGCCTTCCGCAGCACAAGCAAATCCAGCACGGCGTTGCATACACCGATACACACATGATTTATCCCTCAGCAATCAAAGGAGGCAGCCGCAGGCTCGGCACGCTTATATCGAAAATATATATCTGTCATTTCAGTTCTAAAGGCAAATCTATGACCTATGAAATGGAGTCTGAATCTGCTTTCAACAACCAAGCAAGCAGTGTGTATTGTACTTTTGCAGACCATTTTTCTAGAGGTGGTTTGATGTGTAATATACCGAAATATCAAAAAACTTTCATTGATCTATCGATAGTTTTCAATTACGATGATGCAGAGTTGATTTTTTTTGTTTAATTCACGAGTATGTGTCACCACCTTTCTGCCTAAACTGGACAGTATAGATGTGGATAACACATGTACTTCCAGGGAGACGGTGGCACATGCTATAGATCTTTAATTCAATTACTGCCTGAGACATTTCCTGCTCGTGTGTTCCCCCGTTTTGGTGATCAAAATTGAACCTCAAGATCTGTCCGTGGGCAACTTTCTGCCTAACTTGGATAATATAGGTGCGTATAACATAGGTACCATGCAGCGCGTGAAACAGTTCACCTGCTATATGAGAAATTTCCTGGTCATGTACTCTTTTATTTCGATAGTTGACCACATAGATAGTAGAGGAAGTGCAGCATATATGGAATACTGTAGGTAACTCGGAATACTTAGTTATCTAAATAAGTGTAAACACTGTCTATTTTTTTGCCGTGAATATATTATTGTAAGTCTAACGAAATCACAAGTACTAAAGACAGGACATTTCCTGCCAGCAGCCACACGGGAACGAGACGTCTACTTTGAATACTTTCTCAGTAAGAATGCAATCATTGATAATCATTTACTAAAATACGTAAAATATTTCAATTATTTGAACTGTTATGTGTCTTTTTTAGTTTACAATTTTATTTTGCTTTTCTGGATACGTTTAGAATTAGAAATGTGGCATTCACAAGTTAGGATGTCATGTTGTTAATTTTGAATTGTGGATTTACGCTGCCGGTGTGAATATCTGTGATTATTGTAAGAACAGTAACTAAGAACACCAAACTACTGCCAAAAAAAGGTTATTATAATTTGGAATACTATCTTGCAAATTACTTGGACCCTAAGTCAATTTACGATTTTTTATTTTGATAAATATTTTGTTGGGGCTCCTGGTTTTTATTTTGTTTGATTGTTGATATCATTAAAATGTAATAACTTCCCGATAATTTAATGCCTTCTTTATTTTGCTATCCCGTTTATCTTGGAATTTATTTCCAAAAAACAAACCAGTATTCCAAATATGCTGCAGTTCCTTTATGATTCAACACCACTGGATTTCTTTTTGTGGGAATATTTGAAGCCAAAAGTCTATGCCATTGAGCCCAAATAGAGTCGTGCGTTGAAAGGCCAGAGGCATCCATATACATTAGCATAGCCTATCCAGTAAGAAAATAACAATCTAAAGACAGAATCTGTGATTTATATGTAATTCTAATCTTGCTTGAATTTTGGGACACCCTTCAAAATAGGTAGTCATTTTGACTAACTTTGTATCTTACTAAAAATCTCACATTTGAATTTAGGTAATACAAAGCTCTCCGAAAGTCGCCAAATGAAAAGGTCCATAACGTCACCCTTAGAATTTTTCACCCATATTTTCAAATCACCTGAAAAAACTGGACTACTAATTCTTGTGTTTATTCATTTCTGTGGAGCTCTACATCACATGCCAGAAAGGCAGCTTTGAGTGCTCCCCTCCATCTGAAAAACCAAGTCACGCTCAATACTACTCGTTAGAGTTTTAGGAGGAAACATGAGTAGCTTTTTCTGTTCCGTGCAATATTAATGTGAGGTATAACGAAGTTGCTTAGAATTTTATGAGATTCTCCCTCATACAAATGAGCCAGTAAAAGTTGAGATTTTATACGCTCCGTTGAACGATACACACTTATGTGAACTTTAACTTCTTTTACAGATGCTCTGAAAAAACATACTTTTCGCAAATTGTACATATCTGTGACATGTATCCCCTTCATAAAAATGTTCTTAGAATTTGGATATATTACTGCATTGACATTAAAGGCAAAACAGGTGCGAGACTCGAAGATTTTTTTGCTAACCGTCCCCTATACATCATGCTTATAGTAAGGAAAGGGAACTGCATTTTTTCAATGGCCATGGAAACTATGTAATTTGTAAAACCAAATACATACATATATTTCAAAACGTAATTGGAGCATAAGCTTAAAATTTTACAGAAATGTTCTGTAATATTCTTCAAGTTTCTAATGCGAATTCTTCAGACGTTTATGCAATTATTGAGCTAAGGATTTATTGAATTTCACAAAAAAATAGTTGTAAGCTAATAAAGCCTTTAAATATTCCAACAACTAGGCAATGGACTTTTTCAAGTTGATCAGCAACCTCACGATACCGTACGAACTTCATATGAACACTTTTGTACTCCTTTTTAAATTTTCGTTCCTTGCACCACGTTGACTGATTTGGATGAAATTTTTACACAAGGTTACTGCTGTGCTAAGGTGGAAAAAGCTTGTAGATCTAGAAATCGGTCCGGTGACAGTGGAGAAAAAGGCTGAAAATGACAAAAACTAAAATCGCACAAACTCTTTAAGATTCAGAGCATCCTGATCATGTTCGAACATTTTTTGGAATCCGTATAAATGTTCGTGTAGGACTCTACAGTAATGGTGCTATTTAAATGAAAAGAAACGACCTTCACCAAATGCTCCATCAGTGTACAAATAAACCGAGCGAAAAGCCAGAGAGCCAACATGAGTAAAACCTGTCAATCATAACAAACGCGAACGAAAAAACATCTCCTGTCATCCCAAACTACCCAAATACGGCCCAAATCGCATTGGAAAAATGAAAAATTTATCTGAAAAGCCGATGGCGTTCGATTATCTGTCAGGTGATGCAAGAAAATTGAAACAGATGCGAGCACGTAACATCAGCTTTCAGATAACGTGTCACATATCAGATTTTCAAACCTCCGTACTTCCCCGCCTACCCTGTTCCAGACCCTCGTCTCTTCTATCTGTCCTTCCTTTCCATATGGAATTTTAAGTCGACGGCGACGGCACCAGCAGGTCGCGCAAGATATTTCTTCAAGATAAAATTCAGGATGAGGACTTTGTGTTTGTCGTGCAACCGAGGAGTATAAACTGATTACAGAATTCTGATACCTGGAGCCGATGACACAAACACTACAAGCGCTACAAGTCTAAAACAGAACGCAAATAGCTACAACTGTAATTACAGGCGAAAGTAGTGGGTAGTGCATTACAATTTCCTTGCATACGGAACTACCGGTAGAAACTTATCACGACATATTTTGGATAGATTTTTTTAATACCATATATTTTTATGACCTTATAGGTTCACCGTCGTGACTCTATAGCGTCTATCCAGCAAAATGGCATCAACACAAATTGTTTTTTAATGCAGAGTAAATTTTTTAACGTAATAAAAGAAATCAAATACATACTTTTCAGTGATTTTTCCAATAAATTAGAAAGGCATCTACTGATGTGAGGTTATCATTTTCACACAATATGCTGTTATACTATATACCATTACCAATCTCTACCCAGAGATATAATAATAGTTTATTCACATTATTATACATGGTAACTTAATCTCAATCCACAAAAGGATATCCTCGTGCGTGGGAAAAAGTGAATACATAAGTACTTTAAATGAAAATAAAAGTTGGTTAGCAAAATAAATGACCAAGACATGTTTTCTGCATCGTAGGCGGCGTGTAAGTTTATTATTAGAATGCAATTTTTTTTTTTACTCAAAATGGGTATATATATGTCAATATGTTGTAGTATGTAATTTCTCTTAGTCAACCTTTTAGATCTTTTTTGAATTTATTGTTATTATATTTCTTTTATCAATTTTTACTGGTATGTAATTATATGGTTTTCACTCTATAATAGTGAAGCCTGATGTATAAATCATTTTAGCATGATGTCTTTCTTTGGGGTAAGAAGAGTAATTTGAGAGTTCTTATTTCTGGTATTACAACACTAATTTTTTAACAATATTTGATTTATATTATTATGTTGGTCTATAACAATACTATATGATTTTTGTATGTTAAGAATTTCTGTTTCAGCGTACAAAAGTTCAACAAGAAGAACATTAACTACAATTGTAAAAAATTCTATAACCGAATTAGGCCGGTGTTAACGTTATGTTACAGGATATGCCTACAAGTAAATCAAATTTAAAGATTACCGCATTTACGAAATATATGCTGTTAAACATTTTAGAACATTGTACTTAACACTTTTATATCGCTTTTTATTTTCACTTTAGTAATCAATTGTTTTTAAAAGCCCAATGTGTTTGCAATGTGGACATTTTTTCCAAAATTTACATATCTTCGAGCATAGATATGAATTAAATTTGATTTCAATGATAAATTGTTTTGTTAAAATATTTAAAAAAATGCCAAGTTTCACAGGTGTTCGTGTACTTTTTAGATATTACACTATGTCATACTACCTATGACCACTGGATCTTATGTATGAAAATGTATTATGCACAAAATCACCTCAAAGTAGTTTCCGACGTCGTTACCTACGTCATATTTTAGATCATTCAAAAATGCTCCTTTAATACCCTGAAACTTTTGCTAAAGCCTTCTTCAAGCGACATGATCCAATTTTTTAACTGCCAATCCTCTTGAAATTACTATAGGGAAACAAACAAATTTCTAAAAAGTGAAAAAGAATTGGAGAAGTTTTTCAATTTAGCTGGAGTTATTAGTAAGGTTTGGCAATCACGTATACCGAGTTTTTATTATTTGTTATCCTGCTACATGAGACACATACCAGCAGTATTTTCATTCTAAACGATTTCCCTAAGAATTGGGACTTTTCTTTGCAGAGTGCAGCATAGATCGAGCATCAATAACAGAGATATTATGTTCCGAACTCTGAGGGGGCCAAGCCCGATCCTGCATCCTACGTCAGACGGTATCATGCTTTTTGGTACGACTGCGTCAGTATCCAAATCGCCGCGCAGTAAGTTAACCAAGCTTCTTGGCAATTGAATTTGAAAAACGGAAATTAGCACCCTAATATTGTGCAATAAGCTATCTAGATCGCTATGTTTTCACCCGAGCTGGGTAGATTTGTTTACATCATACAAAGGCGGTCAAGACGGATATGGTGACAGTCACAGTTTATCAGAAAGCCATGCCCCTTCTCACCTTTTCTTGAAACAATCCTTCGAGAATCGATAATGTAATAAACACATTCAAATCGTCAAAAGCACTGAGACTAGATGGTATTCAAATAAATAGTTATAAGACATGCAGGTCCCACAGTTAAAGCTCCACTGGTGCATGATATAAATTGGATTGGATTCTTGGTACCGTCAGCGTTTGAAATTGGGTGATGGATATGAATTCATAAAGGTGTTAGATCCAAGACTGCAGAATCCTGCAGGCCAATCACTTTACAAAATATGATGTGTAAATTTGCCGAAAAAGTTATACTCCAACGAATCATGCCCAGTATCAGTGAGATTATTCCAGAATAGCAGTAAAATTTCACCAAAGTCAAGGAACACCAAGGCAACTTTTCCGAACAGTTAAAGTTATTAAATATGCCCCTGGACAACGACATCACGTAGCAGCGGTTACTACCAACCCGTCAAAAGCCTTTGACTCAATTACTCATAGTGCTCTTAAGTTACAACAAACGGCCATCCCAAACAATGTTATCAAAGTTAACGAAACTAGTTGCTCATCCGAAAATACGCGGTAAAAACAACCATTTTAAAACAAAAATATACGACCAAAGCTACAGAGTACCAAAGAAATATATCCTCGGACGCTACATGTAGAATCTATACGTTGCTTGGCCTGCCGGTAGAAAACATTGCAGGGCAAACGCAGCTGATTTGTGCATGCTAAGTGAATCAAAACAGCAAAACACAGCCATCATTAGAGTAAAGTGGGCAATGGAGGAAATATTTGAGTACTACGTTCGGTGTAATAAGCAGAAAACTATGTGTATTATATCGGTACGAGTGTGAACCTAGCCTAAGCAGGTCAAGTTTGTCAAGTCGTAGCCTTCACCGATCAAATACGAAATGTATAAAACAGTAAGCGTGAAAGTCCCCATTAAAGAAAGAATTCGTAAGACTAATCTCCAATCATTGACTTCAGCTCAAATACTAATATTGAAAATAATTGAAGCATGCATGAATAAAAGTGGCACTCGTAAATTAGATAGGTGCCTTAAGAAGATATATAAAAGAGCTCTGACGATGGTCGGTAATGCTCATGGGCATACAAAGTGCTTTCCATATAGCGCGATATTTCACACACTAATGCGCTCAGCCCCGTACCGCAAAAGCAGGAAATTAACACATCAAGAATTCTGGAACATCACTCCTTTTTCACTGCTATGGCAAGCAAGCAACGTCGTCAGCAAAAACAAGACGTTCCGTTCGCCACGAACCTGATAAATCGTTATGAGCTGCTCCAAAACGGGCCGCAATATTTTCCTTTTTACCTACTTAATTCTGTCGTCTTACGTTGAAGTTATAGCGGTTATTTACGGTGAAGTTCATGATAGAGATGAGAGAAGCGGCCGGCATCGTAAATTCAGACTATGCGCTAGACGGTTTATATAAATCTGCTACATACATGACTGGCATAAGCTGCAGGCCGATATACATAGGATGTTTTTATGTGTCTTGTAAGTTTAGATTTATGTGAAGTTTTGCAAACTTTGATGTGCTACTTTCTGAGTTTCTCAATTAAGCCAACTGATAGATAGGTGGAAACAGTGAGTCTGTGAAAGAAACATCTAAAGGAAACCACCTAACTGTCAGGTGGTAAATCCATACCTGTAAACACCAAACAAACCTAACGCGCCCAAATATGTCCGAGATGAAATGAGATACTTGTGGAGTCATCTATAACAATTTGTCACAGCTATCCTTCTACTCTCCGGCGCTGTGGTCAACTATATTAGTATACTCGCATAGCATACAGGCTGTTTCACAAGTTATCCGAAATATGCACTGTTATGAAAGAAGTTGATTTCTAAAAAAAATGTAAATAAGGTCCCACAGATATTAAGTTACAAACCTGAGTTTCAATAATAAACTGACAAATAAATATCTGTATTTTGCGTTCATCGTCGCGATATTAGAACACGCATCAATGATTTACTGTAGCAAATGTTGTGCCTAACAACTGACGAAAACAAAATACCAGAACATTTTTGTTTTTTCATATTGATAACACCGTGCAAATAAGGTTTAATCTGTATCGTGGGTGATCTGAATAAAGAAGGTCGCTATTTGTGAAGTTAAATAAGAAAGTATTTTGAGAGTTTATGTTTTTAGTTATTTATTAATAAAAATGGCACATGAGTGGGCATTGTTTTAGAGTACGGAGAAGCAGGGCAAAATTCGCGAGCGGCTTCTCGTTTGTATGTACACCGATTTTCGAATAGGCACACACCACATCACAAAACATTTAGTTCAACTGTTTTACGTGCACCTGCTAGTGGAGATTTGCGCCAAAGATGTGGAGTGAATAAGGTTCGGGTTCGCCCACAACGTGTTTTAAATGCCGAAGACGAAATTTTGGATATTGTAGAAGAAAATCCAGGAATAAGCACAATGCAGTTAGCCCAACAGGTCCCAGAAGTGTCACATGCAACAGCCTGGCGCATATTACATGAGGGCCAACTGTAGCCTTATCACGTTCAGAGAGACCAGGCTTTGCTTCCTACAGACTATCCCCTAAGAGTGAGTGGTTGTTGCAAGAAAATGCTCGAAACGCCCATTCTACAGCTGATATTTTGGCCACAGATTTATACTCGTAATGGGATAAACAATCTTCATAATATACACGTTTGGTCCTTTGAGAATCCTGACGCAGTGGTCCAGATACAGCTCCAACATTGTTTTTCTTTAAACGTGTGGGCAGGTATTGTCGATGAACGTCTAATTGGACCGTTCATATTGCCAGATCGGATGGATGGTCAACCGTATTTGGAATTTCTTCAGAATGATTTGCCGGTCCTTCTTGAAGATGTACCATTGGTGGTGGTCCGAGCACGGATGTCATTTCTGCACGATGGGGCACCTCCGCATTTTCGCTTAGAAGTCTTGAAAAACGAGGTATAGGCCAGTTCAGAATATTGAAAAATTGCGTGACCGAATCATAGTGGCCGCCAACAATTTGAGCCTTCAGGCACAGCAGGAAGCAGGTGTATTTGAATTAGTGCGCCGAAATTGGATTAGACGCGCCCAAGCTTGCACTGACGTCAATGGAAACAATTTTGAACAGTTTTATAAGTTTATTACATTTTTTTTTGAGAAATCAACTTCTTTCCTAACAGAGGTTAAAATGTGTCGGATAAGTTGTGAAACACCCTGTATATTTGGCTGAAGAGCCATCTGTGAGATCAATCTGAAATCATCTGAATTTTCATTTGTTTCTGACTCTATACTAACTGCTAGATTCTGGTAGGATTTTAATCCCAAGTACTTTAATGGGACTTGGCTGCATTTACAGTTAAAAATACGTAAATGTGATTGACTTTTTATTCTGGTATTGTGCATGTGAATATCAATGTGTACAAAAAAAGTGTGCCCATTCGAAAATGCATAAGTGGCTATTTCTAGTATATACCTACAAAGAAATCAATGTCAGTACTCCAAAATTTTCAAACAGCTCTCTACTCGAGTGGTGGTTAGATACATCTGCTAAACTTTTTATGATCTTTTTTGAGATATAAACACTTCATTTGCGTTGGACAAGCTGCCCACAGTGGCTTGTCCAACCCAGACTCATGATCCATTTTATTTTAATTATGGAAAGTTGGGAGTTACATATGTCAAGGGATGCCATATTAATTAATCTATGTTCGCTTGATTGCGTTTCTCATCACTTTTCGGTAGATTTCGGGAAGAATGTTTCGAATAGCTTCCTGAATAGCTCTTTACAGGTATAAACCTTGACTTTTGTAAATCCTTACAGGAATAAGGTTAGGCTGCTGCTGAACCTGAAGGTCATATGGTGTCACCTAATGGGGTGTCAAATCTCCTGAAAACAATATTCCTAAAGAATTGATCCTTCCTCCAGTTATCTGACAGACTACTCTGTCCTCTTGGAGCCACATTTCATGTAAATTATATTGTAGAATAGTAGCCACAAAGAAGGCCCCCAGGCGACTTCTAAAAAATAAGACTCTGGCCAACAAATCAAGCACTATAGAGAATAGTAGAGTTATTCGAAGAGCTCTCCACTTCTCCTAAAACCATCAAAAAGTGATGTAAAACGTAACTAAAGGGGCTAAGGTTTATATTGCTTCCAGACGTGCGCTTTCATATATCATTTTTCGTATAACTCTCAACTTTCCATAAAAGATAAAGATGAAAAATGAATCCATTTCTATTCGTTATAAAGATATTGAATAATATACAAATCAGTCCGCTATATATTGGCCACCTTATTGCCTAGGTATATATTTGGCACTGAAAAGTAGCACTGTAGTATTTATTGTAAACAATGTGGCCGAACCAGATGCACAGGTACGCGGATACGCGATATGAAGTGATTTACCGATTATGAGAAAGTTGTTTAATCTACCTTATGTCGAAATGAACGTGGAGTGATCCATATTCGTCCTTTACATCATTGAATATTGAATTTTAAACCAAGCGCCCAGGATTCAAATCCTAGGTAAGCACTAAAGGAGGTGGGGGTATTTGCTTTGTTTATTTTTGATGACATATGTGGCGAAGGGGCTGATCTCTTTATAGCGGAAAGCATATTCAGCGATACCCCAAAACAGGTGATAATGCTTATTCGCAAACACGCAAGAGTTTTTTTATAGTTAGAAAGGCCAGAGCAAAATAGGAGAATTTTCTCGCGCTTTATTCATTTGCTTTTTTTTCAGTTACATAAAATATTATGATTAGTTACCGAATTTAAAGTCAGTAAAGGAATGCGCGGTCTTCCACACCGCAGCGGTGCGTGGAATAGAAGTAGATATCACTGAAATTCTGCTTGCGTCATACAAGAATGAACCCTAGTTCTACTCAGGTTAGGCTGCGTCTCATTACGAACTTGAGTTATCCTGGGTCTTGATTGCACTTGGACTTCGCATTTAGTATACGAACGTAGAGTCGAAGAACGAACATAATTGGTAATAAAAATTTCTAGAAAAGATTTGTAAGCAGAATGATTCAATTATTAAACGGTCATGTTGATTTTCCTCTTGATTGCAATAAAAATATGAAAACAATCGTTGATTGAAGACCGATTTTTACAAAAAAATACATGGTCCTTGATTTTAGCCTCATTTTAGCTGATTGGTAATACATACATATATTTAAAAGCGTTTTCTTCCACAAGGGTCCTTGTACACTACTCCGTTTTTAAATGCTTATTAGAATATCAAAATAACCGAAACCATGTATTCATCTTGACGTCAAATACCGAAATAAAAAGAACAGATTTTTTGCCGCATCCAATTTTGTTGAAGTATATGAGAGTGCAGCTGGCAAGAATCGTTCGTTTCGTTTTCTTCTCCTTGTCATAACAAGCTGTCGATTTATCACTTGCTGGCGATAGAAAATATTCAATTTTTTGCGAGCACATCCCTTGTAACCTACTCCCCATAAAACATAGCTAGCCAGGGTTTAGATATATCTGACGCTTTCTTTTTTTTCAGATACATTTCGATAGACGAAAGGTACCTACTGAGACAAAAAACTTCTGTGGCATACTTCCAAATTCGGTCATATTCAATAACAAAGAGTAGTGTCTAGGGCTAATATCATAAGGCTTTAATTCCACTATTTATAAATTTGATGATGATGTATAAATAATACCTTAATTCTAGTGAAATAGAAAAATTAAATTATTGAGAGTTATTTGCAAATTTATAGAAATAACATAATACCTATAATCCGTGTCGCGCTATAAATTGTCCCACCCGTAAAGTTTTTCTATGACCAATTAGAACAAACCTGTATACAAAGCTGATAGTTTTTAACGCCACGTCCTTTTTGTATACACGGTGTGTGAATAAGGTGCTGTCGATGTACTTTCTAAATGGCATGATCTATTTTTTTGGTGAAAATGATTTTTTCTGATTCGAAATAGGTACATATTTTTTGTTATACACATTTCTATCACTTTAGTCTGAAACTTGAATTGGTTTAAAATTGCCATTAATAAGTGACATGAAGAATATAAGTTTTTTACTGAAATACTAAAAATACGTACCTATGGCGAAACATACGAGTATACTATATGTTTAGAAATGAACCACATACTTCCTAGGCTATGAGTTTATGAAATACGGCTAGACGTGTGAAGTTTCTCCTTTGTAAATTTTGTCAGTATAAAGCTTTTTATAGTAAAGACAAATTTTTAAGAAATGATTCTAGCTCATCGTCTCATAATTTGGTCTGTATATTTCAAGTTTCTGTGTTCTTCATCTCAGTTAGCGTTTTATTGTCATTTCCACATATTTGTTTATTAAGTAATTTTTTTTATAAAATCACTGGGCTTTTATTCTGGGCGGGAAAAATAGAACATATCACTTTTTTAATTTGTGGGTCTATGATTACTATCATCCCGCTCCTGAATTTGTGATTCTGATAAGCCTTCCAGGAGAGCTATAGATAATACAAGAAGTGTGACATGCAAACTAATAGTGTACATGTGATCATCAAACCCAAGAAATATATATTTTTGTGTACCTTCCGCAGGTCCATTATTGCGCATTTAATTTCTCTTTTATGAGTTTTTGGTAAATATAAAAATGCCACATAGGTAATTACGTTGAGATGTTGATTATGTTGAAACACGTTACTTGTACAATTTTCTTCCAGGACTGCAGGCTCGTCTGGCTGCTAAACGAAACCACATACATTTGCTATTACTCTTCCAGTAACAGATTCAGCCACGACCGTGGCCTTTTTCGGAGTATAACTGATACTGGGAGCATTCAGGCGACGTACAGCGGTACAGCGGTTCAGTGCTTTATGCTGAAAAGCAGCAGCAATAGGATTACTGTCAGTTGCTTTAAAGTGCGTTAGCGTTAACAGTGACATGAAAGATCGTCCAGCGGTAATGAACCAGAGGAAATGTCTCTCTGTGATTTTCATCGTATGAGATGAGAGTCAAAATCAGTTTGGTAAACTACCTGTGCACATAAAAGCTCAACCAACGTGTCCTCGTGACCACAGCAACAACTGATACCTAAAGTTTCCTTCAGTCCAACAACTTTCCTACAGTTGACATTAAAACATTATCATCAAGAAGGTCTTCATTGTTTATAATTCAATATCAACTTGGTCGACCCTCACGTTGACCTTTTTCTATCCAGTTCATTAGAGTGCCGGCTGAGCTGTCACAAACCCCCTTTGTTTTTGCCGTCATTACTACACTAAAAATACCCGAGCGTCATTTGTCAACTTCAGAAACCGCCGTCGAGCTTCTTATAATTCTCCGCTTAAGACTCGGGGAGCTGGCCATGGAATTAAATCCAGATTTGCCAAGTCGATATCAGCCAAGGAATTTTCTTCCAGATTATATTTACCGGAACCACTCTTTCCTCTCGAATTCCATGATTATTGTTACTCAGCAATATACGTTTTCTTGCTTTCTCATTCACCTATCCGATGAAAATTGATTATCAGAGATTATACAGGCTGGCGCATCGAAAACGAAACAGACGCATTTACTGGCAGCTCAGTTTTTTTTGAAAAACGCTCAGACCCGTCGATTTTGTTTTCGAGGGGGACACAAGTTTGGCAAAAAATCACGTTTGCACGTGCAGCCCCCTAAGCGGGGGTGACACCACCCCCAAAATCTTAAATGGAAAGGGGGGTCGAGTGATACCTTATTTTAAAGATCTTTCAATTCCCTTTATAATGATATAAAATGAATGAACTTCAGTTCAGTAGTTTTGAAGATTTATTGATTTAAAGCTTAGATAAAACTAATACATCATCATTATTATCCCTGTCTGGATGAAATCACAAAATACAGACTGGAAAAAATTCAAAACTCATGTAGTCGTTACATAAACAATTTAACAAGGTACGATCATGTTTCTCACTCAATATCTTCAATTAATTGGTTGAAAATGTCTGATCTTTTCAAATACAACTTTGTTACATTTGTCGTAAAAATATTAAAAACTTCTGTTCCGGTTTATCTTATGCAAAAGCTTGTTCGTAGGAATTTAATTCACAATTTGAATACGCGCAACATTAATCTCCTGACAATGCCACAACATAGGACAGCCATTTTTCAACGGTCTTTTACGTATAATGCGGTGAAATTGATCAACTCTTTCGAACAATGTTTCATCAGCAACTTTTCTAAAAAAAAAATATAAGAACTACTTATTGAGCTCTTAGGTTATTGTCTTCTCTTTGAATCATACGTATTATGTTTTTTGTTCTAACCGTACGCATTATGTCATATTTATTAATTCTTCTTTTACTATTATTCTTCTTTTTCCTTTTCTTCTTCAGTTTTTTATTTTATTTTTAAGGTAGTAATAAGCATTTACATGACATCTATGGTTAAGTATAAATGGTCATTGGTCAGACTTCGCCATTTGTAATGATACATAATTATGTATGTGTTACAATAAAGTCCATTGAATTGAAATTGAATTGAATTAGTGGAGATCAATACATTTGGCAGCAAAGTAATTTAAAAGAGAAGAATGCTCTGACCCGTTAGGCAAGTAAATGTTGGAAATGGCCACCATGACTCTCCATGCAATAATAAATATTTTGGTCAAAACGTTGCCGCACATTTTGCAATATTTGAGGAGTAATTTGAAGGCACCCATTCACAATTCTTTGTCGCAGGTCTTCTAATGATTTTGGCTGAGTGGCATAGATTTTGCTTCTTAAATGACCCCACATAAAGAAATCCAAAGGTGATAAATCTGACGATCTTGGGGGCCATTCAATGGCACCTCTTTTGCCAATCCATCGTACTGGAAATATCTGATCTAAATATTGTCGAACACGTAATGCGTAATGTGGTGAGGCACCATCCTGTTGGAACATCAACCTATTCGCAATGTACCGCCGATCATTCTGATTTTCAATTATGGCTATTAATGCAGGGTCTATGCCGTCTTCCAGTAATTCTAAATACATTTCACCGGTCAAATTTCCACGTACGAAAAAAGGACCAACTAAATGATCACCAAAAATACCAGCCCAAATATTTAATTTTTGTGGCTGCTGTGTATGAACCCCATGATAAATTCTGGGATTAGAATCGGACCAATATCGGCAGTTATGACGATTTACTACGCCATTTAAGAAAAAGGAACATTCGTCGGAAAAGCAAGTGTTGAATAGAAAATGTTCATCGTTTATAATTCGTTCACTCATATCTTCACATAATTCTAATCGCCGATCAAAATAGTCTTCAGTAAGTTCTTGTACCAGGTGAATTTTATACGGATGAAAACTTTGGGATCCATTGGACAATACGTCGACTAACACCACACACAGCCTCCAATTTGCGGGTACATAAACGATCTACATAAACTTGCCCTAAAACCCCCACTTCTATTGTTTCGTTCCTTATAGGATTTTCGATGTTGCGTTTTTTATTGGCGACTGACCCAGTTTCCCGAAATTTAGCTACAAGTTCTAGAACATATTTTCGATGCACGTTACTGTTCTCATGTCGCTCATTAAATTTTTCTGCTGTTCTATTAGCGCACTGATTATTTCCGAAAAAATATTTCGATTTCAACTCTTCCTGCTGTGGAATATACCATGGTTAATTTATGTAATAAAGCGTTACAAGTTATATTAGCAACAAAGTTTGGTCAAATCAATCGCAAACTATGTACTAAATTCTTATTTAAAATAAGTACGAGATATTTCCTTATCTTTCTTCAAGAAATAACCTTTTTGCCACAAAAAATGCTCCAATAGCTATTTTCAACAACAGAATGATAAAAAAACCATGGGCGTAGTGAATTACCTATTAAGTAAATTTTTTTAGTCAAATTGCTTCTGAAAGTAGTACAAACTAATCTGATGTACCTATTAAAGTCTATTTTAAGCTTTAAATCAATAAATCTTCAAAACTACTGAACTGAAGCTCATGTACTTTACATCATTATAGAGGGAATTGAAAGACCTTTAAAATAAGGTATCACTCGACCCCCATTTAAGATTTTCGGGTTGGTGTCACCCCCGCCCAGGGGGCTGCACGTGTTAGCGTGATTTTTTGCCAAACTTGTGTCCCCCTCGAAAACAAAATTGACGTGTCTGAGCGTTTTTCCAAAAAAAAAACTGAGCTGCCAGTAAATACGTCTGTTTCGTTTTCGATGCGCCACCCTGTATATATTTTTTCTCAAAAACGGAGCTTTGTCCTCTACTAAATGAGATAGTGACAAAGTTGGCAGGGGATGGTAGAATTTCGTTGGTACAGGATACAAAAGTCCCTTAAACTTAAAAACTTGAACTTGGTATAAAAACCGATGGCCGTAGCTTTACGCCTACAGAATAACCTATGCAAGGTGTACATAATGACATAAACAGTTTCCATGAACCCACCGTGTAGCTAGACAAGACGAAAAATGGGTATTCTCTAAATGACGCAGTGGTGAGGTAAAATTACTCTATAAAGAATAATATAATAAAACTTTCTTAAGATTTACATATTTTCCATTAGTACCACTGATTTGAGCTTTTATAAAGATAATATTTCAAATATTCTACCATTTGTTTTCCAAATGCATTGGTCTATCAAAAGTTAAGGCAATTTATTTAAATACCTCATTCAAAAATGCACTGGCGTAGAAATGTTTTTTTTCCACAGGGATTAAAATATCCCAGTACCTACGCAACTTGTGTTGGAACTATAAATTTCTTTTGTATTGCTTATACTGTATGTAAAAGAAATTATGTCGATACATTTATACATTCCAGAGATATACGTTTTCACGATTATAAGATTGTAACTTCAATACCTTGGATATCGGTAAGAAGAAGATTAGGGCCTATGTTTATATAAACTTTTCGGGTTAACTTTGGACATGGAGCATCGTGAGCTCCTTCTGTATATAAAATTTACTAAACGTAAAGGAATACCATAATTTTTGCGTAGAAGCAATTTTTGATCTTTTCAACCAGCACAAAACTTACACATTTCACCATTACACCGATTACAAAGATGATTCTAAAGAATATGTATATATACAAGAGAAAATGATCATGCGGAGAAAGGTATATAACAAAAAATAGGAAAATAATGGGCAAAATCCGCAAAAAGAAGGAAAGTGGATTCGAGCAGAAAATAGGATAGGTAACCCGAGCGATACGTATTTCTGCTGGTTGGCTTCATCAGGTTCATCAGGCCCGAAATAAGTGTACATATGCAACTACAAAAGTAGATGCACATGGGAAAAAATCACACACGAAGTCCACAATGATTTTTTCCCTCTCCATCTTCGTTTCCTCTGGTTATGGGCATGTGTATCTACTTTTGTAGTTGCATATGTGCATTCATTTAGGGCCTGATGAAGCCAAGCAGCAGAAATACGTATCGCTCGGGTTACCTATCCTATTTTCTGCTCGAATCCACTTTCCTTCTTTTTGCTGATTTTGCTCATTATTTTCCTATTTTTTGTTATACTTTGAAGTTGAGTCATTAATTTTCAGATAACGATTGTAGAAGGAAGATTGAAAAAAATGTTACCTTGTTTTATAAAGTATCCTCCCGACAAGTATTTTAGTGCGGACCTGTATTTGATCGTGTGGTCTTGGAGCACCGACATGCCCTCCCCTGTGAGGTCGTAAGTCACCTGATTCACGAGCCCTTTGTACTACATTAACAAAGGCACGAGGGGTTGGTTACACTCGATTGGGAAACCGATCCGCATAAATTCGTGATGCCGCGGCAGCATTTTGTAAAGACTGCCCCCGCCGTAAATAAGAATCATGTCCACAAGTTCAGCATTTTCGTAAACATGTGCCATTTTTTATTTCGTTTGAGCCACGCAACAAACACCACTATTCACTCACGAGTTACCGACTGACACATTGACTGAATACAACTGAATAAGCGTTTCAAATTCTTTCGCTTTTTTGTGTCCGATGCGATGAACCGATCAGGCGGATTATATCTGTTGGTGCCGAACACGAGCACATAATATTATTATTGAGACAGGGCGGTACTCAAACTTCTAAAGGGCTATAACTTTGTTACTTTAATTTTACCAGAAAAATGTTAAAGGAAAAAAACTTCTTTTGATCAGATCTACTCACTGTTAAAATAAATGACTCAACCTCGAAGTCACCCTGTATATATATATATATAAAGCCCATAAAATACCCGAGAATTCCGGTATTCAAAATTACAGTTGTTTTAGATTTACTTTTAGTTACAAATTAAACTTACCTAAAGGTAAACTTATTACACCTCTAGACGACAATTATGATCCATGGAGCAGACCATCCAAAATTATAGCGCCATAACAAAATGCAAAATAAAAGCAAGTAAATCCTAAATGGAATATTTTTTAGGTCCAAAATGTTACAGTATTTTGTCTATAGACATAAGAAGACTTCCAAGCTTCAGTTTATTTAAAGGAAAATTAGTTAAAACGTTACCTATAAAGAATATAAACTGTGCTTAGAAAAATAACATGTTTAAACAGTATCTTGACACATACATTCATACGCCGTTCAGAGTTATATAAAAAATTCCTAACATTATTTTTTTATTACTCCCTGTTATTCTCTATGGGGCGGTTATTATTTATTTATGTGATTCCCAAAGCCTTGCCTTTTGTGACTTATTGATTTATTCACCTGCCGTTATATATATGTATATATATATATATTGCAATGTGTGATGTTTTTTATTTAATGGTGAATAAATATTTGAATTCATCACATTGAAAATTGTTAATCTCTCAGAAGAATTTCCTTGACAGTCATTAAGAATTTGTAAAAAGTCGAAGAATGTAACTTGCCTGCATAGCTTAATTCTTATAGAGTATCATCTTAGGGGCTGATCTCTTACAGAATGTTTCACACCATCACACCAATGGGTAGTCAGTGATCTGCCTCTCTCCTTCCGCTATGCCAACAGACTTTGCTGCTCAGAGCTCTCCTCCATACGACCGCTTCTTTGTTCCATAAGGTATCGAGATTGTGTAATATTCTGCCAGAGGAAGTTTTTCTTAGTTTTATTCACCTTACGCAGTTCAAAAATCAGATTAACAACGAATTCTTAACAAGGCCTCTTCAGTCTACTCAAACACTATTACTACCTTGTTGGCGATAGTCGTTTGAATTGATTGTGAAGGTACACCTAGGCACAGTCCAGGGTACACAATAGAATAAGTACATTACCATCTGCAAAAAAATAAAAACCGAATGACCAATCCATAGTCTTTTATTTTGGCCATAAAAGAAGTTGTTGTTGCTCAGGCTGATTTCAGTTAGCTATCCCATTTTAAAATATTTATTGGAAGGTTATGGAAAAATCCGGCGGCAATCGGGCGATCGAATCGAGCTGCTTCCGGAGGCAATAACAGCGTCTTGAAGTCGATCCGTTGGGGAAAGGGTATCAACAGGACCGCACTAAACATTGACAGGGCATCGAGTTCATGTAGATCTCGATACCCTAGGGATATAGGAGCGGTCGTATCGGACAGTTCTGGATGTACGGAGTTCGATACGGGTATGATGAGATGTCGAAGTCATGGGCAAAGCATATATGCATAGCGGTAGCAGATATCTAGATTGCCGACGGCCCGCCGATGCGAAAGAGGCCCGAGATTGTCCATTAAAGAAGAGTGACCGATCGGCAGCACCCCAAATATGTGAGCAATACTCAAGGCTAGGACTGATCTGGGTCTTGCACAGAGTGAAGAGGTCATGTGGAGAAAAGTTTTTCTTAGTCCTAAACATGTCCAGAAGCTTTGTTGATGTCGAGCGACACGGTTCTCTGCCCCTCTGCCCGAATGCTACTTCCTACATAGTGTAGGGAACCGTTTGAGTTGACGGCAGTCCGGCGTTAGGGGGGGGGACGTCCATGGTGGAGTTGCCAGCAAAAATCTTGGTAAGCACTCCCCCCCTTAGCCCTTGAGTCGGTTACAATCGGTCCGTCCTGGCAATGAGCAAATATTATATATATTTTCATATTAAACTCCTGGGCGCCCAGCACCAACCACGAGAATTCAAAACTGAGTTAGTATGATACTGAAAATATATGAATTTGGAGACTTCAGGAGCTCTGTGTTCGAATCATGAGATCATAAACTTAATACTGAAGCTACACATGTCTACTATATTCGTATGCGGAACCAATTTGATATAGTTCCGACAACAAACTAAATAAGTTTTGAATCCTCTCGGTTGGTGCTGGCCAAAACAAAATTAGTATGTTCCTGAGATTGTATAAAAAAGGTGAATTGAGGGGATATGTATATAACTAGTGGGATGGCATCTTCAATACTGAGTCGACTTTGTTCTACCACATGTATTAAGGAACAACTAGAGTATAACCGATTTAATATATTTTCAGCAACATATTGATTTAGTTTTGGATGCTCCTGGTTGGTGGTCACCACCGCAAAGTGATTTTTTAGATGCAGGTAAACTTTCAAGCTGGGTAACTATGACTTAGAATTTAGCTACCAGTTGTCCAAGTTCTGGTTAACTAACCCATAATTGTTACTTGGAAGCGCACCGTGGTTAAAAAGTCCTAAAACCATAACTAGCAAGATTCACAAAATTCCACAAAAAAACTTAATCCATATGTTTTAGGGTTGCTGATAACGAATGCGGTATTCACTTCTCAGAAATCAAAATGCCGGATCAAACCTGGCGGACATGTTTGCAATGCGATTCTTACATGTTTTTGGAGAAATGAATTAGATATCTCTTTTTTTTAAATTAAAATGGCTGTCCAATAAGGCGGACATATTTGCAAAAAATGTTTCGATTACCCTCGAGTTTAAATTTCGTATGTTTTAAGGACCGCTGATAATGAATATAGAGTCGATTCTCCAATAAAAACAAAACGACGTATCCAGTTTGGTGAACATACATACAAACACATAGTGCAAGTGAGCGCATTTAAAATTTTTATATGTTTTCATGGCATTTTGCAAATTATTGTGTAACGTGGCATAACTGTCAAAGCTGCGGTCAGCTGCAGCTGCAAATTGATATATAATTGATGTATTTCTTAACTGCGGAAGCTAATCGACGTTTTTTCTATCTAATCTTTAAATACAATAATTTATTATGAATTACAGAAAAATCTTCAATTTTATATAGTTGTCGTATTTTTTCATGTATCGATTGGTAAGTAATACAACTCCATATCATACTTATGCATACCTTTGACTTTGGTACTATTCTTTCATTATACTGTCTTTTGAAGCGAGCTTCTTGCCATTTTAACGTTTGATGCGTCATATATTCACATCAGTATAATTCTGCATGCAGAGCGATCTAAATGGAATTAATGTTATCAAAAGATGAATTATCCTTCCCCAAAACTGTGAAAAAAAAACTGGAGTCACATACAAAAAATACTTTTGGACTTCTGGTCTTATTTTTAGTTATTGAGCCACTGTGCCATAAAAGAATATTAATGGACAATGAGTCCACTATCAAAAATAGAACGATTGCAAAAAGTTCTAAAACAAGGTACGAGCCCTAATTTCTATATCACGTTTTGAGGGCGAAGCATTGACAACGAGATCGAATGATAAAGATTACATAACAAACTTCAACATGCGATGCTGGTGAGGATTGTTCATATCTTATGGATACATCATAGTAGAATTCCTAGACAACCCTTTTCAGCCTGCAGAGGAGGCCCATCCATCCAATGGACAGATCAAGTAAAGTAAACCACCGGCAAAACATTATATGAGTCTATAAGACTACTGTGAGGACTGTAAAAAGAGTAACCTCTAGTCCAATCCTGTGCATCGACTGTCCAATTGTACTGTTATTGTTTGCGTCCCAGACATCTCGGTAGGATGTCTCATTGCAATGCACCTGCTACCGCTAAATGTGTACCGATTGACCTTATCATATATGGAAATTCGGAATACTGTATAAGTTCATAGGATTGACTTTAACATTCTTGATAGTAACATAATTTCACAATTTTCGAGAGTACTCATGTCTTACATCACAACAGAGTTAGCCGTAGATTTTAAATTTGTCCGATCTGAAAAACCAGAGTCCATGGATTGGTTACGTTCAGTTGATACATTCCATCTGAATGGAACTTTCGAAAGCCTTAACTTAGGTTATGTCCGCGTGACGTCACGGACCTCGAATGTGGCTGGAACATAACCGTATATTTTGTGTGCTCATACTGGCGCCGTTAATTTTATGTGTTGGAAGCTTTTTTGACGGTATTGGTATCTTATGTGCATGTTTTAAACAAACTTTCAGTTGAATCAACTCGAATTACTGCGTTACTGTTTCACTTCACAACACCACAAGACGAAGGTATTTTAATAGCACAAACTTTGTATCTGTAAATTTTGCCAATACTAAATATCATCTAATCTGAAGATAATTCAACAGCTGTCCACAAACACTAATTTTTATCTAAAAAATGCTAAAATAGTTCTCATCGGCTAAGCTTTATTGACAGAAGACAACACATTTGTGAAATCGGGTGGGCCCATTTTTTATTTCGAAGTTGACACCTTCCAGTAGCGCGTACGCCATAAAGTTTCACAAAATGTGTAAAAAAAATAATGTGGCGATAAATTTTTTATTTTTGAATTTTTCCGTAATGAAATAGTTTTTTGTGTCTTCAAATAGAGCTCTTTAATTAGGTGTAGACCAGTTGATATCGCGCATAAGCACCGAAATTTGATAAAATCTTGAAAACTCCATATTTTATATGAATTTCTTTGTATCTTTAATATAGCGTTACAGTATTTTTATTTTGAAAAAAGAACAACATTGTGTTTTTTATAATATTGAAAATTTTACATATTTAGGTGCATTTTCAATCTTCAATATACATTTTTGAACGTCATTGTTACAGCATTTTTAATTACCCTATGTTCCTTTTTTTAAATAACTACACTATTATGTAATAAAGCATAATAAAGATAGAAAATTTTGGCAAAAAGCCCTATGCTTATGCGCGACCGGAAGATGTCAGCTGATTTCGAAAAAAATTTCCTTCTTTCTGTCTATATAATTATTGTTATATTTTTAGTTTTTGAATTAGAAGTTTCCGTAATGAAATAGGTTTTTGTGTCTTCAAATAAAGCGTTTTAATTTGTTGTTGATCAGTTGATATCTTCCGATCACGCATAAGCTCCAAAATTTGCCAAAACTCCATATTTATATGAGTTTTTTTGTATATTTAATGTACCTTTACAGTATTTTTATTTAAACTAAAAACAGCATTGTGTCTTTTTATAATATTCAAAATTTTACATTTTTAGGTGCTTTTTCAATCTTCAATATACATGTTTGAACGTAATTGCTGCACCATTTTTAATTACCCTATGTACTTTTTTTAAGATAACTCTACTATTATCTAAAGCATAATGAAGATAGAAAATTTTTGCAAACTTTGGGGCTTATGTGCGACCGGAATATGTCAGCTGATTTTGAGAAAAGATCCCTTCTTCTTTCTGACTATATAATTAGCAACCTTTTCGCGACATTAAAACTTACAACGAAATAACTAAAGAAGAGTTCCGCCCTACTTTTGTTATCTTCTTGAAGTCTCCTCGATAGTTGCAAGCTCCTTTCGCAACCAAAAAATGTTGAGCCAATTCCATCAGAGGTTAAAGAGGTGATTATAATTTAATACTCAAGTTTATCACTCTAGCGCGCGAAGCAAATGTCAGTCGTGTAAAACGGTCGAAAATCCTAGCATAACTGGTGTATCGAAGTGGCCTTTGGTGGTTATGACTCTTGAAACAAAATCTCAATGGCAACCGAAGGGCTCTTGTCGTTTGTAACTGGATCTCGGGGATTTACGCTCCACCAATCCTAGTCATGGACGTAGTTCCCAAAACTATATACTGGAGTGGATATTAACAGTAAATTCTCATTAGATGTGAACGAAATTTTGGACACAACCTAGCCCAAAATAATTTATCGCGGGATACAATGAGTTTTCGCTCAGTTTAATGTACATATAACTAACTCCGTTGTTTCGTACAATAGTTACAATGGACTAATTCAAATTGGATTACCGCACAGAGCATACACGGAGTTATCTCAACTCAAGCGTCACACAAGTGGCGCTTTTTATGATACACTTTAGCACAACTCTGAGAGTACATGTAATAAGCTGTTTGGAGCACTGAAACGTACAAACTGAGTATGACTGTTGGAAACATGAGCGGACGAGGTGCTTTTTATCTAATCAGGCAAATGCAAAAGCAAGTCCTATATACCAGAGTACTACTAATTAATCTTAATGATCTATGTAGCGTACTGATCTTTCCAATACCTGTACACGGCCTTCTAGAACAAAGTTACTATCAATCTATATACTTCCATTATTATGAGGAGAGATATCCTTGATATGAAAATTGTTTTGGTCAATAAAGTGGTGAGGATACTGGAGAAATGACTAAAATCGTTGTTTATTACCTATTTCCACATAACACATTAGTTTTCAGAGATACTTCTGGTATATTACATAAATTTCATAATAATACATGTCTAAATTGGTATTTCGTACATCTTTCGAAAATATTGATTTCGTAATATTTCACAATTTATGTTTCAGAGACATTACTGAAATGAGGGGTAAGAAATATTTCATTCATATTGTTTCTGAAATATTACTGCTGTTTTAAATATTTCATGAGATTTGATTGATGTTCAGATAAACAGATGTATTCAATATACTCGTATTAGTTTATTGCGTCCATGACAGTATCAATGTAACAAGTTCACGTATGCACATCAATGGGTGTGGTTACGACGTAGGTATAAGAGGACAACTGTCACAGATGAGACCGATGGATAGATAGACGACTCAACTGCCACAGATGAGATAAGCGGATGGATAGGTGGATAGATGATTCAAGTATTATAGATATGTAATTAGATTCATTGGAAATACTGATTTGTTTTATTTGAACAAATATTCAATATTGCAATCACAGTACCTGGCACCATACAAAGTTATGACCACTGAACAATACTTTGTAAAATTTCAATGTAATATTTGTGAAAAATGGTAATGTACGTTTCAAAAGCGGGCATTTTCATATACATACATATATACATATACATACAGGGTGACTTTGAAGTTGAGTCATTAATTTTCAGATAATGATTGTAGAAGGAAGATAAACCAAAATATGTGTGTAAAAATAAAAAAAAATTAAAAAAGAAAATTTACCTTGTTTTATTAAGTATTCTCCCGACAAGTATTTCAGTGCGGACCTGTATTTGATCGTGAGGTCTTGGAGCACCGGCATGCCGTCCATATGTGAGGTCTTGAGTCAAATGATTCACGAACCCGTTGTACTACATTAACAAAGGCACGAGGGGTTGGTTGCACTCGATTGGGAAACCGATCCGCATAAACATGTGCCATTTTTTATTTCGTTTGAGCCACGCAACAGACACCACTATCCACTACCGACTGACACTGACTGTATACAACTGAATGAAATAATTGTAAAAACATCGTTCCAAATTCTTTCGCTTTTTTGTTTCCGATGCGATGAACCGATAAGGTGAATTATATCCGTTGTCGCCAAACACGAGCACATAATATTATTATTGAGACAGGGCGGTACTCAAACTTCCAAAGGGCTATAACTTTGTTACTTTAATTTTACCAGAAAAATGGTAAAGGAAAAAAACATTTCTTTTGATCAGATCTACTCACTGTTAAAATAAATGACTGAACTTCGAAGTATATACAACTCTCAGAACGTCTACTTTTAGAAATGTCTTACATTTTCATGACAGATTATTGTATGAATAAAACGGCTGATGTTAAGCAGCTTATTGTCATTTATTCTTACTTGTTGAATTGCGAAAAGTTGGGACGACTAAAATATTCAGTTGATCTAACGTCTTCTCAAAATTAAAGCATAATTCCAATTATTTATCCTGTTAATTGAAACAATGTTCTCTCGATAATAATAAATTTTAATATATCTTCATACAACCCATCTTTTCAAGTGTATCACCATCTTACACTCGTACACTCATATGAATTACACTTTTTCCAGGACAAATTTAATCCAGCATTTAGTGAAATATGACGAGTTCCTACCGAGCGTCCCTCGTATACACTATACCTGAAATTTGGCAATGATGTTTACAATTCCACATTCCTTCGCGACATTTATCTGTCATCTGTCGACGCACCACTCTTACGGATTCGCTCTTTTTCTTCACGTGAAACAGATGTAGAAGGTTAGAAGGGACTCTGCCGTTTTTTTTCCCAAAATTGCATTCGATAATTTTTAATGTGTTCGGGTGCATTAATCTATAGTGCTAACACCTAGCGATGACTTTCGTCATTATCAATAAACCCAATGTGTCCGTCTTTTTAGTTTTAGAATTGCAACAAGTGCTCTCATCCACGCTTTCGTTTTGAAACACCATTTGGCTGCAACCTCAGCGACGAGTAAGTTGTCTGAAAATTTAAATTCTTTCCGTATTGGTTGCAGGCTTCATATTTGTGCTTCAGCTGCTGATGATGGTTCCATAGAGGACCGAAAGCTCGAGATTACCGTTAAAAGAGTTTAGTAAAGCCTAAAAATTTTGCCAATTTCCCAAGTAACAATTAATTGTATTTCTTGCCCAACTGGTTGTCGCAATGGCAATGACTACTGCTCGTATATATATTTATATATATATATACGGGAGGGGGGTTCTTGATAGGGGACCGAATTTGCACGGTCATTGAGAGGACTCAGAACTCAAACACCCCCCACCCCCCCATAGTATGATGTACATGCATGTACAGAGCTCATCTACGTTCATACCCTATGTGTTCTTAAGACAAGGAAAGGAGCTTAAAATGTGGAAATAACTTCAACTAAAAATACAACAAATAAAGCAGGTCCTCCCAACAGATAAGCCGTATGTTTGTACAAGCATTTGAAGCATACAAGGTAAGTATATTTCAGCAAATAGTGACATCCTGCAACCTACAGGTGCTCTATCATCTCACTTATATGTACACGTGCAGGGGTATGCCATTTTCTTCGTTACAGCAGTACCATCTGAGCGCGGGATTGCAAACCGTGTTTCCTTGTTTTTTTTTATTTATTTATTTCCGAGCGTTATCTGAATTGCCGCTGACAAGGGCTAAGTTTAACCGACGTAGGTCGTCATACAGGATCATGTTGAAGTCAGCAGGATCACTTCTACGTTTTTCGCAAGGTATGGAGCCCGTTTCCTTGCTATAAAATGATAATTATTCACTACTTCATGAGAATACCTTGTCCCTCATGGCTACGGTGCTTTATTTATTATGCGTGCAAGTATTTTTATACAAAAATCACAAAATCCTATCAGCATTGCATATCGTAAAATTATCCATCATTAGAGCGGTCGAAATTTCGATAACCGCCATGATCCCACATCGCCGAACGTTCTGGTGTCACAATATCTATTTTGCGCGAATTAAAATGGCTCCGACAATCTCATTATAGCAACGATCGACCGAAATTGTGTGTCCAATCATTAGATGCATAATGGCTATTTTAACGGGCACACCGTACATAAAATCGGATGTGTTTTGCAGCACAGCCTCTATTCTGCAATAGTAAGAAGCGTAGGGTAAGGGACGAAGGTATCATGCCATGTTGTAGCTTACCCCTAATTTGAAAAGGTGGTCAGGCAAGTACTCAAGACAGACAGCCCTAAAGTCGAGGATTTCTTATTAATGAGCCTGAAATTTTCCCATGAGTGGTTTTTGAGATAGGAGGTAAAGACGAATGCAGACTAGGTAGATAAAAAAATTGAACTAAACCCATCCCCGCCTCTGACAGCCTCCAGCCACCAACTTTTATCCCCTCCTTTTTGAAAACGATCAGTTGCCTCTGAAACGTCAAAAAACGGAGTTTGAACGACTTTTTTTGAGTGTCATCCTAGCCCCTCCGCCACTGAGCCCATTTTCAAAAACTACAAGGCTTTTTCGTCCTTGGCATAGTAGTGACCTTGTGCGAAAATTTCATCTACATCCGAGTGGTATTTCTTCAAGTTAAGAACGGACCAAGGATTAGCGGACAGACAGACTGACGGAGATGAGTGACACATTAAATAAATTTCTGTCATATTCATACAGGCGAGGCTCAAAATTCGCAATCTGTATGCATCAGCAGTAATGCAGCAATTAACGAAGCCTCAATTCAGTCTTGCATCTTGCCTGTGAATATTTACGATTGACGCTTTCTTGGTATCAATAGCAGATCTCATACAGCATAATATTATCAGTAGATAAGATACCATGTTTTTTTGGAAGCGCACAAAATAAAGATGAAAACAGTTTACTTAAGACATATTTATAGCTAAGTTGTGTGAGACAATAACGCACGTTATTTTGACATATCCGAACGGGAAAATCTTTGGTCCGTATCACAATATCCCTCATTCCAATAAAACGTTTCAGGATGGCGCCCTGCCGAGATCTTGGAATTTTCAATTATCATTTTTACCTTTACTCTTTCCTCGTCTATTTACGAGCAAAGATAAAATTAGAACTTTAATCCGGTTTAAGGATTTCAATGTGGTTTTATATGAGAGATGAGATCTGCCATAATGGTACACTAAAGATCATCTAAAGGTTCCTTCACCCAATGAGGATTTCTTGTCTGTTTCGGAAAGAAGGGAGGAAGGTTGTCAGTGACGAGACTTAGCCATAAACTATACCGAGCTGAAGTCTTTAAACAGGGATTTCACAGCAAACTAACATTGAACGAGAAACTTTCCTCCAGTAGCAAATTAGTCGTATCCTCGTCGGTGGTGAACTAAATACATCTGTCAGAGTGCCGGCGACGATCTAGCAAAAACGAGCGTTCCTCTAATTTTACGGCTCCCTCATTTCTTGCAACGCCAGTGACGTGAGGGTTAAATTTCGTCCAAGCTACATGAAATTATAATGGGAGTATCTTTAAATATTTTATATAAAACTGATTAAGCCGTCCGAAGTATCGGAAACTTATGTAAGGGATGTTTGGTACATTAGACAGGGGACAAAGCTAATTTCTGGTAAAGCAGCTTCGAAAACGTAAAAAAGAAATTGAAAAAAAATAATTACCATTCATTTTGTAAGTAATTTCAAGTACTGGCCTGTCACATGCTTTGTTTGTAAGTTGTTCTTGAAGTTGTCGCTGTTCTATTCAAAGACACGAGTTCGTTTACCTCTTCTTAAGTCTGAAACATTTGGGGCTGTCTAGATCTTCTACTGTTCACTCAGACGCCTCTTACACCCGCAGATTATTAGTAGGTTCTTGAAGATTCTCGCATCTAATCGATATCTACGTTATTGCCCTAAGAATGTGCCAATTTCGGTTTTATAAATACAGTTTGCTTATAAACTAAGTTAACCTACACACCACGCGATGCCTGATTTGGACGTTGACTCACATAGTCATAGTATATCATCATCATACGTTTTGACGAAGGAGGGTATTGCGACAGGGGAGGGAGGCAGGGCCGTACTGGCTCGTTTATAGCTTCTCGGAAATTGACGACTTCCACAGCCCGGTACAGAGGCGACTGCCAATTGTGAAGCATGACGCAGGTCCGTCAGCAGGACCACGGCACACATATCGACACGAGATGGATGAATTTATAATTTTTAAGGGTTAGTGTATGGAGAAATCTCTAATGAGTAAAATATGTCGAAGGTGCGTGGGAATTCGGGGTTGAAATAATATAAATACACCACCAACAAAAAATTAAGATATACAACCTCTACGTCCAATTTTTAAGCCCTAGAATTTTTTCAAAAAATGAGGAGCCTCTGAAACGTCAGGAAATACAAAGTTTGAGCGATTTCTATTTTATTTCATTTTTTCCTCGTAGTTCCGCTGTCTAAGCGGTTAAGGGTATCCCCCAAGCCATCGCAAATTCAAGATGAAACTTGCTAGTAAAGACTGACAGGAAATGAGCTAGAATATTGTCTGATTCCACGTTGAGTTCCGAGACTTTGGGATCTGTAATTTGTTATGGTTCGAATTTTGAGGTTATAAAAGTACGTAACAGTGATAATTCCAGGTTTGCTATTCAGATTATTACAGTACGTTATCAGGAAAGTTGGAGGCAAAATTCAGTAGGCTTATATAAGGAAAAAAGTTTAAACGTGCCCATATTTTATATGTCTCAAATAAAATTACATTATAAAGGGTGTATCAATAAGGGCGCAATACTTCAAAGTTCTATTTGACATGGCATTTCGAAACAAACAACTGAAACATTTATTGGATTATGGTGTATACACTTTGGAATTATGTATGAAACAACAGATCAGGTGACTGGCTGCCACCGCTCCTCTGGCACATGCGCACTCTTTTAATAAAGTTTGTGGTAATATTTTTTAACACATGTCGTGATATCTCGTTGATACATCGTCTGATTTCAGCTTTAGATGCTTCGGTGGTTGCAGGCCTATTGGCATAAGCTTGTGACCTCAGATAACCCCAAAGCCAAAAGTCCAAAAGTGTTAAATCGAAAGAGTGTGGCGGCTAATTCTGGTGACCATGCCAGGAGATGACTCGACCAGGAGCAAGCTCGTGTAGTCCGGCCCTGGATTACTAGTCGCACACCAAGTTAAAAGACAAGAGATCCCCGCTCCCGTCCTGTCGCTCTCCGGTCTTGCACGTTGAGTGTTGAGTCATTCGGTTTTTGGTGTTACAGTCGTACGGTCGCCTGGCTTGTTTGTGTTAGTGCTTGGTGAGTAGGTTGGTAAGTAGGTACAACAATGGGTTGTTTTGTTGCTCATCTAGTAGCACGTTATATATAATATAAGATATACTCAGCAGAAAACCATGGATGAAAAACCTGGCGGCAGGGACCACATCAATGGTTCCATGAAATTTCAGTTTTTTAAAATTGGCGGCTGCGCCAGAAAATTAGTATACATATATCATATATGCACATTTTTAAAGAAATATGCACAATTTCTATTGACGTCTTTGCACAATTCAAAATCTATCGAGAACAACACTGTCAAGGTCTCGTTCGCGGAGTAGCATCAGTCGTAGTCGATCACCGAGCGTGTCGAGGCGACGTAGAGAGAGACGAAAATATGTGCGGGAAAAAACCAGAATTCATCAGCCCAGCTGATGATGCACAGCGTCAGGTAGGCCTGGCTGGTCGTTCCCCGTGCGGGCCGGAAGCTCAGGTACTGACAGGGCCGGATTTGGGAGCGGCGCCAATAACGCAAAACTGTATGGACGATGTTTTGATACTCGACGATGCCGATTGTATGCGATTATCAGAAGACTCATTAAATATTCTGGGTGCCGATCCTGAAAAGGCTAATACGTCTAGTTTTAGACTTCACGGTGCCCTAGCCTCCAGGTGGTCCCATATTTTGGCAAACGGGCTATCCGCCGAAGATATTTCTATCCTTAGCGAAAAACAAAATGTGCCATCAATTTCGCTTTATTACGTTCTCCAAAAGTAAATCCCGAAGTGAAAGCTATTCTTTCATCCACACATTTAACTAGGGATTCCACTCACTCCGGGTACCAATTGCACATTGGTAACGGACTAATCACCCTGGGAAAAGCACTCAACGTTATATTGAAAGACGAATCCAGCATCCCTAAAGACATTTTACACCAGGAACTTGAGGATAGAAGCAGCAGGTCGAGGTCTCGTGCCGATTCGCCCCATTACTTTAGGCGTTCTCGTTCTCGGCTGAGCCGTAGACGTTCAAGGTCCGGGGATGTTCCGACATGCACAATTGTGCATATTATGCACAATTTTATGAACATATGCACAACATGCACCCCCCCCCACACAAAATATGCACAATCGCCAATAAATAAACTGCATTTTTTTATACAAAACGGGCAATACATGTTCTTAAGCAGCTTCTCGAACTGAGTGAAATGTACTGTTAGACACAAACAAGATACAAAAATCAGTTAAAGAACTGACTGAAAATACCATACCTGGTGAATTTTTGTTTGGGCCAGATTTAGGTGAACGAGCAAAAAATTTGAAATCTTTGGAAAAGGCAGGACAGGACTTACGTTTGCCTTCTAACCCCTCACGCACTAGCTCCCAATCAGCGCGGGCCTTCAATCATTCCGAAAGAAGGGGGGGGGGGCAGCTCGTCCAAGACCTTCAAACAGGTATCGCCCGTCTTACCGCAAGAGGGAGGTGAGGCAATACAAGGGCCATTCCTCGAAACAGTTTCCTCAGAACAGACAACAGCAAACCAGGAAACGCTGAAGGTAAAACAAGTTCCGTTTGCTGGCCGTTTACAGTTTTATTTGGACTCTTGGTCCAAACTAACCTCAAATTTGACAGTCTTATCCTGGATTCAAGGTTATAGGATCCCCTTTAAAGACAACCTTCCATCATGCCACCACTTTGTTAAAAATAATTTTTTCCCTACAGAAACATCGATAGTAAGATTAGCTATAAACGATTTGTTAAGGTCCGGAGCCATACTCAAATCTGAGTCAAGGCCCGAACAATTTATCTCTCCACGTTTCCTAGCAGATAAATCCAGCGGTGGAAAAAGGTTTATTTTAAATCCAAAACAATTAAATGAATATGTGGAATGTCCGCATTTTAAAATGGAGGACCTACAAACGGCTATTAAAGTGACTCACAAAAACGTGTATATGTGCACAATCGACTTGAAAGATGCATACTTTTTGGTACCCGTTCACAATGACCATCAACCATTCCTTAAATTTCAATTTGAAGGTCAATTATACCAATTTACCTGCATACCGTTCGGGTTATGTACAGCTCCGTTATGCTTCACAAAACTCATGAAGCCAGTCGCCTCTTTTCTCCGCACTTTAGGCATCTCTACAGTCAATTACCTAGACGATTTCCTAATATTCGGAGATTCCTATGAATCCTGTCTCAAACATGTCAACACAACCATTTGTCTTTTAAAATCGTTAGGTCTTATAATCAATAAAAGCAAAAGCATCCTAGTACCTACCACTTACATAAAATTTCTAGGCTTTATGATAGATAGTGTCCATTTAAAAATAGAACTTCCTGACGAAAAGAAGCCTATCCCTGAAAGCATAAAGCCAGATATTTTTTGGTGGACAAATCATATTTCAAAAGCCTTCAATGACATCAGGTATGATTCCTTTCATATAACAATTTTTACCGACGCATCACTTACAGGATGGGGTGCTGGTTGTGGCCATGACAAAACCCATGGATTCTGGTCTGACTCTCAAAAATGGTTACATATAAATAATTTGGAGTTATAGGCTATTTCTAACGGGATTCAGTGCTATGCCAAAAATTTGAAAAACTGCAATATTCTAATTAGATGTGACAACACGACAGCTGTTTCATACATCAACAGAATGGGGAGTGTTCAATTCCCAGACCTCTGTTCGTTTTCAAAACAAATTTGGCAATGGTGTGAGCAAAGGAACCTCTGGCTCTTCGCTTCATACATTCCTTCGAAGGATAATGTTATAGCAGACACCGAGTCCAGGAGTTCGAATTTGGAAACGGAATGGTCATTATGTCAAACCGCCTTCGACCGTTTAACCACCGTTTTCGGAAACCTAGAGATTGATCTTTTTGCGTCCCATACAAATGCTAAATGCTAGTTATATGTCTCCTGGCATAGAGATCCAGGATCTGCATACATTGACGCGTTTCCGATTCCCTGGAATCGATTTTATTTCTACACATTTCCACATTACAACAATATAACAGTTCGTATAAATTATGGTGGGGTTATTGCTTCAGTAATGACATTTCGCTTTTTAATCCCACAATCAAAGAAGTGGTGTCATACTTACAAGAATTGACAAATAATCAAAACCTTACGTATGGATTATTCTTTTTACAGTGGATGGGGTAGGAACATTATTTCGACCGAATATTAGCTGCACTTTTCGAATCGTGGCAATTAAACTTTCACCACTTTGGTAATAATTTTCAACAATTAGAATACCCTGCTCTATTTTGTAGTGATTCAGTCTCATAAACTCCCTCCTGTCTACTATCGATCTATCATGTCACAATCAATTCATCCTGAGGACATTCGCAGAGCGACGAATCTTGTCCATGAAGTAAGAAATGCTCTCCATGAATTTCGCAATGAGCAATGGAACGACTTTATGGCGGAGATGCTTGACCCAAGTACTCCTCTCTGGAAAGTGGCGAAGTCGCTCAAAAACGGAAAGCGAGAACAACTCCCGCACATCCACGGTCCTGGGGTCATAGTCTTCAGGATAGAGGACATGGTCGAGGTTTTCGCTGATGCTATGGAACGACAGTTCTCTCCCAACTATGACCTTGATAAAACGGTGGCTAATCAAAATTAATTACTCGAAAACGCAGGCTATCTATTGTACTAAAAAACGTAGCGGCGCCCCGCCTGAGGTTTCAGTGAATGGAGCTCGCATACCATGGGGAAATTCTCGGTGTCACTCTTGACAGGGGGATGACCTGGCAGAATCACACTGAAGCGTTGAAAAGTAAATTCCAAATTACGTTTCGGCAGCTCTACCCTTTACTATGTAGAACCTCAAAATTAAGTTTCGTTAACAAGGTTCGGCTATACAAGTTGGTTATCAGACCAGCAAACACTTACGCATGTGCAGCATGGTGTTTTTTTGCCAAAACGCATACGCGTAATCTGCAGGTTTTGCAAAACATAAACTTACGAACCATCACTAACGCACCATGGTATGTCTCCAACGAGACCCTTCACAGAGACCTCGACATCACTTCCCAAAATCAAATCGTGCAATTCTATATCCAACCAAAATTACGATTTTTGCCACACACAAATTTCTAAATTAATTTTTGGATTAACTTAAATTAACTGAATACCAGTTAACAATAGCAAGGCATCCCTAACCGGCGCACTTCAACCTATTTCCTCTTCCCCCTTCCTTCCTTCCTTCCTTTCTTCTTCCTTTCCTTCTCCCTGACTTCGTCCGTTATCTGGGCAACCACACCTGACAGACCTACTGACCTACGATACTTTAACAAAGAGCGAAGCACGGACCGCTCTGACTGACAATGACGATTGGTAGTCACAATCATTATGACATTATCACTGCCAAAATGGCGCTAAATTCAAAGATTGTGATCTTATTGATACACCCTTTAGAAGGATCTACATGTACAAAGTTAATGTAGCACCTGAAACTTATCCTGGTGGTTTTCATGCTGGTAGTACTGCATGATAGTCTGGCTAAATATTACACTGACGTTCTGGCCACCCCCAACCTCTCTCAAAGTACTTTGAAAACATCACTAAGCAAACAGTAAATTTCGGAATCCATGTTCAATTAAACTTTTTCCGTTCAGAACATAACCATTAAATTTTTTGAAAACATTCAGAAACGCAATTTACTGCAAGATCGAAAAATTGAAATGTAACAACTAACTGTGTTGAAATGAGTCACTGTATCTCGAAATATGTAACGAGCAGGATTCACTTCTTCCCAAATCCGCGATGGGTCATACGTTTCCCGAGTTTCGAAAGTTTTTTGACTGGGGCTCCTAAAAGAGAATAATATAACAGCATGATTATCGAGATGTTCCGCCTCTGCTGAGCTCATTCCTAACTCAATGTATGCAAAATCCCAATGGTAGATGTCGCACAAGCTTGTAGAGTTTCAGAATGCCTATAGAGAGTGTCATTTCCAAGGCAGGGTCACTAAGAGACAACTACCTGGTGATTTACTTATAATAACTTAAGTTTCTCCTTTAACGTACATAGCGGGGAATAACATAGTACTAGGGACAATAAGAGAGAAAATGTAATTGTAAGAGAGAACAGAAGTGGAACTCCGGTGTAATTATATGGTAAATTTAGATTAGAGTCGTTAGAGAAAGAGATTGTCGGGGGAGCGGGGTATATGAAGAGCTTCTCTCGGCTTTATCTCGTGCTAGTAAGAAGGCGGTTTAGTGTATTTGGCAAGGCACGCAGTGTCGCGTTAGCGTTTCTTTAACTCCCGTTCTTGGCAGTGGAACTCGCACCATATAAACTGTTTGCCGTGGCAAGTTGGAGTGAAACAGTTACCTCACAAATACTGGCCAACGCAATTTAGAGAGTGTAACCTTCTGATGTAATACTACCAGGAGGGTGCCGGTGGGGCTCGGCATTAACAACGCCATCACTCTTTTCATCGTATCGAGGATAAATGTGCACCGAAGCATACTTTCACCTTTTCGCTTCAATTCTTAAAAATGATGGAGTATGACAACTAATGGAAAACGGGCCTGATTCCGTTTGAATTTGAACATTGTTAGACGAGTCGTAAATCGCAGAAACCTTGGCATCGTCATGAATTAACATATTGTACCAGATGATAGCCAATTTAAAGCTATCTTCGCCCAAAAAAATGAGATATCCTAACGTCATCTATATGAATTTGTCACAGCTGTTTCTCTGTTTACCATATATGCTTTGAAAAGGTTAGTGTCTAGCAAGGATGCAGGAGGATACAGCGCCATCTATGATACATTAGCCGTTTCAAAGTATACATAGTAACTATGCAAAGATCTGTGACATTCTCATATAGATTTCGCCACGGTATGTAACTTTATCTCTTTTTGGACGCGGGAATACAGCACTAAGTTGGGTAGCTTAAGATAGATTTCGTTAATTAATGCCATCATCCAAGAGTTTAATCTCCAAGTACGAATTTAAATTTGTGATGAAATATTCTTTGCTAAGAGAAAAACCTAGGACATGATATTATTTTGACGAAAATGGACAAACTCACACGCTTACACTATAAACGTCAAAACAGACGTAAAAAGCTGGTAGAAAAAAGAACCCAACAAGCAAAGTGGTGCTATAAGTTTTTGGTATAGGAACTGTTCAGTCAGGCCCCCTTTTGTTGTTATGTGAACACCAAAGTGTTGCGTGGAACGCAACTTTGCTTCCGCAGCATATTGTGTTTAAAACATTCTTGAAGCAAAGTTATAAATTATCTTATAGGACAAATTTTAAGCTGTTGCATAAACTTTTATACGACTATTTTATACGGCATATTTGTGCGGTAGTCAAAATAGTTGTGATGTGGCATTTATGGTAACATTAGACAAAAACCCCGAGCGTTGTTGTTTTAGTGTGCAAAATTACTACTTTAGCCAAGAAATTGCTCCCAACAGAAGCACTTATACAACTATCGTTTAGTAACCGTACATCGGCAAAAATATCACAACTTTCATAGTACAAAAGTGCTATGCTCGGCATATATTTGTTGCTAAATATATCGGTATACAACTTCATCACAACCAAACTTTCTACTGTCATCTTTTTAGGTTAAATGCCTCAACCAACATTTTGAGAAAAACAACCCATGAATATTTGTTTTATAGGTTTTATCAATTTTTCAAACAGAAAATATAGATCTGGTTCCAGCTCTGAGTACAGCATTTGACTGTAAGTATTTAATTTCAGACATTTGTCAAAACGCTGTGTAACCTCTGCAGATAACACCAAAATACGCTATGGTTTTTAGGAATGAGATCTAGACGTCTTGCAACTGTCATATTTTCCACAAGGCCACAGGTTCGCTCACGTTCACCTAACTCCAAATAAGCAATCGATGGGCGACCCATAGGACTGTGCTTAGTTGAAAGGCAGTAAGGTGTAAGAATCATAATCCAAGAAAATTGAGTTCAAAATTCTAGATTTATAAATACTATTTAATATTTGTGCTAGCCACTCGTTCTAGCTGTCAACATTGGAGTTGTTTACAGTCATGATGCCACATGCGCAGAACTAGAAATAATTTTTTGCGCAGTGTACCCACTGGAGAGATGCCGTGGGTACCAACTAACTTTATCGCCGATATTTTTCGCTCCACCCTCACTCCACGTCATGCTCTTGAGAAAAGAAAGGGGTTGCCGTTCAAGGAAGTCAACATATTATTAAATATGTCCACCTTTTTCCCTGGAGGGTCAGGTCTGTCAAGCAAAAGAGAGATTCTCACAATAAGGAATTCGCAATTAAAGCAGCGGCTATTAGTCTATTTGTAATCATGCCTTATTCCATCAACTACCAGTGTTCACTTCCCTACACCGATTGTGAGACTGAAACGCAATACAGGTTTTTATCCAACTAACAGAAATTACAACGAAAACTCGTGCACGTTACGTTCTATATACGCGCAACGTGACTGAAAAGCTGCTTTTCCTCTCTCCCTTCCTCTTTCATCGAGCCACAGGGCTGACAATCCATCTACTGTCAGTCTCGCGCACACAAAAGGCGAGCCTTTCATTTCCCTCAGACTATTTTTCGAATCCTGCCCAAAATTGATAGAGATTAATTACGACTAGATACTAGGCATTATCCACGTGTCACTTGATCGCGTTTTTCAGAAACAAAAGAAAAACAAAAGAGTAACGGGGCCATGGTGAAATTTTTACACGACGGCGATGTTGCAGAAAATCGATATCGGGATGTCAGGTGATGGCAAATGATTTTTTTTATGGATGAATAATAGGGAAGATAAGCTTGTGACTAGGTTTTCACATAGAACTGAAAACATTTTGTAGTTTATCCTTCTCCCATGAAGGCACGAACATAGAAAAGAGTAACGCCATCGAACTGCATATACAGGGATATACAGGATGCGACTTCGCTTTCCAAAGTACTATTTCACAACTGTACTTGAAGAAACAAAAGCAATATATTGTGAAGTATCAGCGAAAAAAAATACAAGTGAGATTGAAGTGCACTACGTGCATTTTATAAGGAATTAGTAGTGGTAATAGACATTATTTATTTACTTCCATTATAGATCAATAATAATATAGAATGGGTAAATAAATGTTCCACCTACCACAGAAGGACAATGCCTGTACATGAATCAGATTTTGGAATGTATTAGAAAATAAAAACAAAAAAATTAAAGAAGCTTGAAAATAATTTTACGTCAAATAGGTGTATATGTAGAGTAGAGGATAATAATCATTAAGTAATATTCTATAGGAAATCAATAATATTTTGTCTTCCTATTGAGCGAATCCATTTTGATAAAATTTCTTTTTAAAATTAATTGTATTTCTAAATTGTTTTAAGTTTTTGGGTACGTGTTCATATAATTTTGTAGCCAGATACAGTAATGATCGCTTCATTATTGCCTTATATTGTTTAGAGACAATTGTGTGATTTTGTCGCGCTCACTGGCAACTTTGTGATAATATCTGATAGTATGTAAAACATGAAGTTGCTGGATTTCAAATAATTCTGTTTCCTTATATAAATAAATCATTTGTTGAATATAATTTTGGTTTTCGGAACATAGTTTTTAAATGAGTTCTCTGTAAAGATTCTGTGTCATTTAAATATGCTGGACGTATTGTATCCAACGTTAATATACATACCTAATACTACTAATACCATGCATTATGTTGCGGCTCAATTAAGGCATGATATTTAGTACGCATCTGGTTCTCCGTCAATATGCCTGTGAGAAATTTAAATTTGTAGGCAACAAGTATTATTTTGTTCCAATGTAGGCTGTAATTCCAAGAAAATTTTTTCGTATAAATGTCCGGTGAATTATTAAAAACTAGCACTAAATATTGTTTAGGTAAATGATAGGTGTATAGTAATATGCGAATTTGGTAACAAAAATATCTAGACAAACTCTAGATAATGGACTAACCGCAATGGGTGCATGTTACGTAGGATGGTGATAATAAATGAGAACAGCGTTGAAGTCACGATAGTTGTTTCAAATGAATTACTTAAATACTGTTCAATATGTAATGCCCTAAGAGTCGTTTCCAGCTCCAGCTATTCTTTAAAAAAAATAATAATTCGCATACGTTCAGAATATAGCTCAGCTACAATACGTAAAACATTTGAAACGTCATATGTTTGGAATATGTTTTTTTGTTAACATTTGGGTAGTGACATAGGCGTTTAATACAAATATGTCATTTCGGAAGGACGTCAGATTTCAGTTAGGTTGCATCGACTATCATAATCTGCCTCTCATAGCACACAGCCCTTCGCAGGAGCCACAAAACAATATGTAGTGAGCTATGCCATATCATTCAATAATGCAAACAAAATAACAACTTAGAATAGTGAAAATGTCAAAACTATCCACATTAGTTCATGAGTTATTTGAAGGTATCGCTTGGATATGGAGTAGCTTCTGATATTCCCGCAGCGGATTTATAGCTTTCATTTACTAACAGATTTTAATAGTTGTGGCATTTTTTTCTGCTCCAAGCCATTGTTTTGTTTTTGTGGACATGGGTAACTAGATATTATATTGTGTCTCCCAAAGGGCTCTCGCAAAAGAAGACAGGTTTAATAATCGATGTAATCAAGCAGAAACCCCATGACATCCCAAAATCCAACATTAGATCCTCCAGCTTCAACGAATTCTGATGAATAAAAAATATTCTGAATGAATTATTTTTGATCTCTTGCTGTGAAAATGACTTTTGTGGTGTTAAATATCAAAAATGTATTTAGATAATTCATTTGTTATAACTATTATGGCTGCATTGCTTTGTCTAGTCTAGCTAAACATGAAAAACTTTTGAAGTTGAACTAATAATTTCATATCTAATAAAGATAGCAGCCTATGGTTTTCACCAGTTGGTGGTATTCTTCATGCACATTTTCGAAAAAAATCCAGAAAATCGGCGACCTTCTCACTGAGGATCACTTAACAGATGGAAAAGGAAACTGACAAAACCTAACTTCAGTTAGCACTGCGTGATAAAACTATTCTAAATGAGACCAAAGCTGAGAAAATCGGTATATCCAATCAGAAATTACACTACTTTTTCTGTAATCACATTTTCCTATACATTTGAAGCAAATAGCCCTAGGAGAGAGACATCAAACCCCCGAGCAGTAACTTCTTATGCGGATGCTGCGAGTGTCCACCCTGTTTCCCTGGGTTACTAAAAACTCCAACACACCGCCGTCTATCCTTCCACGCATTTCGTTATGATGGGTAGCGTGCTACGTTAAAATTTAGCACAGAAAGTTACTTTAAGTGTTAAGTTTACGTTTGTGCCTTTATGAATTTTTCTCTTTCAAATGAATAACACACCGAAGACGGGAAAACGCGGCTTGCCTTCGGTTCGCAACTTTCCAACGGGTCGCTATAAAACGGCCTTACCCCGTCAGTTGCTTTTTCTCCACACTAAAAGGGTTTTACTGCCACTAATTCTTCGACGATCCTTAGGCAGAATGCCGTCGTCGTTGCGGTGTTATTTACAAATGGCGGCGATAAAAACTACACGCAATTAACTTTACAAAAGTATGAAAAGTTTACTGCTATTACGTCTGAGCTCGGCGGGGCTTTAGAAGTAGAGTATTCGAATCGAGTTTATAGCGCAGTTTACTTATCCTGTTTGGTTTCTTGAAAATGATTTGTTTGCAGGGTGCGGAATGAGCTACGGATGCGTATAAGCTGTCCCACGCAGAACTGCAGTGATCAATCACTCGAAAATTTGACATGAGATAGTTAAGAGAAATTGACGTGATAGTATGACTGATGACGGATGAAATTTTGTCAAAATGGCAGCACTTTCAGTTGTACCCAACGAATTCAGATTAAGCATGAGCCAGTCAAGGATTTGTGTGTCTCCTTAATCTCTTAGCCTGTAAACGGGGTCAAAGTGCACTTGACATAAGTCAGTTTTTGATAGTTCTGTCATTAAATTCATAGTTTTAGCACAGCTTAGATAACAATCAGCTATTAAACACTATTGCCTTTGTCAAAAGCGGCCGTTGTTTCTGCGGAGAAAATCGCATGTGACTTCCCCTTGTACAAAAGTGAAAGAGGTTTTAGTGTTCAGAAGCAGCCGGTGTTGCCACGTATAATGCCAGCAGTCGCAAATAGTCTTTCCAATCGTGAAATATCATAAAATTATTGCTATTATAATATTAATATTTCGATATGTGTAGTTTGTGTGAATTAATAATAAAAGGATTGGTTCAAATGAAGCTACGGATGATTACCTATTTATTGAAAATCTTCGAAATGAAGTTGTAATGGTGGAAATATTTACAATAAACGATAAAATATTTACTTTTGTGTGTGTTGCTGTGATACGAGTATAAGCAATACACTGCATTTTCAATGTGAGCAGTGCTAAAAATATTTGACAGATACAACCTTCATTCAACCACAAGAATTTCGGTGTCTGTCGTGGAAAGAAAATAGAGCATACCATAAATGACCATTCAAATGAGAGATTTGAGAAACACTGTTCATCAGTAAAACTAAACCATTTTGCACGAATATTTTTTATTCTTGGCTCATTCTAAAAAAATCATTTAAAAAATGTATGTGTAATAAGGACCGTATAGTTGCCTGCAATTTTTATAACTTATTATTCTAGGTATAGAAACTACCGATCGCTTACTCATTAAGAACTCGCCTCGTATCTAGGAGTAACCTGAGTCGTCAGAAATGTGAGGTTTGACTGCAGTGTTTTAAGAGTATTAAAAGTAGGTTTCTATTTATTGTAAATAATGTACTTCCACTAATACGAATTTATTTTAAAACATTTTCATAAATAAATAGTCATCAATACTTCGTCGCATCTTTTTGAAGAAACATTCCTTTTTATTATTGGTTCACAAAAAGTACACCAGATCATATCGGAATAGTATAATTTTTTTCATCGCAAATAACACCTGCGGCCGCTGGCAGGCTACGCGGCAGCACCGGCTGCTGCTGAGGACTAAAACCTCTTTTATCGTTATACTAGAGGAATTTACATTCAACATTCTCCGCCGAAATAACAGCCGTTGTTGACACTGACAGGAGAGGTTCATAGCTGATTGTTATCTGAGCTGTGGTTTTAGTAGTAGTGCTATTTCTTACATAATTTGCAAAGAGCAGCACAAGCCTCCAGTAAGTATTTTAATTATTTTGATACGACGCTGTCACTTTGGTAGGCATTGGTAGATAAGTTAGCCAAAAGTATGCACTAAAGCAACGGAATTTTTGCGACAACGCAACCATACAGGCTTGGCTCCTAATCTTTTCAAATTCGTTGATTGTACCGGAAGTAGATACCAACATACCAACTTGCTTATTTCAAATGAAGCACACTGTATATTACTCAATTCCTAGATTATAAGCGAGATCAAAAATACATTAAATGTTTATCATCCTATTATTAAGTCTAACTGTTTTGAAAATATCTCAAACTTTACGCAAAATGACCAATGCAGGCCAATAAATTATTACAATTGAAGACGCAAGTGGATACATGTATCATGTAAGGGAAATCATTGCATGGAGAAAATCAACTTTAATCATTTTTATTGAGGCTTTTTACTTTATTGATATTTTAAATATTTAATTTAATTGGTTTGTTATGATCTTGTTTTTGCAACAAAGTAAACACAGAATGAAAGAATCACTCCTTAAGGTTAGTTTAATACAAAAAAAAAAAACAATTTCTTAGAAAATGTTACATAATATTATTATCTCCTTGTGACTTCAATTTTTGTTTCTGCCATACGATTTGTAACAGTTTTCTTCTGGTAGGTCCACTTTAGTATATTCTATTCGACATTTATATAAGAAATAGTATTAATTTGATCAAATAGAAATCAGATTATTTACGATTTCATTGGGATGAATGTGAATTTTATATGAGGTGGTCTACAAAATAATAGTTTTCCAGATATACGGAAGTCTCACTGTAATTGTGTATTAACTTCTTTCAGCTTTATTACCTATTAGTATTTAGGTCTACTCAAGTATACATGTTTAAATTTCAAGTCATTTAGTATAAAATCATATGATATAACACATACCTCGAAAAATCGTAGTCAGGCTTATTCTAGGTGAATTTTTGAAAAGTGATCTCATATTATTATCAGGTCGAGGAGGTGGATAGACGAAAAATTGCTTTTAATTTCTCCTTGGAATTCATTAGAGTGTTATTGCGTTACTCACTTGGTAGATTGTTGTAACGTTTGGCTTATGTATGAAAAGCTCCTATTATTTAATGATGTAAAGTGGTGGGGTATAACGAGATATTGACTATTTCTCGTTTCGTTCGCGTATAGTTTGAGTTATTTTCAGAGCAGAAAATCTCGCTTATAGACATTGATCCTTCCACTGAATTACACGAGGCGTCCAAAATTTATATTTAAGAACAGTCGTTAGTCCTGGTACACCATTTTGTTTCTAATACCTTCGACATAATAATAATAATAATAATTAACGTCTTTTATTTGTAATATTCTTGCAGGAGGCGAGATTTAGATTCTATATCTATTCTACCATCTAACCCCCTTAACAATACGAGATGTAAAAAAAAAAAAAAAAAAAAGAATTTATTGAAAATTAATAGGCACCTGTATACAATAACGAATAATCCAAGTAAATACATAAAGAAAATATGAGGACACTTATGGGTTACAACCGATTTCGCTGCTGATCAAGAAGAACTTCTTTCACTTTTTTCTTGAATTTGGATAATGGATTGGTTTCTTTTAAACTGCGGTCTAAAGAATTATATGATTTGACCGCATTGTAAATGTATGAATTCTGAAATAGAGACGTGCTGTGGCGTGGAATTGAAAAAGTCTCTCTATATCTAATATTAATACGATGCATATTCCCTCTACGTATGAATTTGTTTACTAAATATGACGGTGTTTTTGAATAAAGAACCTTATGAGTCAGATTTAGGAGCTGGTACTTATACATTTTATCAATTTTCATCCATTTGAGTTCATTAATGGCATTCGATATATGATCGTATTTTCTGAGATCATTTACAAGCCTGCAGCATGTATTCATAATACTTTGAATACGATTTCGTGTTATAATATCTAAATAGGGATAGTAAACCACTAAGCAATACGATATCTTTGAAAATACGAAATATTCACACAATTGCTTTCTCGCAGATTTATGTAATATAGCCTTATTTGCAAATAAAACTCTGAGAATAGCGTAGCACTGCGTAATTAGATAGTTCACGTGTGCAACAAATTTTAAGTCATATTCCATTATAATACCTAGGTTTTTTGAATGATCCACAGGAATTAATTTATTACCTTTTAAATGTATGTCTATGTCCTTTTTTAAGGTATTCTTTTTTGTTCTATTTGCGTATACCAACATATTTGTCTTCAAAGGGTTCAAACGAAGATTATGACTATTACTGAACTTTTCAATTTGGGCAAGATCTTGATTAATTTTATTATTTGCGGTTTCTAAGTCATTACTCCTAAATGAATAGAAAATTTGAGTATCATCTGCAAAAAATTGTATGCTGCATGATTTTACCTCTGTTTCTAAATCTGAGATATATAATGAAAATAATAGCGGTCCTAAGACTGATCCCTGTGGTACACCAGAACAAATTTTTTGTTCCGTAGAGTACTGTTGATTTAGACGAACTTTTTGATACCGATTTTCAAGGTAGGTTTGAATAAACGAAAGAGGTTTTTCAGAAAATCCATAGTAACTGCATTTAGATACAAGAAGCGAGTGATTAATGGTGTCAAATGCTTTAGTAAAGTCAAGAAGTATGAGAGCTACTGCTTTTTGGTTATCAAGTGCCATTGTTATATTGTCTGTTAAATCACAAATCTTAGCACCAATGCCTAAACTTCAAGGAAATAAAGAATGCAGCTGTTAAAAAGCATTCTGTTTGTATATATATAGTCAAATTTCGGAATGTTTTCGACTCCAACACATTCTCTACCGACACGGTCGAAGAACATACATATTAATGCGCCCAAAATATCCTAGGTCCATTTCTAGACGTACCCGTTAAAATAATCAGAACTTTCCTTTCGGATCCGGCGTGTAAAGTTGCCAATGGTTGCTGAGGTACCTGGCATTTACATCCCCGCCTGGCGCGGCGCACTCTAAAAACTTTCAAATTAAAACAGGAAAGTCTGTATGGCAACTAGAAAAATGCAGATACGAACTTTTAAGTGGTTGAATATCAAGCGAATCTGGAATTAGTGCTCGGCACGCCGCACAGTGGTCCAAAATACTTTTTACTCCCTCTCCTAAATTGTGTTTAAGGGGTTCAAACATTTTGTTTAATAACAAGCGTAAATAGGTTATTTATGCGATTCAATTTATCTTATATAATAATAAGGTTTAGTGGAGTAACTACATAACAAATACAAAATATATAATACCTCAAAAGGCTGAGAATTTCCAATGCTACTTCTTACCTCAGCCTACTAAACTAGGTATAGCTGTGAGAATTATTAACGTATGGGTAATAATTTTGAGCATATATAACTTTATACTATAAAAAAACCATAAGATGAACAATTATTTTGAAGAACCTGCATTTAGCTGATTATGGCTTCCATGAATTGCAATTTTAATAGCATTTTTTAAATTTACTTTTAAAATTATAGATAGAATATACTTCGAAAAATTTCATCATAAAGTATAGGTAGCTGATGTCGCGTTATGGGAACATTATTTCAAATTAAGATGTTGTATGGGCCGGTATGTTGTACAATTATCATTGCGTAGTAACAGTGGTCGAAGTGATGACCGTTTCTCCAATTTTTTGAAGAAATGCCTGTGGACTTATATGCACGGTGTAAACGTTATGATAGTCATTATTTAAAGCGTAAAAGTACATTCGTCCGTCGCTAGTGTTTTTAAAAAAATCCGGATTTTCAATGTTTTTATGCAAAAACCACTGACAGAATGTTAGTCTACGAGGATAATCTTCTGGTAACAAGGCCTGCACTCGTTGTACATGGTAGGGATAAAGCAAACTTTCCCGTAGGATTGTATGGACTATGGTATGCGATAGTCCTACGCGGCGGCCTAATTCCCGAGTGCTGATATCTGTATTGATTTCCACGATATTTAAAATTTGTTCCTCCTGCTCTACAGTAACCTCTTTCACGAGTGCGAATATTAGTGGACCGAACACTTCCTGTATCTCGAAGTCTTAGGTACACTTGCACAAATGTCCTTCTGACCTAGTGTACCCGTTGGCGAAATCTGTCCCGATAAATTTGAGCTGCAAGATTTGAATTCTGTGAATCAAGACGACGTACGCGAACTAAAACAAAACAACATACTAACCACTGTTACCGTTTACGATCGACTGCTGGTTCGATAAGAGTGATGATAACCGACGCGCTGTTGTCATGTGTGTTTTAAATATTCAATTTAATGAAACTTACTTAGTTACTGACTACAAATTTTGGCTAAACTTAGAAAAACTTAGTGCGATTTATTTTTTAATTACCCAAATTAAAAACGCTTTAGATTAGATTATAAAAATTAGTAAGATTGTGGTGATTGTGGTCAATATAAAGCACTTAGAGTTGTAAACTATAAAGCCATTTAGACAAAGATCTTGACTTTTGGACCATGGGTCAGATGAACTTTTTGACTTGTTTTGACCCCCCCCCCCTATTACCCATTTCAGTAATGGCTACCATAACGTTTTCACACTGCATATTAACAGGACTTCATATAACAAGTAATGCTCTCTTGTCTGTGTATACCGCTGTGACAAAATATCACAGAACAGTTTTGAAGACTTTGGATATTCTGCTTAACTTAGTTAGAAAATTGTAATAAACCGCAATAATCTAGATGTCTAAGAATTAACGAATCAACTAGTCTTGTTTTAATATCGCTTGTCAATTGATTCTTGTATCTCCAGATTTATATTTGAAATCGCATATTCCCAATTTACTTATTATATGGTCCTCAAAACACAAACCTGTATCTAACACTATTCCTAAATCTTAAATTTCATCCACAATTTCAAGAATGGTTCCATCTGTATTAATTTCTTCCTTACACTTCGGAACTATTAACCCCCTTGCAATCCATAGAAATGTGCACTCCCATAAGATGTTGTATGTAAAGTATAAAAGCTAAGCATCATAGGATCCAAAACACTGCCGTGTGGAACAACTGATTTACATCTCGTAAAGTAGATATTTTACCGCACATTTTTCAAACATTGCGATCTGTCATTCAAGTAGTTGATGAACCATTGCCCGGCATTGCCAGATAATCCACAGTGTTATTACTTTCTACATGAGTGCCTTATATGTATTGGCTGTGATAAAATAAAATTTCCTACTACTTATGGCTGCTTATAAACCCAAGCTCGTTGAGCTAAAATTAAGTATGGCCTTCACCATGGATGACCGCGAGAATTTTTCACAGGGAGTCCCAAAAACCACGGGGGGGCAAAGCTTGTCAAGAGATCAAATCTAAGAATCCCCAATAATGTAAATATATGAGCATTTTAAGGAGTTTTGGCTCCTATAGTATTGCGACTGGACAAAAATTAACGGGGTGGCTGAAGCATCATAAAATGAAGGGAAATTAAAAAATATAATATCTGGTTTGATACGGCTAGACAATAGAATTTTGGTAGCATCGCTCCCCCAATGGACACATTATCTGCATATTTGGAGCTAGTAATTAACTTATCCATTTTGGCTAGTTTTGTCTCTACTCACTTACTTCTTATATTTGAAAACGCAAAGTTTGTTAAATTTCTCAAATACAACCGTCATCGTCGGTTCACTTAAAACTAACCCAGAATATCATATCGACTGGTACTTTGGGGACTTTTACTCACTGTCATGTCAGGGTAGAAGGAAAACTGATAGGATTGGCTCGCCGATGTGCCCTCAAGGATCCCTGTCCTTAGCTTGTCTTTCTTCCAAGTGTCTTGTCTGGTAGCTCCGTTTTCTCCGTGATAGGATGACACTCGCGACGCCGTTTTCCCTAGAGTTCGATATGTACTCCATTGTCCATTTGACACGACGTCAGGACAAACTGCCTGGACCAAATCCTACAGCGCCCAATGCGTCCGGAGTTTTCAGAAAGTAGTTTCAAATAAACTTTTTTCATAATACTTTGACACAACAAATTTATTGAGGCCGCTTAGTTACAATGACAATATACGAGTAATACATACATATACTAAGTGACATATAAATCCGAACACCCAGTTTAAATGGTTTTATTTTAATAAAATTTTGTATAAGTACTTAATGAAGCATAATAAGTAAATGATAAAAATTTCAAAATGATTGCACTGCTTTAAAGCCCTTTGACCTTTAATAATGTGTGGATGCACCCTGATGTGCTACGCATTCTCCAACGCGCCTAGGCATGCTTCTGATCAGGTGGTCAATGTCCTCCTGTGGTATCTCATTCCAGGCAACCACCAACTCCTCTCGAAGTGCTTCTAGAGTCTGAGGAGGACGTTGCAAATTGAGCAATCTCCTACCCATCATATCCCACACGTGCTCAATTGGGGATAAGTCGGGAGATCTTGGTGGCCATGGTAACAATGTGACATCATTATGTTGAAAGAAGTCTATTGTGACTCTTGCAACATGGGTCGGGCATTATCTTGTTGGAAAGTTGGATCTGCCAGGGTGTCAAGATAGGGTAAAAGATGGGGTTCTAAAACTTCGTGGATATAACGCTGCGCGTTCATGTTACCTCTGATGAAGATTAAAGGTGACCTGGAACCATAAGCTATAGCACCCCAAACCATAACTCCAACAGTGTGATGAACATGTCTTTCAACAAAAAACTGTGGATTCCTCCTTTCACCACGTCGCCTTCTAACCCTGGCACGACCATCGTGCATGCCTAAACAAAATCGAGACTCGTCACTAAAGACAATACTGTTCCATTCCTGATCCCAGAGTGACCGTTGTCTGCACCACTCAAGGCGATTACGTCGGTGTTCTCGAGTTAAAGGGAGGACCCAGTGTGGCCGGTATGAAAACAAGCCAAAACTTCTCATTCGTCGGTAAACACTTCGCATGCCAATAGGTCTTCCGTGTTCTGCAAACCATTCATTTGCAATGGACCTGGTAGTGGAGAAACGGTCCCTTAAGGCCAATAATCTTAGGCGGCGATCTTCACGGTCTGTTGTTCTACGGCGGCGTCCAGTGCCCCTTGCTCTTTGCGTACGGCCTTCTCGAAGCCATGCCTGACAACACCTAACCACAGTGTCTACACTTCTTTGCACTCTAACTGCAATTGCCCGAAAAGAAAGTCCGGCTTCCCGAAGTCCCACTATACGGCCCCTATCAAACTCACTAAGTTGACGAAATCGTACAGGTCTCCGTACTCTAGGCATCGTAACCGATCGTAAAGGATGTCAAGAACCAAAATCCGCCAACGTTGATTCTTTACTGCGGCTGAAATATTCATTTTTAGAGCGTTAGTGAATTAAAAAAAAAACAGTATAGAAACCGGAATGTCCAACTGATAAGGCTGAAAATTGTTTCACTTGTTATTTACAGTAAGATAAATACATTCACCAACTTTTATTAAAATAAAACCATTTAAACTGGGTGTTCGGATTTATATGTCACTTAGTATATTTATGTCCTCGAATGAAAATGCACTCTGGATATTCTTACTGCAGATGGATGCAATTCCAGTGGCGTAACTAGCATATAGGAAATGCGCCAAAATAACTGAAGGCCGTTTTACGTCACACTTGGCAAAATCAAAGGCTAGAAAGAGAATGAAGGCTTCTATTTGCTAGTAAAAGGCTCATTTCGAGCAAGATTTTTCAACTACATTCCATACAATTACAGAGGGTAACGAGGGCACTTATGTGTATTGTCGAAGATTCTATTTACCAAGATCTCATCAGCTAAGACTTTCAGCTGCTGATTAAGCTTCACTCTATCCCGTATAGTGGGGAGCCTCATTAGTACGGTAGCTAGTGCGTCGAGCTAGCAGCCCGAGACTCGCGGGTTCGAATCTCCGCCTCACATGTCTAAATCTGTTTATTATATCAGTTACCAGTAGATGGCTCGTGGAGTAGTACAGTTTTGCTACTGTAGGGTCGCCAAGTGTCAAAGGTGGCCTAGTTGCCAAGCTTCTCTACCACTACTACTACTACCTCGTATAGTTCTGCAGATCGATAAAATGAATATTACGCAATAAGCCCCACATCTATTTCCAGCGGCATGAAACCTGAAATTAACTTGTAATTCGCGAATAATCCCATTCGTTACATGGTAACCCCTTCTCCAAAGTCGGGAATGTTATTAATGTTATTGCACACACGCATGTGGATGTGTACACGATGTAGAATTGCGTTTCTGCCGCCTAATGTAAATACATATTAATAAAGCACGAGTCAGCTTCATACCAAGTGGACCAATTTCAGTGTCGGATCGTTCTAGATTGTGATTTGAAACAATGGTTACGATCGGTTACGTTTAGTCGTTAAGAGAAAGCGCTGTACGGATGCGATCTAAATGAACTGAATGAATATAACCAATTAACGTGGTACGAGTATGTTAAAATTCACGTGGTATACGAGGGACGTCTTTTAAATTTTGCATATAGAAACATAGTAGTCCGCACGGATCGAATATCAGTACTGAATCTTCACCTCACTCTTCAGTAAACTTAAATTCAAAGTTTCACAACACTACGTGCAGTGTCCTCACTACAGTGAATTTTTAAGTGTCGCCAAGTCATTAGAAAAATGGAACTCAGTCGAGAATATTTTCGCGCCATAATTTATTACAACTTTCAGAGACAATTATCGCAACAAGAATGTCTTGCTGAGTTACTGTCTGTTTTCGGCAACGAAGCGCCACATCGGTCGAAAATTTCCAGTTGGTATGGATATGGAGAACTCAAACGTAGACGGATGAGTCTTAGCGACGATCCCAGGGTGGGTGCACCAAAAACGGCAGTCACCCAGGAAAACGTCGATGCTGTGCGCAAACTCATCATTGAAGATAGACATGTGACATATCGCGAGACTGAGGCGTCCTTAAAGATCTCAAAGACCTCAATTCAAAATATTTACATGAAGAATTAGGAGTAAGAAAATTAGTTTCTCGTTGGATACCCCACCTGTTGACTGAAGAGCAGAAAGCAGCCAGGGTTAATTGGTGTCAAAGAAAGCTTGATAGTTTCAATTCCGGAAACTCAAAAAATGTGTACAGCGATGTTAGTGGTGACGAATCGTGGATTTACTGATATGAACCAGAAAATAAACGACAGTCGGCTTGTTTGGGTGTTACAAGGTGAAGAAAAGCCAACAAAAGTCATCCGTTCTCGAAGTGTTTCGAAAAAGACGGTCGCGACATTTGTGTCAAAAGCGGGTCATATTGCAACAATTCCTCTTAATGAGCAAAGAACTGTTACTGCGGATTGGTATACCACCATTTGTTTGCCAAAAGTCATCACCGAGTTGCGAAAAATCAACCCCGAAAGAAGAATCATCCTCCACCAAGACAATGCAAGCTCGCACACAACCCAAAAAGCAAGGCAGTTTAACGGAAGAAAACGTAGAATTATTGGACCATTCTCCATATAGTCCCGATCCAAGTCCTAACGATTACTTCACTTTCCCGAAAATTAAAAACAGACTGCATGGTCGAAGGTTCCAGTCACCAGAAGAAGCAGTTGACGCATTCAAAAACGCCGTTTTGGATCTGCCAGCAAACGAGTGGAATAAGTGCTCCGAAAATTGGTTCGAGCGCATGCAGATGTGTATTAATCTTCATGGAGAATACTTCCAACAACAATAAAGTCATTGAAAACTACCTACCGTGTTTTTTATTTCCATATGCAAAACTTAAAAGACATTCCTCGTAGTTCTGTCTCGCAATGGTTGACTGCAATAAATGTAACAAATGTGAGAGGTCCCGCACGAAAATAAGCAAATGAAGGACCAACACGCCAAGGAGTATCAGTCGCCTTAGAACCCTGCATGACCAGCTCCAAGTCTGACGATTCGTTTATAAAATTTGTGTTTTTAGTTCTTCTTCTTCTACGCTACTAGCGAGAGAGTATCGCAATCGCATTTTTTTCCCAAAATGAGATATTAAGTGTTTTGGATATTATATAACATCTACAAATGGTATGTTTTTGAAAATTGGTCCAGTGGCAGTGAAGAGAAAGGCGAAAAACAAATAAAAACAATTGTTTGTTTACGTTTCATTGAATACTTTTAATGATGCTTTATCTGAAAGAAGTCTGACTTGCTAATGCTTAATCAGGTGATCTAAAAATTTATATCCTGGGGTTTTTTGGGTCGCAAGTATACTGAATCCGATGCCAAAATTAATAGAACTGCAATGAAATAATAGTAGTTTGTCAAAAACGGGCCATTCTATATAATTTTTGGAATCAACCTACAAGTCAAGCGTTTCTTGAAAGATAAAAATTGACATGTTGACTGCACCTTAAATAGTGGCAGCGCTGCCTGGTAAATGTCCATAGACACAACGAACTTTATATTTTTCTCTGCGGCTTCTATTTTAAAAGATGCACTGTATAGGTACATCGACTCAGTACAGAAGTATTTTGAGAGGATCGGGATTTTTTTTGCCTTAAAAGGAACTAGCTTTCTCACACAGTATGGACTATGCAAGCTTCCGTCTAACTGAAAAAACAAGAGAGGACAAACTAAAACAGTAGCCTCTTAACTGAAGCCAAAGCTACTCGCTATTGTAGCGCTTTCGGTGACAGCATGGTATAGTCCAGACGAGTTCTATATGAACGTTTTCGGAAAATGGTTTAACTTTTCCAAGGCAAGTTATTAAATACGTAAAAATAAGATTTGTTTTTCAGGACACTTCACACTTGGGTATATGAAAAATTTATGTTCAGGAGTAATGAGTGAATGAATGAAACATGAAATTAGAGGCATGCGGGCCACCATAAGGAGCCAGCGCATAGGCCACTCAGACGGGCCCTTAGACCTCAAGCCTCGCTATTCTAGCGCAGTTGAGTATGGCATTGAGTCCAAGCTCCTGGGTGTCCAAAGTGATGGACCCCAGTATAGTCTGCCTCTAGTAGCTAAGAGCCTCGCAGCGACACAGAACGAGCGCCGAGGTCTCTTCTTCTACCCCGCAGCGCTCACACAAGGGATCCTCAGCCACCCCCATCACGTGCAGGTGTCGCCTTAACGTGTTATGGACAGACAACATTCCCACCAGCGGTCAGGAGTAAAATAGCGTGAACAAATGCTGAAGCTGGCGTATTTGGCATCAACGCTGTCATCAGTTCATAAAAAATTTTGTTCGACGCAAGTTAGTCCCTTTGATAAAGCAGTTAGTTAGCTACGAACATGTTCAACAAAAAAATTAAATATATCAAGTCAGTCAAACAGGCCCATATCCCCCCACATCACAACGTTGCGTTCTAGAAACTTGTGTCATGCTGTATCGACCATATGTCAAAGTTGTGTGAAGGATATCGCACACCAGCGAACAGCCTGCGATATCCCTGTAGGGTTTTCGAACATATTCTTCTGTACGTTTTAAAGGCAAATGTGTAGACAAAACTATGTGCAAAATATGATTTACCAGAAGTGAATAACTGCCAGGGTTGGAAGCGTATAAACATACCAATTTTGAATAATTGAAATATAACCTCCCCACTTCCAATTTTTACCCAGAACGTAACCTAATGGGTACCAAAAGCACAATAAGCAAGTCAAAAAATGAGTAAGACACCAGCTCAATGAAGATTGGCACATAGTGACTGGATGCAGTCATGAGAAAGTGTCCATGTCCATTACGGCTGCGGAATCGCTGTCAATGAGTAGAAGCCACATCCGTGTCGTTATAGGCGCTCGAACAGGACATAATGACCTGAAAGAATACCTGCGCAAAATCATTAGCTCTTCGAGAAACCAAAACTAGAACAGTACCGGCATGGAAACTGTACCAAATGGATTGCTGGTTTGGGTACTCTACATTCGAGGAGCACGGTGTAATAAGCTCAAGAGGCTGCCGAGCCTTCGATGACTTTGTTCGGATGGCTCCCGAGAAGAAAAAGAAATAAAAACCAAAGAGAGGTTCTTAAGTTGATGGCGTATGCCACTTTCCCAGGGTAGCACTTCCATAAGAACTGCACTGTTATATAAGAGAAGGCAGTACGACATCGCAGCAGCAACTCTCTTCATGTTTTCTAGCTATCAACTGTTGGACCACTGATATGAAGCTGAGAACTCATCATAAAAACGGACATCGGTGTTACTAAATCTTCTGGTGCTATAACCGACAACAATATTATCACATTATTAGGAGTTTGTCGATGTAGATCGCAATACTTTTCAGTGCTACCCGGGGGTGAGATTTGGTAAAGTGGCCGACGTCAGATTGAGTCACGACCAGTTGTACCAGGACAGAGTCGCAATGTAGGCTCCCCATGAAAGTAGTGTAACACTGTCGGTAACATACCTTATTGGCGCCTGGACTAAGAATGCAGAGCCGTCAACTAAAACAGTACATCGTGGATGAGTGCGGGAGCAGTAATGGAGGCTTTGCGGCCACCACCAAGATATCCCCGGCGTTCAGGTCAACTCATCCGCACAGATAAATATTCATGGCGACCGGATGCGAGCCACTTCCATTTGCGACGGATGTAGACAGATCCCAATGAGACTGATTAAAATTTCCCGGGCTACCCCAGGCCACGGCCCGACCTCTCGTGACACTAATGGACTTGCGATTGCTCTCAAACAGGAATTGTGGAAGATATGCGGAAATCATTGGAATTAAGATCGTCATTTCATTTAGCACATGCAGGGAATTTATATTAATAATATTACTTACGAACTACAAAGTGCCGGATTCAGCGTGAAGCTACTCTTATACCTCAATGTACGCTCAATATACTGTGACATTACATTATATACTTTGTACATAACTTATCACATTTGCATATCGCAAATATATACTAATATTATAATATTTTCTAAGTGCTGGTTGGTATGTTTTTGATTCCTGAGTGAATTGTAATGACAAAGTCATTCGTATGTAAGTCTTTCATAAAAAAGTCTTGTTGAGTGAAAAAGCTGGCTTGGTCAAAATTTCAAAACTGTTAACTTACGCAAATTGTTTCCAAAACAAGCAGCTTGAAAGGTGTTTTGTTAGCTGATTCTACAAAACTATTTATTTGTCAACATAATCTAATTGTAAACAATAAAATTACCGAATTGCTGTTGTTTTTTCAATAATAAAATGCAGTGGACTTTAGAAAATAAATCAGTTTCCATTTATGATGATAACTGTCATAAAAAAGCAAAGAATAAATTCAAGTGGCAATGAGCTACAAGTTTCAATACAAACCATGCACAGTTATTCATTTTTTGGAAGACTGGCGCTGATAACTGGTGACGGATTAATGAATGAAGTCGTATTGAATCTTCGCGAGATGATATTTCGCGTATTTTCAAATCTAAATATAAATAAATCTAGTTTTTTTAATGAAATTTTTGACTTGCTACCATTCTACCATTCAAGTACTTTTGATACTTGAACAAATGAAGATACCCTTTAGAGAAAAATCATACCACCTTAGGACTTTAGGAATTTACTACACAACCAAGTCTCTGTCCACAGATAGACCTGCGACATTATCGATGAGCCTCAGGCTATAATGTCTCTCTGTAACTTATGGAGATTGGTTCCAAAAATCAATTTGTTTTTAAGAATATGAAGATGCAGATTGATCTATTAATTTATGTATTAACCCTTATCCTAGACCTAGCTGTTTTTTTAACGTTTAATTTAATATAAGCCTATTATTGGTCATATATAATGTTCGGATTCGGATATACGTGTTTCGAACTAACCTATTAATGTGCTGTCACGAACGAAATGCTTCATCAACAGAACAGAAATGCTAAGGATTTATTTCCATTTACTTTCTTATTATGTGCTTCATGAAATGTTGACGCTTAAAGAACTAAAACACTGAGAATCTCTATTCAAAGCAATTCTCTTGTGACTTGACAATTTAGAAAAAAATGGTCGAATGATTTTATGCAATTCTAAGTCGCACTCCAAGCGTTTTAAATCACGAAGTTGAGAATTCATTACACTGGAGCAATTTCTTTAGAGCGGAGTAAATGCGACAAAACAACTGAGGGACCCTTTTACAGCAAAGGTGACAAAAGCAGAAGAAAAAATGTGATTGCAGACCTGTATTCGCGACTAGCAGGCTCCTAATAAGCAAGATTTGTGAAAAAATTAATAAATCCCTTTGAAATATTCATCAGAAATATGATTTGATAAATGGGTCATTCTTTTTAACATACCGAATTTGAATATATTAAGAGCTAAGTATATGTTCGCACTGCTTTATTTGTCGCCAAAATTGTGTCTGTTTAGTGCATACTTTAAATAATTTGCCTAAGTATCATTGCCTACCAAAGTAACAAACCGATACGCCGGCGTACGAAAATGAATATACTAAGTGACATATAAATCCGAACACCCAGTTTAAATGGTTTTATTTTAATAACATTTTGTATAAGTACTTAATGAAGCATAATAAGTAAATGATAAAAATTTCAAAATGTTTGCACTGCTTTAAAGCCCTTTGACCTTTAATAATGTGTGGATGCACCCTGATGTGCTACGCATTCTCCAACGCGCCTAGGCATGCTTCTGATCAGGTGGTCAATGTCCTCCTGTGGTATCTCATTCCAGGCAACCACCAACTCCTCTCGAAGTGCTTCTAGAGCCTGAGGAGGACGTTGCAAATTGAGCAATCTCCTACCCATCATATCCCACACGTGCTCAATTGGGGATAAGTCGGGAGATCTTGGTGGCCATGGTAACAATGTGACATCATTATGTTGAAAGAAGTCTATTGTGACTCTTGCAACATGTGGTCGGGCATTATCTTGTTGGAAAGTTGGATCTGCCAGGGTGTCAAGATGGGGTTCTAGAACTTCGTGGATATAACGCTCCGCGTTCATGTTACCTCTGATGAAGATTAAAGGTGACCTGGAACCATAAGCTATAGCACCCCAAAAACCATTACTCCAACAGTGATGAACATGTCTTTTAACAAAAAACTGTGGATTTCTCCTTTCACCACGTCGCCTTCTAACTCTGGCACGACCATCGTGCATGCCTAAACAAAATCGAGATTCGTCACTTTAGGAACGTCTAAAGACAATACTGTTCCATTCCTGATCCCAGAGTGACCGTTGTCTGCACCACTCAAGGCGATTACGTCGGTGTTCTCGAGTTAAAGGGAGGACCCAGTGTGGCCGGTATGAAAACAAGCCAAAACTTCTCATTCGTCGGTAAACACTCCGCATGCCAATAGGTCTTCCGTGTTCTGAAAACCATTCATTTGCAATGGACCTGGTAGTGGAGAAACGGTTCCTTAAGGCCAATAATCTTAGGCGGCGATCTTCACGGTCTGTTGTTCTACGGCGGCGTCCAGTGCCCCTTGCTCTTTACGTACGGCCTTCTCGAAGCCATGCCTGACAACAAATAACCACAGTGTCTACACTTCTTTGCACTCTAACTGCAATTGCCCGAAGAGAACGTCCAGCTTCCCGAAGTCCCACTATACGGCCCATATCAAGCTCACTAAGTTGACGGAATCATACAGGTCTCCGTACTCTAGGCATCGTAACCGATCGTAAAGGATGTCAAGAACCAAAATCCGCCAACGTTGATTCTTTACTGCGGCTGAAATATTCATTTTTAGAGCGTTAGTGAATTAAAAAAAAGCAGTATAAATACCGGAATGTCCAACTGATAAGGCTGAAAATTTTTTTACTTGTTATTTACAGTAAGATAAATACATTCACCAACTTTTATTAAAATAAAACCATTTAAACTGGGTGTTCGGATTTATATGTCACTTAGTATATTTATGAACTGTACAGCAAATGTAGAATTTTAGTCATTTCGTGATTTTAGGGGGTGACAAGTAAGTAAGTCTTCGCCAGACAGTACCCGATATTGGAGATAGCGGGACACCTCGCTTGAATTAAATTGAATTGAATTCTACTCGGTTTATCTGAATACAAGCCCTGTCGCACATGAGTTGGACCAACGAAATATATTCATAGAATGTTGTATTTGTGAACTATTTTTTATTTATTCAAAATAACTTGAAGAAAAACAACCAAGATAATTTGATGCTACAACTAATCAAGATATATTTGATATATATCTAAATTACAATAATGAAGAAAAACATAAAAATTGTTTATGATGTCCGTCGCATATTATTTGGTAGATCTAATGCAATACGATAAACAAATGCTTACGCAGAAGAAAGACAATTGAATAGTATAATGTTTGCCTACAGATGTCAGTTTAACGATTAGTTGTAAAAATGTCTCACGGAAAAGCGTTGTCCGACGATATGCAAAATTCCATTGTTGATACACACAAAAATGGAGCTTCTAGACATAAAATTGCAAAAAATCTGAACATTTCTCAAGGAACAGTAAGACACATTATCTCACTGTTTGAATATTGAGGCAAAAATTAGTAATGGCCGTTGTTCGAAGATTACAGAAAGAGATTAGCTTGCTCTTCGGGCAATTATTAAAGAAGATCGCAGAGCTCCGTCGAGGGAAATAGCTGTAAAATGGCCATATGCGTTTGGTTAAAGAACGATGAAAAAATGGGATATTCATTCTACAAAGTTAGTTGTGACTGTTGTGAGTATCAAAGACTGCTCAAACTTATTTAGTTTTCATATTAGATGAAGGACAAGCCACTTCTTTCGTACAAACAAAAACGAAACCGACTTCTATGGGCAAGAGAGCATAAAAACTGGGTACAACATGAATGGGGTTCAGTTATCTGGAGTGACGAGTCCAAGTTTGAAGTATGTGTTGGCGATTCACCTAGCAGAATTATCCGAATGCGAGAAAAAGTATATCACACCGACTGTGAAAACGGTTAAATTTCCCGTGTCTGAATGTATGGGGATGCATGTCCTCACAAGGAGTGGCACGTCTTCTTTTTATTGATGGCACCAGTAATTCTGCTAATTATAAAATCATTTTACAAGAAGAGTTACTGCCATCCATACAGCTAAAAGTGTAACATCATGGTTACAGGAAACGAATATTTCTGTTCTAAAATGGCTTTCAAGTAGCTCCGACTTATCTCCAATTTAGACCCTAGGCCACCAAATGACAAAAGCCCTTCGAATTTCTCCAGTCCGCACCATTCCTGAATTAAAGCAGGATCATCAGGAAGTTTGGGATAATTTTCAACCAGAATACTGGAAAACATTGGTAGACACTAGGCCAAGAAGAATCGATGCTGTATTGAAACGAAAAGGTAACTCAGTGGTAACTTTTCAAAAACGTTCAGTCCAACTAATAGATATGCACCAGACATTAAAAACATTTCTTTTTGTTTTGTTTATTATTTTAGTTTAAAAATATAACAAATATTGTTGATTAATTGTTAATAATATGTAGTTTGAAATTATCTAACTTGTTCTGTTCAACTTATTTTGAATAAATAAAAATTAGTTGACAAATACAACATTCTATAAATATTTATCGTTGGCCCAACTCATATGCGACTGGGCTCGTAGTTATGATCACAGCAGAGTCTTGGCTAAAAGCAAATACATATTTTACCATAATATGGGTATTACTGATACATGTCATTGTCACTGTTTATCCAAGGATTTTAAACCGAACTAATTTCGTGACACTCTAGTGAGAATAAAAAATTCATATTTATAACATGAACGTGCAGATATCTTTTACTAACTTTTAGATTCAAAATTAAAGTAGATAAGACTCAAAGTTAAGTTTCGGTTGGTCCTTTTCAGTATCCATCAAAACCTTTTGTTTGTCTCCAAGACTCAAAAATGTATTTTAAAGACAATATCTCATAAACCCAAATGTATCCAAATGACCATCTCTATAAAGAAAGTGGTATATTAGACATAAGGCAATTATACCTACTAAAAGTTTTGATAGTGCAACACATATCCCGTCCTCCCAACCAAGAGCCGATACCTTCTCACCAAACAAGAAACAGGAATTATTTAAAGGTGCCAAAACCAGAAAAAAATATAATGCTCAGATAGTATTCTTACCTAGGACCAAGATGTTACAATCTTCTTCCGCAAGACCTGAAGATGATACGTTCCAAACACACATTTAAAAGGAAAGTAAAAGCCTGAATAACATATATGCCCAGACAGAGAATTCACGAAATCGTTGACTTAAAAAGATTACACTTACTACTCGCAGAATAAAGTTACCGAATTAGACAAAATACCGTATACCCAACACTACCGATTTAGACAATATACCCCTACTATACTTATTGTCCAATTTTGCAATTTCACCTTAAAAAGGATCTGTAATTAAATGAAGCCATACTCCAACTTTGTCAGATAATGTATTTTAAAATCCTATTTTAATGTTGTTATTGTTGTTCTTTTCTTAGAAAATCACGTGTGCCTTTTTATTTGTAGTTTAAGTAGTAGGTACGTAATTATTCATAAGCTAATCCTTACCCGCCTGCAAGGCAAGCGTTCTACGGGTTTTCTACCATGTTTATTGTTCTAAAATATGTAATTTCTAGTTATCTGCTTATAGTTTGGACAATAGACATTATTATTATTAATATTCTGCATTCTGCAAATCCTGATGGAAACCTTAAATTCTAGTCCATTTCATTTGCTGGAAACTCGAAGTAACGTTCATAAGCATAAAGGCTAGGCAAATCCTTTTCGTCGAAATTTCACATAATTGGATAATTTTTCATGTTCTTGGCATTTTATATCTAAATTAAGTTTGCTTTGAAATGAGAAAAATGTTTCACTATTTGTGATCGAGTGATGCCATTTTCAGTCTACATTAGAGAACACACATTCATTTTCGATACACGCATCAATAAATTTACCAAAGTACCTGGTATAAAATAAGATCAATCACCGTACATTTTTTTAATGAACCATAGAAAAAGTTCGGGAACTGTGCAGGTATTTGCAATGAGGTAAAAGTGATGTCATGCTGTGTCTTACTATCATTATGAACCTGTTTTGTGTAAACAAATGTCATCTAAGCGAAATGAAGCGTTAATTCAAAAACAACAGAAGAAATTGAGAAATCATAAAAAACATTCACACAAAAATTATTAGCGATATCAAAAATTTAAAGCAAAGGTGATTGAAATTCAGCATGTTAAAATCTTCGTGTACATTTTGCATTTTTATTCAAAGAGAAATTTCGCCGCTGGACTGTGTCCATAAAAATGTATTGGGTGTTCCATTTGGATTTTATGAGATAAATTATATTTTGCGTACATGAACACCCTGTACATAACATGCATGAAATTGAAAGAAAAACGTTTTCAGTGACATGAGACTATGACGAAAAGCTTGCTACAGTATCTGCAAAAGTGACTCACGAAATATGAGTGCTTTCTCGGACAAAATGTGCCTTAACACCAGAAAAAGCAATCCAAACTCTATATCAAACTCCTGCGTTTCAGGATGTCCTTCAGAATATAGTGGAAGATACATACAAGATCTGTAAATTAAGTGATGAAGCTGGCAACATAGCGTTTGATCTGGCAACACTAGATGTGTAGGGCTTGGAGGGGAGACAGGGGAACACATAGGATTCGCCTTCAGTACAAGTTTGAAGTCGTTCCAGAAATTTGGTTGTTTATTGTGAAACAGTTTTTCGTATTGTGGTACGAAAATGGATGACATCAATTTCGAACAACAGTGTGCTATCAGGTTTTGCTTCAGACTTGGGCACAGTGCAACGGAAGCTCTTGCCAAACTTCAGCAGACCTACAGAACCTACAGAAATAGTGTTTTGTCAAGAGTCCCGGAAGGTGTTCATTTTCAAGAACCGATGAAAATATCTTATGCGTTTAGATCGTCGGTTTAGAGTCACCGTTCATCATATTCAGAATAACTAGGTCTAGCATCACGATAATTCTGCTTGTCGCACAGCAATGTCAATGAACGAGTTTTTGGCCCATAATATCATTCATTTGGCTCCTCAGCCTCTTTATTCACCTGACTTGAGTCCTTGTGACTTTTTTCTCTTTCCGAAGTTGAAGAAACACCTCAAAGGAACTCATATTGAGACAGTCGACAACATTCAAACGGCTGTAAGCGACCAGTTGAAGGCTATTTCACTATTGGAGTTCCAGAACAGCTATGAGGAGTGGAAGAACCATCTCCAGCCCTGTATGACTTCAGAAGGAAGTTATTTGGACGGTAGCAATATGAAATTGTAATTATATTTGAACGAAAAAAAGTGAAAAAATCAGTCTCTTCACTTAATTCACAGACCTAGTACACCGTACAACAAAACGACCTCTGCGCTAAATTTATCAGAGATTTAACTTACTCTCCATATGGTAACCAAATAAGTTCGTGCGGTTTTTAGTAGAAAAATGTAAATTTTTATTGACAAACAATAAGACACTATTTATTCGTCGAAGTAATTACTATCACGTTGAATGACCTTTTGACCACGAGAAACCAATTTTGTATGACGGATTATAATAAAAAAATTGGCGGACTGCATTTATTACACCATCTCGAGTTGTGAACTGTCGGTGCCTCACCCTCGTACAGTTTTCAAGAGACAAAAAAAGGTGACAATGACTGGGCGAAATGTCGGGAGAATATGGCGGGTGCGGTAACGTTTCCCAGCTGAGTTCAGAAATTATTTCTCGGGTCACTTTTGCGGTATGAGGCTTGGCGTTATCCTGCGAGAATATCACTTTCTTCCGATTGATCAAAGAGGGCTCTGGATGAGTGCTCCTTGTACTCATTGAAGCTGCTCACAATACAAGTTAGCAGTGACGGTTTGACCCCTTTCCAAAAACTCATAATGGACAATTCCAGTTGCTGTCCACGAAACACACAACAAAATCTTGTTTGGGTGCAAGGAAGCCTTGGACGTGCGTGGTACCGAATCAGTAGGTTAGGTGACAACCAATGATACGAACGCTTAGAATTCGAATACAAGATCTATTTTCCGTCGCAGGTTAATAACATATTAAGAAATGGTTCGTTAGCGTTGCGTGAAATTTTTGCTGAACAAATCGTAAACGACTTGTATTCATACAGTAAACAACTTCGAATTACTGTTTTATTCGTCGCCATTTTCAATTCTTAGAACTAGGTATGTAACAATTTTCAGCAACCTTTTATGTGTGTGAGAAAAGAAGGATTCATACTAAAGCCACAACAGGTAACAAACAATCGCTATCGATCAACAGCATCCATGGCAATGTGCGATATCTCGTACAGCAACCTCACGAACTTATTTGGTTACCTGATAGTATAACACATATACTCGCTTCAAGGAAAAACATTTTACTGAGAATGAAATACGAAAGGCTTTCACGGCCATCATCCAAATATCATTTGGTTGGTTTTTGGATCACCATAAAACATTTTTACTTGACGTTTCGCCAACACGAGTGGGTGGCATCTTCTGAAGATATTTGGAGTTTGTAAGTAAACATGTTTTACGACGGCCGAACAACTCAAAAACCAACCAAATAATACTGTACTGAGAACTGTATGTTATGCTTACATGTATTTAAACATTTTCCCGAATAAAAGCATTCTGGGATTAACAGATTCTGCTTGACCAAACATCACTTCTGGTTCAATGGGGGAAATATGAACAACAACATGAGCCGTATACGCCGTCAAGATCTAATCGGGTGTGAACACATACCGCACACAATTACCACCGCGTATTTCATATTCAGTTGCAAGGCAATTGTTTCATAATTTTATAATTAACCGCACATGCATCCCAGTTGGCGTGCGTGCGTGCTGGCGTGTGTTGACCGACTGGTGTGTCAACACCTTGTACTTGTTAACGGATTAACGCCTCGACAGGGAAAAAAATTGGAAAACGTCGCGCTGCAACGATACGTTATCTGCGGCTGTTATCTGCGTGTTGACAAGTGACGTTGAGTGATATGCGTCTTTATTAAACATGCATTTTAAGGTTGATTCCTGCACGGAAGAGGACAGATTGAAAAATTAAACGGTGGACAGTTATTTATGACGAAATGATAACGCCTTTGACATAAGGATGATCATTTGGGGACAAATTTATAGAGGTTCCTTGAGGATTAAGTGTCATATCGTGAATCATCTCTTTGGAGTTTAAACGAAAAATAACGATTTCTTGAGCAATGCTCAAAAGGAAGATTTAATATCTGCATTTCACGGTGGGCTCTATCAGCATCGCAGGGTTTGAATATTTGGAAAATCTTTTTGAAATATGTACGACTTTCGACATTCTCAAATATATTATACAGGGTAGCCAATATATAATTGACTGAAGTTGCGCGCCTTTTTGAATAGACACATTTCAGTAGCTGGCGCCGAGGTAGTTGCTTAAAGCAAATGTGTCCAATTCATCATGGAGCGCTACACGATCCCACAACGCGTCCGTACTGTTAAAACGTTTTACTTAAGTAATGAGTCGATTGTTACAACGATTCGGAACCTAACACAAGATTTCGGTCGAAATAGTGTACCCAGTGTCAACACTATTCATCAGTTGGTGTGGAAATTTGAACAAACAGGTGAAGTTAAAGACTTGCCAAGGTAGGGCCGTGTTCGAACTATTCGTACTCCCGAAAATATCAAGATCGTTCATGAGAGTGTAGTGGATCGCCCTAGGACGTCTACCAGACAGCGTTCTCAGCAACTGGGTATTCGTCGCACGTCGTTATGCACTATTTCAAAAATAGACTTGCATTTGTGGCCATACAAAATTCAGTTAACCCAAGAACTACAGCCTAGTGACCATCAAAGTCGCCGAAAATACAGTAATGCAGTACTGCAGCTTAATACCTAAAATAAAGGTTTTTACCAACAACTGATAATGAGCGATGAAGCCCACTTTGATATGAACGGATTTGTTAATAAGCAGAATTGTCGTATCTGTCATCCATCAACGACCACCAGATCCTCGTCGATTCTCAGTTTGGTGCGGTGTTTGGTATGGAGGTGTCATTGAACTACTTCTTTGAAGACGCTGAAGGTAATTCTCTTACTATCACTGGCGAGCGCTACCGTGATATCGTTCAAAACTTTCTCTCTCCTCAAATCCAACAATTTAATCTGCAAAGCATGTGGTTCCAGCAGGACGGAGAAACTTGTCACACAGCTAGAGAAACAATGGATCTTTTGCGAGCAATATTTCTGGTACGTTCAATTTCTTCATTTGGTGATGTAAATGTAATTAAGAGGGATCAGGTTTGTGCGGCTTCTAGAGGTCGACATTTGTCTGATATTGTTTTTCATACATAATTTCTAAGTTTCAATATAAGATTAAGATGAAAAAAATGGACGTATTCTATTTCATTTCACAAATATTCAAAATACAAACCAGTCAGTTACATATCATCAGTTACATCTATTTTCCATATTCTTCAATTATGAAATTTCCAGAACAAATTATTTAGATTTCTCGAATATTAAGAACTTTAAGTATGTTTATATCAAAGATATCCTCAATTTACAGGTTTTTAAAGATTCTCAAAATTATCATTATTTTGGAAATTTTCAGGATTCTAAAAATATGTTGGGAATGTCAAATATCGAGCAAGTTTGAAAAATGTTAGAAGAAGAGTTTTGAAAACCCATTATGCCAACTGCCTCAGCCTACTATGAAATGCAAATGTCAAATTCTCCGTTTATCGTGTCTCGGGAAGGCGTTGTTGTTATTTTTTTTGAAGGCACGCCTTAGAGTAGGACATGACTATTCTCGACATTTATCAAAGCCGAAAAACGTAATTAGACTACATTCTGTTGATCACAAAATTCTACTGTCAGATCACCGCACTTCCTCCACGAATTTGAGATATAAACCCATCCAGATTTCAAAGATCTGAGAGTCATGTAGAATTGCCAAGTTGTGCTGACGAGACCAAGGTCATGGTCGGAAACTGTATGTGTACAGGACAGTCAGCCTGTGTCTTTAGTTGGTTATGGTTACTATTACACTCGTATGCATTGAAAAACTATTGCTGGTTTACTTTGTATATGCCAAGTATCACGAACACTTGAAACGTTGACCGTGATAGTGCGGTGCGACATTTATGCGTTGAACGTCTTCGTCGTACGAGGATGATGATGAAAATCAGTTTGGCAAAACCACTGGTACGTGACGATCGTCAAATTTCCATATACCTGAGTACAATGTTTTGAGTTATTTAAAAGTTGCTTGTCATTTGTGTTAATAATCACAAAACAGCGCGGTGTGGGGTTGGTCATCGTTATAGGAGACAGAACGCAAATACTCCAAGCCAAATGGCATAAGTCCAGGTAACTTCATTTTCAGTAGAGGACTCATCATCAGCTCTCTCTCTCTCTATGTTAACCATAGCAATTTGTTCTGTTTAAAACAGCATACTTGTACCATTAATTCTCGCTTCTCTTGAGCTGAGGGGTATGATACAAAATCAACAGCGGTATTTCAGAAGTTTTGCAAAGAAGGCCTAGAGGAAATTTACATAAACTTTCTTATAGAATAAATAACTGTATTAATTAGCGTATGAATAGAGTGAAGCAAAGTGAAAAAAGAATATAGAGCTTTAATTAAATATGAAAACGATAAATATACAACAAATATGCTAGCCATGAAGCAGATAATTGGAAATTGCTCATGTTCAGCCCGTCTCAAAAAAAAAATATCTAAGGCCGAACCCTACACCTACACACTCACAGCTCTGCTTTCTGCCATCAGTAGCATGATGAGCCTGTCAGTCAGACTTCGACCTCCCATCCTTACCGTGTCGAACTTCCGTTTATAAAATCTGGCCGGTACGACCGCTCCTTTGTTCCCAACATGTCGATATTGTGGAACAATCTGCCTTTGGGGCCTTTTCGCGGTCCTACTATCCTTAGGTAGTTCAAAAATGGGGTGGCTCTAATTTACCTATAACCTGCCGCTGTGCCCTGGTATTTAGGCTTTTATCTTCGCATCTATTTCGGGGTAAAAAACAATACAGGACATCACATATCTTCTTACAACACTGTTTTGACCATTTCCTGAGAGTAATTCTAAGGATACAGGTGAATATGAAGCGTTTTTTGAGAATGTCATTCATATTCTAGTAGAAAGTGTCGCAAATATTGGTCTTAGAAGAAGTACTTTAAAGTATCTAAGTAATACGGTTGATCAATAATGCTCGATTCAGCTATAATCATACTAAACCTAATGCTGGACAAACTATCGTAATATTTTCCCGTACTTCGCTTGCCCGGGGCCGACTAGTAGCTAGAACGGGATAAAGTTTACACATATTTTATTGTTATTAATTGAACTCAGAGGGTATCGTTCTGTGTGACTTCCCACAATCATTCTACTTGCTACGTCACTGGTAAGGAAATATTGTAAGCTAGAAAATCGGATATTGTTTCTTGGATGTCGTATGACATCTACATCACGTAAATCGATACCAATAATTTCAGTCTGTCTCACTGTAGGTCTACCTGCCTGTCCTCTGAAATTTTTGCACATGCGCATGATAGCAATTTTCCTTAAAATTCTTATAGAGGTTAAATATTGGTGTTGGGAGCTATATGGGGTGGGGAAAGGTATATCTCAAAAGTTTGGGTAATCCTACACACCTATTAGACATATTTCACACATCATAGGTTATCCCGTACATTTGTCGTAATATTTTCAACACACGATTCGCCTATCGATCGCACGGCAACGCTACGAACGTATGCTTATGTGCACAAAAGCTTGCCTGCATCTGACTTTTCACACCGCCCTCCCCTTATGACCGACTGGCCTGGTTCAGCAACGTTGCCAGATGGTCGATAATGTCGGTAGGGCAGGGAAGACATTCTAGATTGGAGAATCATCAAACGGATGGAGACTACGGACTAATTCTATAGCCCTGTTTGACTGATTGTATCCATTTATTTTTCTCTGTTATACATGATCATAGCTATTTTTTCTTTTTGGGAGTTAACATGTGCTGAAAGGAATCCTGTATGGACTGATTCCAATTTAGGTAATAAGTACAGCGCAACGTTTTTATAAATAACGTTCCCAGACAACAATCCCCAGTTGTTTCTTGAGATGACAAGTCTTCAACAGAAATTTCAATGAACCTCTTGGTAAAAGTGCACATCTGTTTCACTAAGAAACATGTTTTGGTTCTGGTCAATTCATCGTCTGCGGATTGTTTGAACAAAGTTTATACTTAAAGAGTTCCCACAACTTTCAAGCATGGTTAGACTGCATGATTTCTCGTAGGACAATAACTATAATTTCCAGAAAATACCGCGACCATAAGCAAAGTCGTCTGCGACAATTCCAAGTTTCTTTCGCCATAAGACACGTAAACCCATCTTGTTGGAAAGAATATATTGTTAAGGTGCATATTATCCAATTGGACAAACGATAAGTGCATATTTGTGGTAGCGCATGCCCTGAACATTTATTGTTCCACATTCATATTTTTATGTAGGACGTTTGTGTTCCTAATCTAGTCGCCATGTAAATTATCTCAAGGCATTGAGAACCGACGACAAGTTTAGATCTTGTAGTAACTACTGGGATATCCTTTAATATCTCTTTACATATTTTCCTCTTGTTTCAATTCCACTCTACTAATAATTTGCGTTAGACCAGGATTCAAATAAAAATCTTTGCTGAACGCAACTTGTGATCTTTAGTGCTTCGGATGTCTTCGTAAGCATGTTATGAATTTTCATGGTTATACTAGTACTACGAAACAATACAAGAGAAGGTTGTTGCTTCAAATGACTCCAGCTGTCAGTTGCAATGTCCTTATTTCTCACTCACCCTGTTTTACAATGTCTCCCTAGATACTTATGACAGCAAATCTGCTGATGAAGTAGGATTACCTTTTATCCGACCAGCTTGTCGAAAGGGTGAACTTCATGGAAATCAGGGGAAATTAGGCTGAAACAGGAGGGCTGCTTATCAAATGACAGAGAAGATAGGGGGCAACAACCCATATAACCTGGAAGAGAAGAGTGATTCACGGCTTAACTAGATAAATTGTCACGAGAACAGTCATCAGTAACAGTCATCAGTAACTCCACCCTAAAACTTGTTAGGAGTATCCACATTTCATGATGTTCTGAAAAAACAAGTATAGCATGTAGGAGGTAGGCTTGTTCCTACAGCATATTCAGATAAGAGATAGACCGGATGTAAACAAAAGGTTCGGGTAATTTTCACGCTAACGCCGCCGTCTCGACGTAAAACAGGAGCCCTCATTGGTCAATTCGCAATTAAATGCCTATGCCGAGCGGCAGAGCAGTCGTATCAAGGCAGAATCACATTCAGTTTCAGACGTGTTAGGTATGTCGTGTGCATCATTGCAATTTGATATTTCTTTGGACGTTTTCGTTTGTTATCTTATTAAGTTGTTGAGTTTGTCGTTGTTATTGTTATACCTTGTTATTGATTGTTATTGTTATCAACTGCTTGCGCAAAATGCCCAGTAGTATAGATACTGCCGATGAAGTTGTAAACTCCTGTAGTCCACCTAGGAAACGCTCTAAAAAAAGACACCTGAGTGCAGAAATGAAAGAGGT
>CAVLJG010000001.1:84613463-84839398 GCA_963669975.1 Acanthoscelides obtectus | reverse complement strand
TTTCATTTTTATTAAATATAAAATATTGCAGACATCGTACTTCGTACCTAGAATCTGGGGAGCCTGCTAGCCTTAACGGGTTCGAATTTCGGCATCGGAAGCAATATTTTGAGCTGAGCTGTGTTTGTCGACAGCTTTATTCGGGTTTTCTATGCAAATATCCCAGAAGGAACCGTCCTTAATCAACGTGATCGCTCTTGTAACATGGTAAAATTGGCTACTCTTCAGAGCAGTTGGGGTCCATTCTCTCTAAAAACTCTCATGGAGGTTATGCATAGATCGGTTCAAGCTTAAATATGTACATTCCATCATTAGAGTTGGCTTAAAATCAGTTACTTGGTAATCTCTGATGTTTATTGTCAATATAAAATACCATGGGATACGTTTCAGATGTTAGGTCAGTTACCTGCTATCAGTAATAATGAGGGGTATGCTGTTCAACAAACGGTGTCTCAGTATATAACTTCTTCACCTTCAAGTGATTGTACGCGCGTCAAGGAATACTTCAGTACCGTTTGCCGGGTGGCGATACAAATTCCCTACGAACCACTTCAGGTATATTTAACATTATTTACAGACGAAAAGAAGGTGGTAGACAGGGACCAGTCTACCGAAGTGGCACCACCCGTCTTTTTTTGAGGGGTGTCTTAAATATGTCCACTGCCCTTTTTTGCCCTGCGTTCCTTCACACGCTAGTATTATGCTGGATATTTTGGGCAACTGAGGCTACGGTGTTAGAGATATCATGTTTGTCAGAACCGGCTGTGGTTGCAGAAACTTGCTCAGTCCGAAAAATTTAGTTTGTTTCGCTGACTCGGATCCAATCATGCACGTCCATACAATAAAAGTGCCAAAACCAGGATACAAAGGCTGGCTCAACAAATCAAAACCACACTGCAGATAGCAGACGAACTCGTGTCACTCCCAGAAACGAATATAACGAAGTCGGTATTTCCGGACGTTGGCCATGCAGGTCAACGGGAACTGGTCACAGTAGACTTCCGCTGCTTACGTGCCAGGATGGAGCGGTTGTAACTGACTCAAAGGATGAGGGGGAGGTGCTTGCCAAGGTCTTTGCTGCAAACTCTTCCAGGGACCCCCAATGCCCGAGTGCCGTCGATCCAAAGGGTTCCCTACACTATGAGGGAAGTGACCTGTAGGCAGAAGACTGGACTTTATTCCTCCTATTATATTGAATAGATGTGCAGCAAAGCAAATCCGGCAAAAAAAGGAAATTTACTCATGTTCAGTCTGCCCCAAAAACAGTATCTAAGGTCGACCCTTATAGCTCTGTATTCTGTCTTAAGTAAAGCGATGGAGATGTGCATAAATCGGGTGCTTCTGGAGTATCTTTAATATTACTGCTTGATTGGCGACAGGCAGTATATTTTTCGGCACCAGCGATCAATGAAAGACGTTCTAGTTTACGTTACGCAAGTGTGTAGTAGATTTATTCAGTCATATGGTAAGTCTCTTGTCGTTGTTCTTGATTTCGCCAAAGCTCTCGATTAGCTGTGGCTTTCTGCTCTCTTATGCAAACTATCCCAGAGAAGCTTTGCGGATTGGTGACTGACTTCATCTCTGACCGCAAGATATCCGTCGTAGCTGGCCGGTTGTCTGCTTCACCCCACAATGTTAACCCGGGTGTTCCCAAGGGGTTAGTCTTGGCTTCGACATTGTATCAATTACATTTCAACGACCTACAGCACTTCGCCGTCAGTTAGCACGAGAATGACAATTTAAACATCTTGAGCTAAAAAGAAATCTCTGAGCGCTTTTGAGTGAAAGTGAAATGTATTTAAAATTCTGCCCCTATTCACATCAAATACTTGGTTCTTATTGCAAAACTAGATCTTTACTATAGCTGGTATTTGTTTTTAGGAGTTTTTGTTTCGTGGTGAAAGCCATTAATAATTTTACCATTTTTTGTGCTTGTTCTGAAAACTGCCAATCAATTATTTGTTGTACTGCAAAACGCCTGGTTATTAGAGGCTTTTTATACAGGATAATCGAACATAAACTACTGAGTAGTTTTTTTCCATGGAAAATGTATGCGTTCTATGACCGTTTTCATGATTAATAGGAAAGAAGGGTTTGGTTGTTTGTTCAGCTTTCCGACACCTGCACCGTTCCCCCGACTATATTTTAGTTCATAATGCCTTGTTTACATTGAATTACTAAATAAGTTACTTAAATGTCTTCACTCCAGCACGATGGCGACTTGTTGAAGGTTTTGCTTGAAATCAGGGCGATATAAAATATAGAATCTGGTGTTGGGTTAAAGTCACCGTTCGATGCACTATCGTAAAAGATTCATTAGATTATTGTGCAGGCAGCCAATATATGACTGACTGATTTATATTGGGTGCCATTTTTGATACCCGCATTTCAGTAGGTGACGCCGTAGTAGTTGGAGGTTTTTAGTGTTCGTACCATATGAGGTCATCAATGTTCTGAACTACTATAAGCTAAAACAATGTTAATAAATGCCTAGCGACGTTTGGTCATCTATAAGAATCGGACGTGCTCTGGTGCTTTTTATGAGTTAGGACAGTCACATAGGACTGTATGTTAGAAGCATATTACTTCGAATGTAGGTCTTCTTAGAGGTAGTCGCTGCCAGTTATATTCTCTTCAACTCATCTGCTAATATGTTTTTCGCGAAGCTGTGGTTTGGATGTATAGGGTATCAATATGCAACACAAGTGCAACTTTGGAGCTAAAACTGATCTTCGGGGAACATCTGCGTTGGCAATTACGACCGATACCCGACGACCGGGAAGGGAAGGTCAGCTACTTAAGTGCGAAGTTTTTGAAAGGTCATAGGACAGACTGGCAGTACGCACAATGAAAGCAGAGATGGACCATATCGTTATTTTTGAATATCTGTGATATCTGAGACTGTCACTTTTTAATGACAGTGGTTCAAAAGCGTGACGTGATCACGACTTCCAAATAACGGCTAGATTATGAGTATACTGATATCCTAAGTAAAATAGACTGTTAAAATCGGAAGGTAGCGAATCACCAAAGCCTATTGGCCTACCTTTATAGGCGACCCAAATAATAATGCACCCTTGAGTTACTAGACTTAACAGTTACACTTTACAGATATGTACTTGTAACAGATTTTTAAAATTTATAGAATTCTACTACTTTTAAGATCTGAGTTTTGAAAATCTAAGGTAGTTTCAAAATTTCCAGAATGTTCAGTTTTCAAAATTTCGTTTTCAAGCTCCAAAGTTTTCCAACTCCAGAGTTTTCTGGATTTTCAAAGCTCTCCACATTTTAAAAATTTTCAATTTTCAATTTTCAATATTCTCAAAATTTTCAAAATTGACAAAATTTTAATAAATAAATTAATAAAAAATATGAAAACCCTCATTACAACTATTACAGCCTATTGAGGAATGCAAATATTAAATCCCCACTTTTGAGGACAACTCAGCTATTCGTTCAATATCCAAGTGTCGACCAACCATCAATCCGCACTTGGCTCCCAAGGATCAAGTATAAATTTATGCCATAAGGTGCTATAAAACTTACAGTACACGGACATTTTACTGTGGTATGCGATTTTAGATCTTAGCGGCAAGCGCGCATGACCGTCTCACGCACATTCAAGCTAGTACAAGTCGTGATCACGACATGCTTTTACGCGGTACGTGATATCAGTCCTGACTCGTCATACCGGTTACTAAACCATAGTCTGTGAAATATTTGCTACCACTACAGCATCCCCATGTCAACTTGTTTGATTTCTGTTGTCCGTCTCCAATGATTAGACTTATACCGGTGGTTGTTAATAAGTATGAAACAACGGCTATCGCCACAGAGATGGAAAGCAAACAGTAAGATCGTATCTCGCCAAAAAGGATGATTTTTTATGTTGTTAGACCCTAAAGTTATGTCCTGTGAACCTGAGCGGGCTTAAGGTACGCATTAAGATAAATTGTATCTCATAATTCACATAATTCACTGACACCATTATTTAAGAAAAGGCGATGTAAACTACACATATAGTATTTTACGTCCTTTAGAGCCGCCTGAGTTTGGGCAAATATTTTAATTTCACGTTCCCGTAGTCATAGTGGCTGTCAGCGAAATTTACGGTGCGAAAATATTTTATTATTTCATATCCGCCCATAAATAATGGGGGTAACGGCTCTTATGTAACCAAGTTTTGATAAAACGCCTTCACGACTTTTTCAGATGTAAAACACTCTAGAGAGACGTACACCATATAAAATCCAGATACGACTATAAAAATAATATATCGTTAGTGTTTTCGCTGCGAAATTTACAAACTTTTCAAATTACACTTCATCACAGCAATTGCCCTTATGGCTGAGCAATCCTTTTTATGGGCGACTTCTAAAGGTTTTGTTAAACCCCCGACGTTTATATTTTTAACGGTTTTATAAGCACTAACTGCATTGGGCTTGCCAAAGTTGAGCCATGCATCTCACAGTTACGCGGAGCTCACAATGGCATTTGCTCACAGCCAATTTGATGACAGCTTGCGAATTATTGATAGTCGACGATTGGTTATTATTAGTTTTGTCCTTTGATACTTAGGGCCGTATCGTCAGTCGTTACTACAATTATTGTAGGACGCCTTTATGGTGTCCTTGATTTTCATAGTATTTCCTCTCCTTCAGAAAGGCTGGGATATTTGTAGATTCTGCTGTTCCGTGTCAGCGTCAGCGTTCTCCTATTGTCTTCTTCTTGAATTGTAGAAAACTTCAGGGTATATAACAGATGATATAAATCAAAAGCATGAACAATTTGATTTAAATAGATATTTGTAACATAACCTCAAAATAGAGCGCTGACACGGAAGAGTAGAAAACTATGAAAATCAAGGAGGTCATAAAGGTATCCTGCAATTGTATATATATATATATATATATATCTTAAGTGCCATATCATCAGTCGGTCCTAGAATATTTGTAGGACGCCTTTATGGCGTCAATGATTTTCACTTTCTTTCCTTTCCTTCAGAGAGGCTGGTATATTTCTAGATTTCTACAGTTCCATGTCAGCGTCAGCGCTCTCCTATTGTCAGGCTATGTTTTCTGCTTGAATTGTAGGAAAACCCAGTCTAGATAACAGATGTTATAAGTCAAAAGTATGAGCAATCTGATGCAAATAGATATTTGTAACATAACCTCGAAATAGAGCGCTGACACGGAAGAGTAGAAAACTATGAAAATCAAGGAGGCCATAAAGGCGTCATACAGTTGTAGGAACGACTGACGATACGGCCCTTACATAATGGATTAGAAACAGTAAAAACAATGTAGCAGGAATATTTTTTTGAAACAAACAAATATTGTTATCTTTATATGTAGATATATGAAAGGGGACGCTGAATCACCCACTGATAAATGAAGACAGAGCTGAAGCAGCTGAACCTGAGAACTTGGAGTTTTGCAGAGGGGTTTTGATGCAGTTTTGTGTGCTATGTTTCAGATTTGCTACATTCCGCAAAATTTAAAGGCTGAGACATAATAACGTCCGACTGTAAATCAAATGATGAGACTGTTTTTTTAATTTCTTCAAATATGGTTATAATTTTATATTTTCACCCTCAAAATAACTTCCGATACTGAAATATCCTTCACCTGGTCGTGTACAGCCATATGAATGTTTTCGACTGACCCAGAATGAGTTCCCCTAACGTGATTTTCAACTTCGGAAAGAGAAAAAGGTTACAAAGACTCAAGTCAGGTGGATAAGGAGGTTGAGGATCCCACAGGAATGTTTTTACTGGCCAAAAACTCGTTTATTGACATCGCTGTGTGACAAGGAGCATACTCGTGATTCAACAAGCAGTTGTTCTTGATATGATGAATGGTGGTGTGAGTCAAATTTAATTCTTCCCCGATCATTCTGACTGTCAACCGATGATCTGAACGCACATGAGCTCTTGATAAAACATTATCTCCGAAGGCCTGATGAAGCTTAGCACTGTGCAAAGCGTGATAGCACTCCGTTTCTTGTAATTGATGTCACCCATTCATAGAACACAATAGAGACAACTACTTCACAAAAAAATCTCTGCGAACAACCAAATTACTCCGGGTGAGTTCAAACTTGTACTGGAGGCGAATCACATGTTCCCTTGTCCTCCCTCCAATTAGCGCGCCTCCAGTGTTGCCATATCGAACGCTACGTTGCCAGTCCCATCACTCAATTTATAGACCTCGTATACCAACACTAATACATGCCTATTTCTACCACAGCTGATCATACGACCGGACTTTGTGTTTCCTGATTGAGTTCCCGAAATGTGGATGTTTTGAAGGAAATAAGCCAATTAATCTTATAATAATTAACTGTACATAATTAAAAGGAAGAATCATGAAGTCAAATGAGCAAAAGCGATGAGGTATGCTCAGTTTCAATGCAAAAGTTCATAACCGGTCATTTGACCGGCACGGGTATTACGTAACTTTATGTCGATTTTTTTGACATTATATCTATTGGTTTTTTGTGAAATTCTGTAAATTTTTCTACAAGGTGTTGTTTACGCCTCAAAACTTTTTTCTATGTATACAATATCTATAATTATTTCCGCTATATTCGCATGCGCGGCTGAAAGGAAGCGACGTTGCAATTAAGAAAGACAGACTTCCTTGTACGACCTTCGAAAATAAACACGTACATTTTGAGCGGGTGTTTCCCTTCTTCATTCACCTCTCATCAGCAGCAATATTACAAAAAACATTTTGGTCCTTCGAGCCGGATCTAATCAGTGCCGTGAGTACCCTGAGAAGTCGAATTCCCTTGGAAGAACAGCCGAAATTCTCAAATTCACAAGTCCAGAAAGTGAGGTTGGGTGGCAGCAACACGGCGGCCATTGCAGCGGAGGCAGCGCGGCAACATCGCAGCTGTGAACCACGAACGGCGGCGGCTGACTCAACCGGCCAATCTACGTGTGGACCACGGTGAACTAGGAAGACAGTGGCGTTCCACTCAGAATTCCAAGGTACACATCCAGCTGCAAGCTAAAGTGAGATTACGCAGTGAGCCCATTCCTTTCATACCTTCATACTTACCAAAGGCCTAACTGCATATTCTCATGCATATTCATTCAATTGCTTAATTCTTACCTGAAAAACGGTGTATAACTCAGATTTCAATTTACACCAACTTGTGTGAATTTTTTGAAATTTCATACATACACGTTCTTACGCGCACCTTTCTTGTGCGTCGTGCTTACATTTCGACATTCCATAAACATGGAAGATTCATCTCTTAGAACGCTTATCCGTAAACGAGGTGCGTTTAAAGCACAGCTCACTTTATTCAAAAAATATATTACTCAGCTAGAGGAAGCGATGCAAGATGTTTCTTTACAGGCTTTAGACAAAACTCTCATCATTGAATTAGAATTACGGGTAGAAAAATACGAGAAAATGTTTAAAGAATTTGAACAAGTACAATCTGACATCGAATATACTTCAGATGATTTTGATGCACAGTTGCAAGAAAGAGAAAGCTTTGAATCAGTTTATTATAGTCTCATATCACCTTGTAAGAAAATTATCTCCGATTATTACACCGTAGACAGTGGCGTAACGGACACGGGTTCTGGCAGATTTCCTGCATCCCCAGCTATCAAATCCTTCGAAAAATCGCATTCTAACCAGTTTAATGTCAAATTACCAGAGATAAAATTGCCAAAATTCTCCGGTAGTTACGAAAATTGGCTGGAGTTCAGAGACACGTTCGATTCTCTAATCAATAATAACACTTCGATAAACAACATACAGCGATACCATTACTTGCGATCAGCTTTAGAGGGCGGAGCAGCGCAAGTTATACGCTCTATTGAATTTTCAGCGGATACTTACCATACTGCATGGCAAACTCTTACAAAACGTTACAATAATGACAACTTACTTATTCAAAATCATGTCAAGTCGATTTTCAATTCACCGGTCATGGCAAAGGAGTCGGCATCAGAACTACGCAAGATGCTCGACAACCTATCGAAACATTTACGCTCCTTACAAGCTCTAGGTCAACCAGTCGAACATTGGGACACTCTCCTTATTTTCATCTTAGGTCAAAAACTAGACAAAACAACATCCAGGGAGTGGGAGGAAAGAAAGGTCTCTCTAGTCTCATCTGAAAATAAGGTCCCTTCTCTAGATCAGTTCGAAGGCTTCCTCAAGGGCAGAGCGGACTTCCTGGAGACAATTTCTCTTGGTAGAGAGACAAAAAACACGCATTCCTACCAAGCTAACACGTCCAGCGATACAAAGAACTGCATATTTTGTAATAAATTTGGACACTTTATTCAAAATTGTCACGAATTCACCAAACTTTCTGGTGAAAACCGACTAAAACAGCTTGAAAACCGTAAGTTATGTGCAAACTGTTTGCGAGGCACTCATCCACTCAAAAACTGCATGGCTGGCTCTTGTCGAAAATGCAAGAAGAGACATAATACTTTGCTCCACAATGACTTCACCGCAGAGTCAAATACAAATATCCCTTCACATCCTACACATACAAATCCAGTGGCTGGGACATTTAGTGGCAGCACTAATTGCAACCTTTCTGCGCCTGCGCAGACACTTCTCTCGACAGCCGTTGTCTATGTTAAAGATAGACAGGGCATGTCACAATCCCTGCGTATTTTACTCGATTCGGGATCGCAGTCCAATTTCATCACACAAGAAACTTGTGAGCGCCTAGGATTACGTACCTTACCGTTTCAGATTTCCGTCTTGGGGATAAATCAGGTAGCTTCTTCTATCGACAAATCCTGCAAGGTTACCTTCGAATCCGTACATACTTCTTACACCGCAACGGTTCATTGCCTGGTGCTTCCTAAAATAAATGAAAACTTGCCTATTCAAACTATTGATACTTCTTCTTTGAGAATCCCAGGTCATTTAAACCTCGCTGATCCTACCTACTTTGAAAGCGGCAAGGTTGACATGCTTCTAGGAGCCGAAATCTTTTACAATTTGCTCTGTATTGGGCAGATACGTCTTGGGAAAAACTTACCCATCTTACAGAAAACCGTCCTTGGCTGGGTGCTTTCCGGTCCTATTCCTGTTCACAACGGTAACTTCAAGCAAACTTCATGCAACTTGACAACAAGTCAAGAAATCCATAATCTCCTAACCAAATTCTGGGAGGTTGAAGAACCTGTCATCACCAAAAACCTTCATCTTTCCTCGGAAGAGCAAATCTGCGAGGATATCTTTCAGATAACCACTCGTAGAGACGAAAGTGGGCGCTTCATCGTCCAAATTCCTCTCAAACTGGATCCTTCTCACTTAGGAAATTCCAGAGAATGTGCCTTAAAACGATTTCACTCAACGGAGAACAAACTTTCCAAGCAACCTACCTTGCGGGAACCTTACACTAGATTCATAGAAGAATACCACAACCTCGGTCACATGGTTAAGGTGCCTTCCTCTCAAGTACCTACCTCTTCTTACTTCCTACCTCATCACGCAGTTGTGAATGAGAATAACAAAACAACAAGACTCAGAGTAGTATTCGACGCCTCATCTCGGTCTGACACTGGGTACTCCTTAAATGATCTTCAGTACGTAGGCCCAACCATTCAAGATAGCTCATTTTCAATTCTTCTAAGATTCCGTCAGGGTCATATCGCTGTAGGTGCTGATTTAGTCAAAATGTTCAGACAAATCAGAATACACGAATCCCAACGACATCTCCAAACGATCCTGTGGAGAGATGATCCTTCGCAAGAGCTTGAAACCTTCCAACTCTGTACGGTTACTTACGGAACCGCCTCAGCTTCTTGGCTCTCAGTCCGGTGTCTAAAGCAGCTTGCTTTAGAACATACTGATACCTTCCCACACGCAGCCAATGTCTTATCAAAGGATTTCTACATGGACGATCTCCTTTATAGCTGTCAATCAGAAGAGGAGGCAGTAAGGTTATGCGATGAACTTACCTCTATTCTTTCCGCTGGTTGCTTCCAGCTCCAAAAATGGTCTTCAAATAGCAAACAAGTTTTAGATCATGTCCAATCCAATAATCCTCAAACCATCATAAATATAGGTTCAGATCAACGTGCAAAGACCCTTGGTGTTTTCTGGTCCTGCTCTTCAGACCACCTCATGTACAGCATATCTGAATCATTTTCCAATTTAAGAGCTATAACCAAACGCTCTATTCTCTCCGACATTGCCCAAATATTCGATCCACTAGGGCTTCTCGGGCCATGCATCATCATTGGCAAAATTCTCCTCCAACAACTATGGTCCTTGAAACTTCATTGGGATGAGTCCTTGCCCAGTAATCTCGACAGTCGTTGGCGGAGATTTAGGGAAGAACTTCCTGTTCTCAACATGCTCAAGGTTCCGAGACATGTCTTATGTCCCACTGCATCTAGAATCGAGCTTCACGGATTCTCGGATGCTTCTGTTGAAGCCTACGGTGCATGCCTTTATATTCGCAGCATCTCTTCTTGCGGCGAGATCACTGTACACTTGCTCACAGCCAAATCCAAGGTTAGTCCTTTAAAATCCTTGACTATTCCAAAGCTTGAGCTGTGCGGGGCTTTCTTACTTACTCAACTTGTTGTAAAGGTAAATCAATCAATGAGTATTTCCTTCGATGATACCTTCCTTTGGTGCGACTCCACGGTATGTCTAGCCTGGATCAAAACAGAAGCTAACAAACTTCAACCCTTCGTTCAAAACAGGGTGGCACACATTCAGTCACAAACGCAGGCAGAAAGTTGGCATTACATCAATACTGCTGAAAACCCAGCAGACTTACTTTCTCGTGGCGTATCACCTACTTACCTTCTAAACTATCAACTTTGGTGGAATGGCCCGACTTGGCTATCACACGAACACGACAAGTGGCCCATTGCACAAGCCAAACTTGAAGGTGAGTTGCCAGGATTAAAGAAACAACTCGTGTCATTTCCTGCCACATGTACGCCCGACATTCTCAAAATTTCATCTTATTCTAGCTTTTCAAAACTTCAGCGCGTGACAGCGTATGTACTCAGGTACATCTCAAATTGCAAATTGCCCAAGAAGGATCGATCAATCGGAGGACTTACGGCATCAGAACTTTCAACCGCCTGTACTCACCTTACAATAACAGCACAGAGGCAATCCTTTAGGGATGATTACTTCACTTTGAAACGTGGTAAGCCATTACCTAAATCTTCAAAATTACTTTCTTTGAACCCATTTATAGACGACAAGGGTGTCATTCGTGTTGGGGGAAGAATTCAAAACTCAAATTCTTGCTTCGCATTTAAACACCCGGCCGTTCTTTCTGGCAAGCACCAGTTATCCAAATTGTTATGCGAGTATGAGCACATACGTCTGCTACATGCCGGACCACAGCAGACTCTTTATTCCTTACGGCAAAGGTTTTGGGTCACGAGTGGTAGAAACCTTACCAGACAAACCGTTCGTACTTGTATAAAATGTTTCCGATGCAATCCTTCGGTTACTTTACCTATGATGGGTGTACTTCCCAAAGCACGTGTCACTCCAGCTCCACCGTTTCATACTACCGGAGTAGATTACGCGGGTCCTGTCATGATCAAGGATAAACCTGGTCGAGGTGCGAAACTGACTAAGGCCTACATAGCTTTATTCGTTTGCTTTGCCACAAGGGCTATTCATTTAGAACTTGTTAGTAGCTTGACCACAGAAACCTTCATTGGTGCCTTTCGTCGGTTTACCGCGCGCCGTGGAAAACCACAGGAAATTTGGAGCGACAATGGCTCAAATTTCAGAGGGGCTGAAGCGGAACTGCGCGAACTCGCGTCCTTCCTTGCCCAAAATAAAGCTCACTTACAAGAAAACATAAGCAACACAGGTGTAACTTGGAAATTTATACCAGCCTTTTCTCCTCACATGGGGGGCATCTGGGAAGCAGGGGTAAAATCTGCAAAGAAGCATCTGCGCCGCATCCTCGGCTCATCAAATCTGACCTTTGAGGAATATTATACCATACTCACTCAAATAGAAGCGGTTTTAAATTCAAGGCCGATTGCTCCTATGTCTTCCTCTCCTGACGATCCTTTGGCCCTAACGCCATCCCATTTCCTTATTGGGCGTCCAGCTACTGCATTGCCCGATCCGGACTTCACCGAAACACCGATGACAAGATTGTCAAGACACCAGTTGCTACAGCAGTTACAACAGCACTTTTGGAGGCGCTGGTCCAACGAATACTTGAGCGAGCTACAGCAACGTATCAAGTGGAGATCACATCAATGCCAACTTCAACTTGGTTCATTAGTAGTTCTCCGAGACGATAACCTACCTCCTCTACATTGGAAACTTGGTAGGGTTTCCACGCTTCATCCTGGCGCAGACGGCAAGGTTCGAGTTGCTACCGTGCAAACATCTTCAGGTGCAGTGAAACGTGCGGTAACAAAGCTTTGTGTGTTGCCAATAGAGCCCGAACCAGTGCAAAAACCGGACTGTAAAGTTAGTGATGTAAAAACAAAAACGCGATCATAACGTGCTATCTTATTCCATTTTGCAATCAGATGTACTATTGTGAAATGTATTCATTCGTATATTGAAAGCTGACTCTTTCAAGGTCGGGGGTATGTTTACGCCTCAAAACTTTTTTCTATGTATACAATATCTATAATTATTTCCGCTATATTCGCATGCGCGGCTGAAAGGAAGCGACGTTGCAATTAAGAAAGACAGACTTCCTTGTACGACCTTCGAAAATAAACACGTACATTTTGAGCGGGTGTTTCCCTTCTTCATTCACCTCTCATCAGCAGCAATATTACAAAAAACAGGTGTTCCTCAGCACTAGCTGATGGACACTTGTTGAGAACTCGTTTTGTAGTTGTACGTATTGCCTATACGTCATGATGCTTCAGTTATTTATCAATGTTTGGCTCTGATGTGATGTAAGATCTGCTTCAGAGATGGCATTATTGGAGGACTAAGCTGTAAGTTGTATACTGTAGCTAGACGGTATCGGCAGTTCATAGGTGCATAGTAAGGATTTGTGTGCTAATAATATGTGAGGATGATAATTCCATTGGTTCCTTGTCTCAAATACACTTACTTGAGATTCAAAGCTAGAAATTAGTTGCGCATCCACTTTTTCTTATTCATTCTGGAAATTACATATGCAAATTTGCTGAATTTCAAAAATGAGAGAGATAAGAAAAGAAAATCTCTGGTTGGTGAAGGAACAGGTGAGAAAATATGCTATTGACACGTATATTTATGAAAGTGAAGAGGTTATTAGATACATTGTTTTTTATTTCCAGTCATTTAAATTTTATAGAAATCTATTTTGCGTTGTCAATAGAAACATATCAGCGCCTAGATGTGAGGCATTGTGGAAATGTTTGATGTGTGATGCGTCATTCCGAATTTTTCTGTGATGTGGCTTAATTGCACACAACGCGGACGCGGTGGCGATTTCCCGTAATGCTCCTCATAGTTTTTGAAAACACAAAAAAACGAGAAAAATCGTAATTTATAATTTTGAACATAACCTGCCTTCAGAAAGGTCAACATATGAATAACCCGTCGGGCACAGCTAATATACTATACTGTTAGTTCATTGGGAGCATATTCAGTAATAATCTTCTCGCATAGCAAATTTCACTGATTTTATACACATCTTCTCTAAAGACTACTCGGCTTCACAAAACATATACTTGCTCTCTGCAACCAACAATGCGTGCAGTTGAGTCATTCCTGCATAGATAGAAGCTCACAGCGATAATAACAAGCAAACGTTACGATAATAACTATTTACATCCTAAAAACTACCTAGTCTGCACTGAGCAGGAGCCTCTGAAAGTTTGAAAAACGAAGTTTGTGTGACTACTGTAACGATCTTTAAAATCTACAAAGCTTTTTTATCCTTAGCGTGATAGTAAGTCGATAGTCGATTTTTTCGCAATAGCAAGGCTTCCGCGCCAGTTGAGAGAGTAAGAGAAAAATATTTTTTACGTCACTCACATTTTTCTGACATTCACTAAATTTTTAGATATGGCATTTTATTCTACATAAGTGGCCTCTCTTGAGAAATCGATATTATACAATTTCTTTAGAAGACAAATTGGTATGAATATTTTGTAATCCGTCAAAGAATTTGAATCTTTGAAAATAGGTATACTTCAGTTGGTGATTTTGGAAATATTCTTGTTTTGCATGGGCAAAGCATGTCTTGAAGTCAATCTCATTAGCGGAGTAGAAATGTTGAACATCCTGTATCTAGGAAATGAGACAATTTAGAACTTGTGTTTAAAGAGACTTATGCTGCTTTTGACTGTAAATCATGCTCTAGAAATACTGTTGTTTTTGAATCATGTATAAGCGCGGAAGATGAATGATATGGATAAAACTCATATTTCGAGGCAACATCAAAGTCACCATCATCACTTTTCGGACAAAATTCTTAATCCCTGATACTAATTAAAACGAAGAACCTTCCAGAAAGGACTATATCATGAATATTCAAGGAAATCGCTAAAAATCCCTTCCCTCACACAATTAGTACAAAATCACTGCATTATTTACACCCAGTTACAAATAGGGTATTAAAGATAAATCAATCACTATTAAGAACGCTTTATTTAAACGACCTGGTCGTTAGATACGAGCACTTGGTCAGGACCGGATTGCACTAGTTGAGATCATCAATTTAATGCGATTTTTATCAATTCCCTTACGAACCTTTATTATTATAAGTTCATTAGATATCGCCAGGAACAAAACATTTAACATTTTTGTCGTAATTGCTAATTACCAGTAATTCATCTCAGGCAGAAGGACTAGAACGTTGCTGCATCAACAAGCAAGTAGGATGTATTGATATTTTTGTACAGGTAAAGCTCAACTAATCAGCCTCTGGATATTCCTCTACTTCAGTAGTAGTGATGGTAGTGCTGGTGAGGAGGCGAAGCCTAGCAACTAGACCACCTGTGATTCTTTTTGCCGACCCCATGGTACCAACACGGTCCTACTCTGCGAGCCATCTACTAGTAACTGATAATAATAGACCAGCTCCGGCGATTAGATATACCTATCATTGAATATTGCATCGACGTGCGTGGTATAGACAACACACAACACAACATCCATGGATCGGAACTGAGCATCCGAGGAGGAGATTCGAGCTCCTGGTTGCTAGCCCGACGCGCTAACTAGCGAGCCATCGAAGCTCCCTTTCCTGTACTTCAGGTTACTTCTTATTCGCTTATGCTTTTGAAACAATATATGTGGTTCCTTCAAACAATTGTGTCAAAGACGCATTGCTGAAACATGCCCTTGATCTAATTTCTTAAATTTGGTTTTACTTTCAGGTAAGGATGCTCACTATTGGCAGCGTGTGGTAAGTTGTGTAATTGTGACAGGTGCTGAGTCCTCTCTCCAGATTTTCAAGATAGTACCATCTCGGCTGATGAAGAACCATCCACTACATACTTCATAGAATATTGCATCTCATAAACTTATCCAGACAAAGATGCCTTGAATTTGGGATAGGGTAACGCAGCAGCTGGGAATACATTTTCTCTCAAACTGTCAGACACATCTCACACAACTTGCTTATTAGCAAAGGAATTGTGGAATTGTTGGCTGTTTCCCTACTGAGTATTTAAACGCGACAGGAACTAGGAACTTATCAGCATTTAAGCTAGATATAGTAAAATTCTGATTTTGCTGCTCCAAGAGCTTCTAAAGTTTCTTACAGCCACCTTATTGTGCACTCCCATATATACAAGTTTCTTTAAATGAAACAGTTTAAAGCAAGATCATAATGGAATCCACCGACTCAGTAGCTTTCCAATCAATCATTCTAAAAAGACGACTTAATGGCGTCAATGTTTTATACGACGAGCATCTTGAAGATTTTTACAGGCTTTCTTTTTTAAAATGGAAATAACATGGGATGGTATACAGTTTTTCATAGTAGCTCATGTAAATGACATGGCGATTAACTATCAGGAAGATAGTAATCTATTACTTTCTAACCTCGCTAATAGCATGTGTCAGTCGGTCAATATGACGCTTCTAGTACTTATAATACAAGTACAGTATGGGGTGCGATTATATTCTTTTGCTTTCAAAGGTGTTGTAATATATTTTATTTACTTTGATATCTGATTTACAAAAAGGTTAGATGTAGTTAAAAACCATAAACCACCAAACGAAAACTTGTGAAAAAAGATATCAGAAAATGTGTCAATATATATTTGGAAATTTAAGGAAATAGTTCATTTTACATTTTTCAACACCTAGTATAGTTTATTAAAAAACGGAAAGAAGTAACTACATAAAGACAAAATATGGGACCATAAAATTGTTCTAACAAAAAATTCAGTATTCCAGCTATACGTATATGTATATAAATAATACCTTAAAGTATGTTGAATCAAATCGCTTCGGTTGAAAGGATGTATTCAAAAAATGTATAATTGGTTAACCAGGTTGTTATGAATCACTCTGTATAGTACAAAACATAAAACTATCACTGTCTAACCTTAAGGTGGTAGTACGTTGAAAATAAACATCAACAGTTACCGAGTACACTCACATTCGCTCAGCTACGCGTTGCCGCCCACCAGACGATTAGGCCGCTCAGCCACAGTTCGTCCGTATGGGAGATGAGAGGTTAAATGGGCTACTTGGCTCATATATAATTTTATAGAATGGCATATAGAACTCCAAATTAAAAAAATGTATTTTTTACTTTTAATATGAAACGGTGAAGACGCTATCGGTCATGATGTGACTTCATATAAACTTTACACAAAGAAACGTCATCTCTATACCACTCGCGTCCTCTTTAGATATTTCTAAAAACTCTGAATGAACGTAAAAGTTTTCTAGTTTTATTAAAAAAACAGTCATGGATGTTGGATTCGTGAAAGCAGAAAGCACACATTTGTCGAAATTGACTCATTGATGGTTAGTAATTTTTTGCTTCAACGCAGATTTCAGCTCTACTGAGCTGAGAAACAACTTTCATCTATGTAGTACAGTGCATCTGATATAATAATGACAAAAAGAAAGAATAGTAAGTAACTAATTCACTTACAGAAGTCGTTCTAAACTAAGCTCCGTGGGTTACGTCCAACTTGAGAGACGATAAAGTATGCACAGTAAAATTTGAGATAAGGTATGATCGAGCAATACACAGTCTTGCGTATATTTGTTTCCCTGGGCACTCTAATCCACAGTTTTCCTGGGGTCTGTTTCATGGAAACTAGTAAAAGTTATGTTTATTATACGTTTAAAAGTTTGAGGGATTATATTACTGCCGGTTGCTGTTTACAAATGGTATGACGTCAGAGCAGACTAATATATGGGCCAAACGTGGCGGACAGAATCTTTGCCTGTCTTACAAAAAGTTGAAGTTTTATAGCCTTTTAGGTATGAAAAAAATATTGTATTACTTTTTTTTGTATAGTAGAACAAATATTAACTATTCAAGACCTCCTCAAACAGTGTCAACTAGCCTATTGCGGCTGGTCGAAGAAGCGCGGATGCATTGTGGCAGCAGGTAGCTGAGCGAGTCTGAATGCACTAGGTAGCGTTGATCGTCTGTTACGCGGACGTATAGAAATGTAATAAACGTTGCAGTCCTGTCCTGATGCAGAAGCTGGCCTCTTATTACAAGCCATAAAAATAAATTGCCGTCCATCTATCGATAGTCCGATGTCGGCTTGTTTTATCTGCTATCACCTACTAATTGAATAATTAACCGACTGTTTAAAATTCTTTTGTTTTTATACCGGATTTCGAGAGGAAAGCGCTGTTGGTGGTCTAACAGGTGCTATTTTTTAAATGGTCTTTTTGCATAGGAAAACGTTTGTTGTTACGATTGTAGCAGTTCCTAATGGGCACTTCATTAGACCATTTTGAGAGTGTGTAGTTGTACACTTAATATCGACATTCTATTAAGGTACGTTTACATCTGACACAGTTATAAGATGTTTGTGCATTTGACGAAATACTGTATCAAAACAGGTACTTTAATAAATTATGTGTATATAAACTGGTCGATTATATTATACAGGGTGTTTCAGTTTATTGTTGCATAACTTTAAGATTCGATAGAACTTTTAAAATTAATGCATAAGTCTATATAAACATGAGTCGAAAAATGCGTGGCTTCCGAAATACAGGGTGTTTAAATTTACTTTCTAAAATAGTTTTTTTTAAATATTTCGAACAATGTTTGATGTATAACAGTGAAAATTGGTATACAAGGGCTTTTTGGTACGACAAAACGAACCATGGGCATAGTTTTACTGTAGCCGCTAGAGGGCGCTCTCTACTGGACCTGTAGTGTATTAAAATGACCGAAAATTTTTTCTTACTGCAATTTTTTGCTTTTTAAACAAAAAAACTGATTCTTCGCGCTTCTCAACATAAAAAAGCTCTCTTGTGAATTTTTGTTATAGTTAGCCGTTTTTGAGATATTTCGATTTTTAAGGTTCGATGCATTTTTAATTATTCATGATAAAATAACGTTAAAAAGTCAGTATCTCGATAATTTTTAGAAGTAGGCAGTACCTGCAAATATTTTTGGAATGAAAGCAGAATAAGGTCAAACGTCAATTAGTTGACAGTTAGTTTTGTTGTCAGTTGAAAAACATTTTTTTGCAATTGTGAATGTACGAAATTTAGTTTCTTTTACCTGTTTTTTTTTTGTAAGTTTTATAAAAATGCCATTTTTATTCTCCAGTCAAGAGTTAGCGGATATTCATTTTGTGTATGGCTTTGTAAATGGAAACGCAGCAGAAGCAGCCAGAGAATACGCACGAAGATTTCCAAACAGACGACATCCAACTCGCTCAGTATTTGCAAGAGTGCATCGCCAAATAATTGAAAATGGTTTTGGAAATCTCCAAAGGGATCAAAACATAAATGTTTGTCAGCGCAGACTTACCCGTATGATTCTGCATGAGTTTGATAGAGATCCGACCACAAGTGTTAGGAGAGTTTCTGGTGCCTTGGAAATTTCAGCAAACCATGTTCACCGTGTTCTTAGAAATGGCCATAGACGTCCTTACCACTTGCAACCTGTGCAAGGACTACAGCCAGGGGACGGAGAACGAAGAGTCACATTTTGTCAGTGGATTCTTGATAGAACTGATAATAATAGGGAGTTTTTAAATAACGTTTTATGGACCGATGAGTCATGCTTCACTAGACGTGGAGTGGTAAATTTTCATAGTCAACATATTTGGTCGCATGAAAATCCGCATGCAGTTCGGGAAAGAAATTTTTAGCATGAATTTGGTGTGAACGTAATCGACTATTTGGACGCTACCTTTTGCCTGCAAGGAAATGCTGCGACCTTCTTGGAATTTTGAAAGGCTGAACATGCAAATATGTGGGATGATGTTATGTTAGATTTAAGAAGATTGGCCTGGTTCCAACTTGATGGTTGTCCAGCTCATTATTCGAGAATAGTTAGAAACTGGTTGGACGAAAATTATCCAGAAAGATGGATCGGCCGTGGAGTATCAGTCGCCTGGCCTCCACGATCCCCTGACCTAAATCCATTAGATTTCTTTGTGTGGGGATTTCTAAAAGAAAAAGTGTACCAGACTCCCGTAAACACAAGAGATATGCTAATAGACAGAATCAGGAATGCATGTGATGGAATAAGGCCTTATTTGAATAATGCTATACCACGTTCGATCATTCGTAGATATGAATTGTGTATTGAACAATTGGGTTTACATTTCGAGCAACTACTTTAGATTGTGTATATTTGTCCTATATCCAATAGCATTTTAGTTGTAAATAATTAATTTAATTTATTAAAAATAATATTGGAAAATTAAACAAATTAATACTCTGTTTTTTGTGTTTATTTGGAGTTAGGAATTATTGCTGTGTTTAAAAACACAATCCAAACGATCATCTTAATTACTTGTAATGCCCAAATCGAAAATGTAAAAAAAATATTATTTTCCCATAAATAATTAAAAATGCATCGAACCTTAAACATCGAAATATCTCAAAAACGGCTAACTATAACGAAAACTCACAGGAGAGCTTTTTTATGTTGAAAAGTGCGAAGAATCAGTTTCTTTATTCAAAATGCAAAAAATTGCACTAAGATAAAATTTTCGGTCATTTTGATACACTACAGGTACAGTAGAGAGCGCCCTCTAGCGGCTACAGTAAAACTATGCCCATGGTTCGTTTTGTCGTACCAAAAATCCCTTGTATACCAATTTTCACTGTTATACATGAAATATTGTTCGAAATATTTAAAAAAAAAACTATTTTAGAAAGTAAATTTAAACACTTTATTTCGGAAAGCCACGCATTTTTCGACCCATGTTTATATAGACTTTATGCATTAATCTTGAAAGTTCTATCGAATCTTAAAGTTATGTAATAATAAAATGAAACACCCTGTATAGATTTATAACTATCAGTGTCATATAGGCAGAATGAACCGAAAATAGAATAGAAGAATGAAATGACACATATATACTGCTGTCACCAAGGAGATGGTCAAAACACCCCTTTGCAGTTTACCAGCAAAGGCTAAATGGACCAAAAACACTAAAATTCAGGTATTCCACAATTAGTTTCGACTATTGTGAATAGTCTCAGTCCGAACTGCTGGTCACTCCTATTCAAAGGTAGATATAATTATCCATTTCTGACCGTATTTATTGATGATGTATGGCGATGCTTCCCCCTTATTTATAAAGTACTTGGCCAAACTTAAAGGGATGATTCCTCGGGCGTGGGCGTCACTATCGTGTCTAGCAGGAGCGTAGTAGTACCGGGATCAAAGCACCATCACTGGTACCAAAAATGCAACAGAACAATCTGCAACCACCGGCGGTTCAGATCCTCCAGAAATGTTTTCTGGAAATGAGTAACAGCATCGAAAAACGCAGCTTCATCGTTTTTTTGTATTTTGCGCCCATAGTCCCGCTGCTACTGGGTCAATTTTCAAAGTTTAAAGCTCTGCCATACTTAGCACGGTAATGACCCCTTGCCAGCAAACTCTGAACGGTAGAGCTAGAGGGATCAAACATTGTAAAATCTGTAACATTACGCGATTACAATACTTTCTTGCCAGTTGGCCTCGGAACTAACAGGAAGCTATATCAGCACCGAGTGCCAAAGGTGACTTACTAATAGTACACACATGCGTTAACTTGTCGTTTAGCATTCTACTAATGTAGATGGAACAGTTTACACCATCGGTGTAAGTTCGGACCTACACGCGTTTTGCAAGGCTACAGTTTGAGTGACTCCCCAGTCCTGCAAAATGTTGCTTAGGACTTGTCGAAGCGCATCGAAATGCATTCCGTGTGAATAGCAAGTCGTCCCGCATTTAAATGCGCATTTTTTGCAGCGCGAAGATTTGACGCCTGGGTGTTCCCCTTCATCGCTTTACTGCTATTAGATGGACCTAAGTTCATCCAATATCGGTAGAGAAATATTGGCTTATAAAACAGCTTCCGAGAGCACATATTAGAAAAGTATTTCTGAGTATTTTCTCAATGTTTGGCTACTTAAAGTTATTGTAGTCAGTCCATGAGACAAAAGATGATAAAGATTCACGTTCCGCAAACTCACCCAACTCTCAGACGGAGTAAAGCTGTTTGAGTGCGGCGAACTTAATTATTTTTCTCTCTTTAATCTCTGTAATTGAAGAGAATTAAAAACTTTCCAGATAAGTCTGGCATCTGCCGCTACTGATATTATCTCGCTGGCGGGCTTCGAACAGACTCTATCCCGCCTCCACGCCGCAGTCTATCGACTTGGTTTGCAATCTGCTCGATTCTCTTTCAGTTCGTTATCATTCTGGAATATTGGCAAATAATTTATCTGGATTTGGAGCGCCATGGAATGGAATATCTTGCTAGAATATTTTCTCAACATCCGGTTGTACCTTTCCTTTCAGTCTGCCTTGGTTATAACCAAGAAATTGATTTTGGGATTGAAAACCAGAGCAAGAACTAAGACAAATTTTATGTCCTGCGTGTCCCTTTCGGGTAATTAATATCCATCCATACATGGTTCGTTTTGCTGCACAGTGGACCATTTACGCTGCCCGCTGCCTCAATGAAACGAAGTCACATTTATGCAAAATAGTCATCGAGAATTTCGACATAAGTGTGCCAGCAAAGCCGAGAAGGCCTGATGTGATCCTCTATATGTCTGCTATGGCCGCAACTTCTTGATATATGTTTGATTGCCATGTTCGGTTATCTATCACCAATAACTTGCGTGTATTTTGCTGACGACACTACCTTAGTTCAGTCGCAGGGAGACAAAAATGTGCTCATTGAAAACACGGAGTTAAAACGAGAAAAATGGTTTGCGGCGAACTGTTTACAGACAAAACTCAAAGGCCTTCACTTAACAATCGGCTGAACGAAAACGAAATGGTTCCTCTTGTTGACATACAAATTGGTGGTTCTCTCAAATGGGAGGCTTATGCAAAGAACCTTCAACACGGCTACTCATATTGCGACAATTAAAAAGTATCTATAAGAAATCAACGCATATTTCGGCATATTTCACTCGCATCTGAGGTATGGCGTCATGATTTGGGAAAGATCATCTCACGTTGTGCATGAATTCGAAATGCAAAAACGTGCAGTGAGCAGACGCTAAGTTCAAAGAGCACTTCAAACCTATCTTCCAAATGTTGGGGATTCTGCCGCTGCAATGTATCCACATACTTCTACACTTTGCTAGCGTTTTGAGCCAAGTGAATAAAAAGTAGTAAACACTAGGAAGTATTACTTTTTAGTAAAGTAAGGTCTGTCAAGTAAAAGCAAATACTTAATTTAGAGAGAATAAGCGTTTACTTTTACAGGGTAGCGCTTGCTGGAAAAGTTGAAGTAATTACTAGCAAGTATTTACTTATAAACGTTCCAATTTAAGTATTTGCTTCGCTACACCAGTACTACGTATTACAAAAATGTTATAAATTTAAAACTGCAATAATATCCTCGCGTTTTCTTACTCCTGTACGGCGCAAACGGTTACCGTCATCACCTTCCTCGTCTTCATACATTACTTCGTCCAAAAATTCATCTTCAAAGGCTCCTTCTAGGTCAAAGTCATCGTTCAAATATATTGCTATATTATGCAGTACTGCGCATTTTCGGGACCTTCCCACTTGATACCCTGACAGTATTGCTGAGTTTAGGAAAGCGTAGAAATATCTCCATTTTTGTTCTTGCAGATAGTGCTCCGCCTCTGCGTTCATTATTTTCTGGCAGAAACTCGGAACATAAGAAATCTTCACTTTCTGAATCAAACCTTAACAAACGTTTTGACTGACTAGGGCTAATATCTTTTTTTCGATGTTTTACCCGCACGTAACTGCCATGTTCGACCGTAAGTATACTATTCACTTACCTTACAAATTATCGAGTATTTACTAACAACATAAGTATTTAACTGTCCATTATTCACTCAATTTCAAATTAATACTCGGAAAAACTGAGCTTTTACTACATAAGCTAGGTACTTACTACAAAAAGAAGTAAATGCTTGATCTAAAGTATGTACCTACTTCATATTTTATTCACTCAATCCTAAGTATTTACCTACAAATGCCCTAGTACAAGCATTTACTAAAGTTTATTCACTTGGCTTATTCTTGGAAACTTGAATTGTTACACAATCCAGTCAGAAATCTACAACTGTGATACAAGACAGACTGGAGCCATGAGACTGCCACGTTATAGACTAGATGTTTGTGTCTGCGACAAGTTCATTAAATCTGAATTTTTACAGCAAACTACCTCAGTCCATCCGTGGGCTGAATTATAAGTATGCAATTCAAAAAACGGATGAAGTGCATCCTCCTCGATCAAGGTTTCTGCTCTCTGGAGGAATTTCTAAATTACAATTCTTAGTTTCGCTTGTGATCCATATCACATTTGCCCTCGTATTTTTATTGTGAATGTTTGTCTTTCTTTTATTCCATGGTTTCTGTGTCCTATGACGCGTCGTAATATAATATAATATGACCAATAAATAAATAAATGTGTAATCCTATAGTGATACTTCATGGTTCAATGAAAAATAACAACTCATTGAAGAAAAACTGCGCTTCATACTTAATTTGAATCTTGTCTGATTCCTGGAACACCGTATACTTCATTTTTAAAAAGGTTGTAGTTTTAAAAAAATGCGCCTTCTAACCAAATTGGTACTATGCTGTAAAGATAGTTGTTATAGCAAAACAGATTTTCAATCCTTTTTCCTTCTCTCATAATGTTGGTTCTGCAAAAGAAAATGTTGGTGACTCTGCCGCTGCAATGTATCCACATACACTTTGCTACGTATTCTTGGTAACTTGAATTGTTACGCATACAGTCAGAAATCTACAACTGTGATACAAGACAGGCTGGAGCCCTGAGACTGCCACGTTATAGACTACGAGTAGATATATCTGTGACAAGTTCATTAAGGGCCAATTTCACCAACAACAGTCCGTTATTCTCCACATATAGGGTAACAGACCGTCAAATACAACGAATGAGCTTCAAGTTAAAATCAACAAATTTTAGCAGCCAATAGCTATGAAATGTTGAAAACAAAATACTGTCAAAGTATGAGATGACATCTTAACATTGAAGCATCACCACCTAATGTTGATTTTTTTATATGTTTATACTATTTTCTCAATTGATATGGGGTACTGGGTGTTTTTTCCTATAAACTCCTTGCAGATAGCCATTAAGCACCTACTTGATGACAGGCTCTACCAAAAGATATTGCTCGTTTCCAAACATTCATTCATGTACTTGCCGTTCATCAGAACCATTATGACACCTTAGATTGATATTCCCACAAAACCATTCAGATTTTTTGATATCCATACATCCATAAAGTTGAATATGTTTCGTTGTTCAGGAACTGAACAAACATCCACACTATATTCACAGCGATTAAGAAATTCCCAAATATATGCCTTAAAGTTACCAGGAAACCTAAAACCTGCAAAAAAACTACAAATTTGTCATATTTTTCTTTTTTCGCGAGTACATATTCTAGGTTATATTTATATTAGACATTATTTGAATACAGCTGATTATTGCATTTCAAGGAGTGACACATGTGTGGGATGTGCCAACTCTTGGTACCAGTCACAAAACATATACTCTGAAGGTTTAATTCCATGCTATTCAATGAGAACAGGGTGTTATGTTTGTCAGCGGCCATTTTGTGAGGGTGCGACAGGGTTGCCAGATTGTGCATTAATATCCCGTTTCACCCTCTTGTTCCCAGTGGAGTAAGTTCCGCCAACTGTTGAAATATAATCTACTATGCTTTATAAGACTATTCGTGACATTTTTCTCGAAATCATTGCACTACACTTGAAAAAATGCAAATGAAAATTTAAAATTATTTCCATGACGCCGCAAAATATCTCCGTCGGTACCTAGGGTTATACATCTTGACAGTAGGGACGTTCGATACGATCCTATATTTAGAAGTATCAATATATTTCGCGAGTATCGCCATCTTTCTATCCGGACTGTGTCAGAAAGAGTGACTGCCATTTGGCTGCGACATTACCCTGCCAAATCAGGCATATCTTTCATCATTTTTAGAGAAATTGTACAAAATCTTCAAATTTGTGAATTTCACTTCATACGTTGTTACCAGACATGCCCAAATCATCAGTTGCCCGCGTGGTATTCTTCCCGACCACTGCATCCCCACGGCTAGGCAACCTGTATGTTAAATTTGTATTGATAGGGCAGCCGGTTATGCTATAAATCATATGTCACAGTGTTTGTGCACTGATTGCAACGGTTAGATGATGCCAAAAATATTTTCATAAATAGGAGATCTTTCCCATTCCGGATCGAACAATCTACCGAAGATGGTTATAATCATGATACCTAGTAAATTTTCACGAAAAAAATTCAAAACCAGCAAATGTAAAAGATTCATTTCGCACCCTCCACCACGGGACCTGATGGTCGTTAGACTTGGCAACCCTGCGAGTGACAGACATATATCCAGTCAAAAAGACAAACAATAAACATTACTAGTTTTTATGATTTTTGGACTTAAAAGACATTATTTGTGAAACATATTTCATAATTTTTTGTCTATGTCCATAGACAACATATACTATCTGTGTTTTAGGATGGAGAGGACATAATGTTTTTATTGCTTTGAAGAAATTCATTAACCCATCAATTAATAAATGATTACTATTATGACGTAAAGGAAGATGAGGAATTGGATGGTTTGTATTTTATATTCTATTTTCTTGCAAAATACAGACAAATCCACACTATTCAACAGGTATGTAATGATAACTTTCAGTATATTTAAGTTGGTAAATTCGTGAGTGCCATGCATTAACAAACGTCCAAATCTGCTGCCAAATTTAACAGCTAGAAAATCGAGATATTATTTGCCGCATGCCCATTCGCTGAGGGGGATAACGGATTGCTAAATTAAAACCTATAAGATATATCAAAATACATGAAAGTTGTCCTGTTTTTTCTGTACAAAAGCATCATATTGGAATCAAAAGGTGGTCTTGTTTATCATTATTTTCACGATTTTATTCAATATTTCAATAGAAATGACTAATATTCAGAGACCTTTGACAGCTTCTGTCAAATTGCATTTCGATAAGGTAATTTCCCATTGGTCCATAATATTTATGTTGGTGAAATTGGCCCTAAATCTGAATTTTTAGAGCAAACTACCTCAGTCCATCCGTGGGCTGAATTATATGCAATTCAAGAAACGGATGAAGAGCATCCTTCTTTATCAATGTTTCTGCTCTCTTGAGGAATTTTTAAATTACAATTTTTAGTTTCGTTTGTGATTCATATCACATTTGTCCTCGTGTTTATGAAATGTGTATTATGAATGTTTGGCTTTATTTTATCCTATGGTTTCTGTGTCCTATGACGTGTCGTAATATAATATGACCAGTAAATAAATAAATGTGTAATCCTGTAGTGATACTCCATGGTTCAATAAAAAATAACAGCTCATAGAAAAAAAAACTGAGCTTCCTACTTAATTTGAATCTTGTCTGATTCCTGGAACACGGTATATTTGATTATTGATTTTATTTTTAAAATGTTGTGGTGTTTAAAATATGCGCCTTCTAACCAAATTGGTACTACGCTCTCAAGATAGTTGTTATAGCAAAACAGATTTTCAATCCTTTCTCCTTCTCTCATCATTTTGGTTGTGCAAAAGAAAAAGTAAGTCAAATTGAACAGTGACTTCACCCTTTCCGTTTCTTTCCCATTACGTTTGTTCTACGATTTTGCACATCTAGAATTGTAGATCAGACAGGCTTTATTTCATGATCCTGAAGAGTTAAACATCCCACGGACTTGCCTAGTAACTGAATTTGGCTAGAAAATTCCAAAATACTTATCTCGATTTAGATCCACAGTCCGACCGCAGGCCATAGCACTACATACAACACACCTAACAGCAATAGATTGCACGCGAATCGACGATAGAAACTATGGATGTAGCCTTTCTGTTAGATACATATTTCAGATACTGGGAATGGACGCCTAGGTCGTCATTATTTCAACAGTTCTGTAATTGTTCTTCTTGTATTATTGGTGTGAAAAATACTATTCAGATGGAAACCACGGAGCTTCCAGTCAAATATTAAATTTTATGGTAACGCCAAGTTTCGTACGATTAGTTTGTTCCATTTTCATTAATTTGATTATGGTAAAAAACGGCCAACTCGATAAAATATCGCGTTTCCCATAAGAGGATAGTTTCATCTAACTCGGCATGTTTTATGAGAATGCCGCGGACATTTCTATAAATTATGAATGTATAAGGACTAACTTGAATAAGAATTTGAAAGTTTTCAGTGAACACAATTGCAATATGATCTTAATTGCACAGATAGAAACTAGTTCATTATAATAATAGCTAATTTGCAGCTATTCCATTCTGTTACAAAAACCACTACATTTTGGCGCAAGCCACAATACCCAAAGCAGTACAAAATACTGTATTGGATGTGGCAAAGTTTTCTCTGTCGATAATTACATTAGCTCATTGTAAATGTAATTTGGACTAATTTTCGCAACAATACATTAAATTTATAATGACCACTTTACGCTAATTCAATAATAAACGATGTGTTTGTTATTTGCTCAAACCTGCGAATGGGAATTGAGTTCGCAATCTAATTTGTCGGGTAAATGACGTGGTTGGAAAAGGGTTGCTGAATTTTAAATGAATCAGATTGGAAGCCTGAAAATAACTCCAATAAAATAATCTGAGAATGACAAGTCATTCACTATTTGTCCAGCAGTTTTAGGAAGATCAATAAAGGTCTTTTTAAACGAGGTACGTATGTTATAGTATTTTTTCACTATTAATAATACACATATACTATATTTGATTTTTAAGGTTTAAATATTTTCATTTACCCCAACATTCAAGAAAATCAATGATCATATGATCACATGCGTGCAAATATTTACAAGTACTTTAAAATATCTAGTAACTTGGGGTCAAACTGAAAAGCTCAAATTGATGCAACAGAAAGCATCAAGCTGCAAAGCTTCTTTTTAGTTCAGTTGGTTGTGATTTCATTCTTAGTTCTAAATATTTCGGAATAAAAAGTTCAGTTTTCGAACAGACATAAAGAAGCTGGCTTTTGAGGCAATGCATCTAATGAATATAGTTGATTTCTTCGAAAACAACTCTCAAACTAGAGAAAGATTATACGATTTGTGTAAGATGGGCCCCTAATTGCCATGTTAAATCAAAAAGTACTTCGTGAGTCACCTTGTATAGCTACAAAAACCTATTTTTTTAGTTTGAGCTCGTAAACAAGGTTTATGGCTATAGGCTCAAAATCCACTAATAAAAAGAAGCACTTGCGCCATAGTTGAAGCATGCACCAAATATGAAACAATATCTAGATTGATATGACCACTTGCCTGAAGAAATGATTTTTAAAAAATCTATCAACATGTCCATTAGTTGCCGTATAATGTATTTTGTAGATATACACCACTTTTCCTCGTTATGGCTTCCGCACTTTGTCCGGGAGATATTTATTTATAAGTATTTTTTGCAATTATCCTACTTATAATAATATGTGTCTAACGTATGTTTCTTTATTAATATAGCTATATCTATATATAATATGTATATAATATCTATATACATAGTCTATGAATAAAACAACTTTTCATGCACAGTATGGCTCGAGCTCCACCGTCTTTGTAGTTAAGGCACCGTCCAGTAGAGGGTGCCAGCTGCTAAGCCAGTTAGCTCTAATGGCGTATGGGCATATAAAGGAAGAAAGATTATTTTGCAGGGTAGTACCAAGTGAATGGAATATTTACCGGATAAATATTTCATTTCTTATTTTAAAATGAAAGATTATGATGTAACTTGTACGAAAATATAATTTTTTCTTTAATTAACCCCCCGCTTGCTATTCTATATAACTGCAAAGTTGCATTTTGGGTGATAATACTGTGGTGTAGAATACTGCGTTATAAGCGTTTTTTTCTTGTTTACACGAAAGATTGCTCAAAATTATATGAAGATAACATATTGCATTTTGGGTGGTAATACTGTAGTGTAGCGGGTTTTTTCTTGTTTACACAAAATATTGCTCAAAATTATATGAATATAACATACACTGTATATTACGGTGGCACTGTTCATCGCAATAATGAAACTTTGCATTATTTTAATGATGAAAATAGATCGTTTTTAAGTAGACATTTCTTTAATTTCAGACAAATATTGCCATCACTGTACCACCATCACTATCATAATTTCTCCATCTAGTTGCGATGTTGCCAAACCATGGATAGTAATATACCTTGATTTGGTTTGTCAAATTTTTACTTATATACTAGCGCAAAAAATGTGCAGTCGGCACAGGATTGACATGAAAATGTGATTTGGAAGTGTGGCCGGCAGGTTTTACAGTACTAAATCTGCCTCGTGCCCTACGATAGCGATAGCTAAAGACATTTTCTTATTACGTATTTCTCCCAAAAAAAGTACAACTTGGCAAGAATGGACATCATTTATCTTATCTGTCAAGAAATGAACGTTATAAAATGGCCATTGAGAGTAGTTTGTACTTTCAAACATTTTTTATAAACGCAAAAACTTTGATTTCATTCGCGAAAAGATTGGTTAAGGAATTTCAAGAAGACATTGAAAATCACAACACCTCTACACAGTTTACCAAGTAAATATCACTTCGGTATGTATTTTGACCTGTTATTTTAGCTTATTTTGAACTTTCTACTGACTTTTTCCGAAAAAAACAAGAATTTCGCAAGTATATAAATATTTGAGGAATGTATTTTGATCTGTCATTTTAGCTTATTATACGGCTAGTTTTGAACCTTCTTCTTTGAAAAAACGACGATTTCTTACAGTTTCCTAGAGCAAAAAACAAAAAAACAGCGTATAAAGCAGAATTCTATTCCAGAGTATTACCACCAAAAATGCAACTTTGAAGTTCTATAAAATAGCAGGCAGAGGTTCCTTAAAGAAAAAATAATATTTTCGTAAAAGTTACATCATAATCTTTCATTTTAAAATAAGAAATAATATATTTGCGATATGCGCTAAAGTATAGTCTTAAAAAATTTTATACAGCACTGATAGAAATCAACGATCTAATTTGATTGCTACAATACATAAACTCGATGCTCTTGTAGGACATTACTTATATTTTACTGGTGCATTAGTAGGAGTTACTGTTCCGCCAGCCTCATTTTCGAAAAAGCTTAGTCCAATGGGGCCTGCAGCCCAACACCCGCACACGATGTGGGTGCATTGGTTTTCGACAATCACACGTGGGTTCTCCGAACCCCAAATATGGCCATTTTGGAGATTAAGGAGAAAATGTACTTCATCGCTTAGGATGATTTTGCTCGAAAAATTGCACGATTTGAACATTTGAACGGCTTGTTTTTGGATGATGGGTGTGTTTAGCATCTCCAACTGATCTAGTCTCCATGAATTTTCAATTAACCTTTTCACAGTTAACTGCGGACCGTAAACGTTCATTATTTTTTAAATATTGCTCAATAATGAAAACGCGTTGTTGTATCGTACAACGCTCCATTTTTACTAACCCTAACCTCTCAGCTGTCAAATTGTTTTTTTTTTCAGGGCTGCCTACCATTTACTGCAAACATGGCGGCAAACTCATCTCCCGTTCGTTATGGGACACAGTTTACATTGCCTTACGGAACCGGTTCTGTATATATTATCTCGTTTCCTACAACTGGCAGTCTTTAAAAATGGGACACTCTATATATCAAAATCTATCCAATACTCATAGAAAGAATATCCGTACCCACATTCGTCATCTATTTCGCCCATATTTCAGGATTGACTGACAAATCCCTTTCAGCGAACAGAAAAAAAGGAAAATGAAGAGCAATGAGATGAGTTCTCGCACTCGAATCATTCCTTTTGTGTATGGTGCTTCAGCTCAGCGTTGGTAGGTTACTTACCGCAGCAAGATCGGAATGTCTTTTATTTATCTACATCACTCGATGTCCTCAACATAAGAAGGCAATTCTCGAGACTGATGTTATCGTCGCTCTTCTGAATATTGAATTTCCAGATAGTGGGATGAAGTAGCGGTCATTGGATACTGTTGGATCTGAATCAGCAGATAAGTCACCACGACCCTCTCGTAGTCATTACCCTGATTTATTTGGTTACATGATTCATATTGTATTGGATCAAATAAAGCGTTGTGAGCTTTCGCTATAGATCGCCTACTGTGGAAGATCACTGATTTCTTGGAACTGCGTTGTTTTCCAAACACTATAAACATTTCCATCGTTACCCAAGTATTAAACTATAGCGTGGCTACTAAAGAGGGTGCTTTCTTTATTGAAAGTCAATATTTAAAGCGGCGATTTTCAGGTTCGTTTTAAGAAGAAAACTTCATATGAACGTATGTCCTGAACGTCTTAACTTTTGAGATACAGGGTAGTAGGTGGTAATGTTTCCAAAAATAAATAACTCAATATTAATATTACTTTGGATATTTTGATGAAATTTGTACTATGTATCAAGACTCATTTTGTAATGCAGTGTAATTCTAGATTTCCACCAGTTTGTACGGAATTGCACCTGCCTATTGGCACACGTTGATGGTACGCCACTGATTTCCCTAAAAATAAAAATTATTCCTAAAATGCCAATTATTTCCAAGAAAATTTGATCGCTTGATAGTTTTTAATTCGATGCACGGTTTTTGCATGATCGTAGTATCGTTAATATTACAATATCGAGATGCAGATAAATATATTTTAGGCGAAAACCGTCTGTCGGTAATTAACAGTTTCAAGAGATCAAACTTATTTATTCCGGCTCATGGTTTCCACATAAACAAGAGCTATTTCTCTGCGTGGTGATATTGTCACACTAACGACATCATGATCATCTGGAGAAACGACTTTTTTTAAGCAACACCCGTGCGTCAGATTGAAAAAAATCAAGTCAGCTTAGCAATGATTGAGGATATCAAGAACATCTTTATTTCAGGAGAAATAAATTGCACACTCTTGATAAATAGTATGACTATATGTATGTAAAATTTCACTTAAATATCTAAAGTAGTATTTAAAGGTTTTCGTCTTAAAATGCACCTAAAAATCGTCTCCTTAAATGTTGGCAATTGTATACCTGCTTCACTTATTTTGCCAGTATCTTTGAAACAAAGTCAATTAGATCTAATTTTCTAGTTTTGTTTTCTTGAAATTTGGGGCTTAAATACAAAGAATGACATTACATGAATTGGCCCTCCTGATTATATTGTGTACCTAACGGTTTTTGACTGGCTTCGGCAGAGGCTGTCGAGTTTGTTGATCTTTCTGGAACCATATATTTTCCAGGTTGAGTTGTCGAATTTTAGTAGCCAGAAAGTTTTGTATTATATTGCACTCGCCAGTAAAAGTAAGGTAGTTACTTGCATCATTTATCTTGTTCGAAAATGCCTTTATTGTAGCTACTAGAGGCGGACATCTGTGATGACATGCGATATCATTTAAAAAAATAAAAATGGTATGTCTTTCATTTCATTATAAAGATATTAGATAGGCAAATCATTTTACATTACTTTGTATACTACGGAGAATCTATGAAGCCACTCATGATAAAAACATGACTTACGCCATTAGCTCATAATAAGCCATAAGACAATTTCTCAAGTACCACGTGTGCGTCAGACTTGCCCTGTCTTGAAAATCTTTTGGCCTGAGCTATCATTCCTCTTCTTTTATTGGAGATTTGAAAGACGTGACTATAGGTGTCACTCTTGGCAAGAGGATGACCGCTAAAGCGTTAAAGACAAAAATCTAAACTACGTTTCGGCAAATCTACCCTTATGCTATCTGATAATGAGTTTAATCAACGAAGTTTGAATATACACCTGACGAACTTCCGCTTTGCTCTCTCCTTTCCCTCGTTTCCTTTTTCCTGGTCTATTTCTTGACTTGTTCGGGATCCTCGCAACCATACCTGACACACCTACTATACTTCCACAAGAAGCAAAAGTCCTTTCGATCGCTCTGACAGACAATGACGGATATAAGAAGCAGATGACCCAGACGGCCACTCTATCCATATGCGAACGAAACGTATCCCAAAAGAATCAAAGAAAATGTTGGCTAGGCGATGAAAAAGTAATAACGATCCGTTTGAGAAATGAAGAAAACCGCGGTAAATCGCCAGTTGTGTAGCAGGTAACCATTGCCTGAAACTTTTATTATAAGCTATTTGAGTAGCAGTGGCTGAATAATGCAGCCTCGGTGATCGATGCACCGCCACTAGCTCTTGAATTATATATAGGCAGCACCGTTTCTGCCTCTGCGAAGCAACATGGCTGCAGTAACCTACAGAAGGAAGAGAACAATACTAATTACAAAGAAGGTGCTGAAAAACGTACGGCGTAAGTCGTCATCGTTTACAGAACATCTCAGAAGTTCTGGCTAGTTGCAGAGCAAAAACTACTTTATTTGGAATATAAAAAGCTTTGCAATACAGCTTTATTTATAGACTTTGTTCGAAGTAATTTTCACCACATCCAGTACACTCCTATATTCGCCAAAAACAGTCCTTAAACGTCGTTGTTCCAAGCTCTCAGAAGGTCCTCATCGCTAGAAAACCGTTTTCCTTTTAGCTTCATTTTCACATGCGGAAACAGTGCAAAGTGGCAGAGAACAAGACCTGGACTGTATGTAAGGAGGTTGCTCAATAAGTTTCAGTCCGCTGGTGGTCAAATACTCGGTTCAGGCTTTGTTGCGGTGAGCTGGAGCGTTGTCATGGTGGAGGTACCGAGTGTCCATTCTTGACTTTGACCGCAGGTTTTGCATAGAGTCTATGACTTTACACAGGCACCGTTCCGTGTAGCAGTTAGCTATGACTGTCTTCTGTGTGTCCTAAACGACACGCTCCACAATCCCGCTCGATTTGAAAATTCAGCAATAATTTTTTTCATAGCAGATCGGGATTTTCTGACGGCTACGGGTGTGTCCTCACCATCAAAGACCCAAACCTTGTTTTGAGCCTTGGTCGGCACATCGTAATAATAGAGCCAAGTCACCTGTCATGATGCAGTTCACATTCCGAGATTGCCCCATATCAAACATTTTCAGCATCTTTTTACACCAGTCTTTTGCTCTTCCATCCGACTATGCGGTACCCAGAGAGAACAGAGTTTCCTTACGTGTAAGTGCTCATGCAGAATTAAATGAATTGCTGATGCATGAAGGTGTAGGTCTCCCCTATCTGTTAGTATATCACTATCCGGTCTTCGTCAAGCATTTTCCTTCCCGCTCAGCGTCATCCAAAGCGAAACTGCCCCTTTGGAATTATCTGTTCCACCTGAATATAGTGGTACAATGAGGGCAATAATTCTTTAATGCAAGCGTCATTTCTTCTAAGCAGAAGTCTATGCTTAAACCACGCGTAAAGTTATACAGGAAAACTGCCCTTATCTCACTACGTGACCGCGAGGCGGTAGGCCGCACTTAACACTGTCATTACGAATGAACAACTAAATCAACTGGCGGCTATTATGCATTCATGGACTTGTCTCAATATCAGTAACATGCAGCCTCCTGCGTCCATTTTTAAGCCATATTGCAAAACTTTTATAGTACCTTTTGTATAGGCATTGACAATGAAAACAAACACACAGTAAAAATGATTTGATTTGAATTATATGTTATATTCAGTTAGATAAGCAAGAGCATATTGTAATTCCTTTTTTGAAGTTGAGACATTTTCTATATCGATGGATTTTCATAATGTGTATCCCGTACCATGTACGTTCATCCGGTCAGCGCAGCATGCTTCTAAGGAGGTGGTTTATATCTTCTTGAAGTATACTTTCTCACAATACCTGTACTTGGACCCCAAAGAGCTGCGAATGTTTGTTTAGTATAAGATAAAGAGGCTCACACATATTCATATGGCACTCGTACTAAGTCACCTCTAGTTTCCATTAGTTGTGGTATGACGGCACAACTGTGATTACATCCAGGAAATACTGGAACCTTGAAACCCTTTTGCACCGACTGGTCTTCTACCGTTCCTCAGAGCTGTCTTTCTAATTCTAATCGTATCGAACTGCGTACATCCAGAACTGGCCGATATTGACCGCTCCTTTGTCCCTAGGGTATCGAGATTAACTGAAAAGGCTTTCCTTAGCTCTACTAACCTTAAGCAGTTAAAAATCGGATTAACAATGTTCTCATATCAGCCGCAGTACCCTCATATTTAGGCTTCTGCCTGCTGCCTTATCGGTATATAAAAAAGGGTGTCGTTGTAACGGTTTCACCGTCCGATTGTATTTATTAAATCACTTCTCGATTTTCATTTCAGAATCGCAACTCATTTATCCCATCTCTAGCTTGTTTACTTGGAAAAATGTCCGCTTAGAGCGCGCTTGATGCTGGCAATAACATCCACGTGTTGAGTTCCTGATCTGTGATCTTCCTCGCGCTTTCTTTTCACTTCAGCCGCCGATCTAACAACAATTGAGAATGTTGTTCTCTATAGCATGAAATCATATAGCACCATGTGCTAGCATTTTATAAAATGTGTGTCTGAATAGGATAAAATGATTGGGGCCACCCCCTTTGCCTTTGCCTTTGCCTTTGCCTTTGCCTTTGCCTTTGCCTTTTCCTTTGCCTTTGCCTTTGCCTTTGCCTTTGCCTTTGCCTTTGCCTTTGCCTTTGCCTTTGCCTTTGCCTTTGCCTTTGCCTTTGCCTTTGCCTTTGCCTTTGCCTTTGCATTTGCCTTTGCATCTGCCTTTGCATTTGCCTTTGCCTTTGTCTTTGTCTTTGTCTTTGTCTTTGTCTTTGTCTTTGTCTTTGACTTTGCCTTTGTCTTTGTCTTTGTCTTTGTCTTTGACTTTGCCTTCATCCATACTTTGGCTTACCTATTGCTTGGCCTATCACTTTGCCGTGCCTTCACCCATGCATGTGCCTTGGCTGCGCTATCACTTACAGCTTCATCCTTGATGAAGGTCACCTTTAAGCTCAACTTCACTGCATGCTTCGCCTACATCTAGTTTTGAAGCCACTAAATATGAGGTCACCACTCATAACTGGGACCTCCACTTGAAGTCCTTGGCTATCCTCGCTTCAGTCCAGTCAAAATGGACCAGCTTAGTGAAAGATATGTGGATAATTTTGTAACAGCGGCCAAGGATTCAAATCTTTTATTTTGTTCTTTAAAATTTCAACAATGTTAATTCTCAAATGTAATGAAAATGATTTTCTAGTTTAATAAAATCTGTTAAATTTCTGTGTTCTGTTTGTTCTTCTATCCTCTAGCCATGCCATGGTCGACACACATCTACACGCCTGTAGATGTCTTCATGCCACCGACTGAGATACCGGAAGCTAATGGTAACCCCCTTTCTGTGATTGTGCAGAAAAGTTGGAATCTTCATTGCATTCCATCTTTTCTGGACTTTTTGCGGAAAGGAAGGTTTACATAGTGACACCAGGATACAAAAATCATGTCAATCTTAATTTTTACAATTCCGTAAGAATCTCTTGGCATGTGAATTAAAATCCATTATTTAGTTTTATTCGCGCACTCCAGAATCTATAAGTGCATGTCGCCAAGATAGAAGAGAAATGCTAGCATAATCTGATCAGATATCGGACTGTTGGCGGCAGCAATGTCGGCAGCGGGAATACAAAGATTTCAATTTAGGCCCGAAATTGCCTTCCAATAAAATGGAAAAGCGGAAAAATATATGAACACTAAAGTAGACTGGCGGCGGAGCTGCGGCAATACGATGTCACCGCTTCAGGCGTTTCTCTGTACGGTCGCGTTATTTTATTCGCTTTTCTTGCCCTCTTATAGTTGGAGATCTCGCAGCAAGTTTGCCGATCGTACAATATAACCGGGAAAAAATCTAGAATATATAGGGTGCTACTTAATGATAAACTGTAATTACATGGGTGAATTCCTGAACCAAATTCAAGTTCATAAGATCATGCGTCCTAAACACTCTGATTTTCAAGAAACAACTGAAGAAGATATGACAATTTGACAGACAAAAAAATAGTAAACTGTCACGGAGAGTCAAAAATATGTTCATAATACCAGAACAACATTTCTTGGCAACGACCAAAGTTGAATTGATCTTATTTTAATGATTTTTTTAATTTAAGCGAAGTAATAAGATGCGGCGAGATTTTTTTATATATTTTTTTATACATATCGAAGCAGCCGCCCAGGCAGAAGCGCAAATGCCAGAACACCACGGCTGCTATGATGATGAGATACCAGGAAACAAAAAAGTCGTATCATTAGCTGCTTAGTCCAATCTATATAGGTATATAAAAATGAATCCCTATTTCACGTGGTCACGCCGTAACTTGGGAACGACTTTATCGCTTCCATTCATCTTCTTTTTTTAAGTTCCCCAATGCTGTATAGAAGGTTCTTACGAGAAGAAAAATCAAGAAAAATGCACAAAAAATTAGGAAATCCTGATGATAATTTATTTAAGCTACGCGCGTTTGACAGTTTGCTTGAGCAGAAGAAATATCTCAAGTACCAAAAGAGACAGGCACTTCTCTCCGCCATCTTTATTCCTACAGCCACAGCTCTTGACAGTTAACTATGTGAGAGAAAATTGCTTATGGTAACACGGTGCGTTCGTTTTTGGACTTACATTTCTTCACCGTCTGCACTTTGTGATAGTCCCTCCAAAAGAAACTGCAGTGTTGCCTAATTGTTATCTTTGTCAGTTAACTCTGCGAATAGAAATGGGGGATGAAAATACGTGTCTTCTGGTTAATTGACTTTCACTACTCTATCATTTTAAACTCGACAGCTCATCGCAAATTTATGTTATCGTTTAACAATGTCTATCGAAGAAAAAATATTGTTTTATTTAATGAGTAGTGCACAGTCCATTCTATTAGAACTTTTATCCAGTTTTCAGTTTGTGCAGTCAATTTCTTGAGAAGTATTTGTTCAAAAATAAATCAACAAGGGTGGAAGTTAGTTCACCGCCTTAAATTTTTAATTTAAGTCAAAGATATATACGAAGAAGTCAAACTGACGAGCAACGAGAAGCGAGAAAAGCAGTTGAACTGGTCGAAGGACTTAAATTCAACAACGTAGAAGTGTCGCATTTAATCCCAATCGAGCTGCATTCAATTATGACGTGGCAATCGATTACAGTTCACAACAGTCGTTGCAATTGGACCAATGAACGTTGTCAGTCAACATGGCAAGGCTTTCAAGTTGGAGAATGAAGCCACTGGATTATGTCGGGTCAGTGGAAAGATCAAATTGACTCCATTGGGCCATTGGTACCACCGCTAGGGTTACTACATTCATTGGTTTCCAGAAATGGACCAGATTCTATACATTTTTTGACTCTCTCCCTGCAGACATTCGTCAGAAAATTTCTTACAAAAGAGCTGCAATTAAGCAAGCGAAGAGGTATTGTCACCCAGATGACATTCACAGAGCAACGAATCTTGTTCATGAAGTGAGAAATGCTCTTCATGAATTCCGTAATGAGCAATGGAGCGACTTTCTGTCGGGGATGCTTGACTCAAGTATTCCTCTCTGGAAAGTTGCAAAGTCGCTCAGAAACGGAAAGCGAGAACAACTCCCGCACATACACGGTCCTAGGGGCATAGTTTGTAGGACAGAGGAAAAGGTCAAGATTTTCGCTGATGCAATGGAAAGTCAGTTCTCTCCCAACTATGACCTTGATAATGACCTCGACGAGGAGCAACATATTGTAAGATCCGTCAGGAGATATTTTAGGGCCAACGACGTCAGTGGCAGTAGTGCCTCCCTTAGTGATTTTTCCTCAGAGGAATCTTCAGAAGATTCCTCAATTGAATAGCTGCAAGGCACATCAGCGGAATCTCCTGAGACTCCGCATTGCACACCAGCAGAGCTCCAAGGTCATATTAAAGACCTCAAGGTGCGTAAAGCACCTGGAGAGGATCGAATCACTAATAAGGCTCTGAAGCTGCTTTCGCAGAAGACCTTAACTTATCTCGTGGCAATAATCAATGCCATGCTAAGGACCCAGCACTTCCCAACGGCGTGGAAGACCGCTGATGTCATAGTGATTCCAAAGAAGGTGGGTTCGATATTCCCCCAGGATTACCGCTCCATTAGTCTACTGTCAGCTCCTTCTAAGCTCGCTGAAAAGGTGAGGCTTGTTGAACGAGTAACCAGGGGGTTCATCCGTAACGAAAGTACTGGCATCTGGATGTCTCAAAGGCATTTGACAAGGTGTGGCACAAGGGCCTTCTCTACAAATTGATCCATAAGGGCTTCCCCTTCTGGCTCCTAAAACTTTTGAAATCCTTTCTCGATGGTAGAAAATTTCGGATCAAAATTAATAACGTTCTGTCGACAACATGGCCCATCAAAGCCGGTGTCCCTCAGGGTTCGGTTTTTGGACCAGTCCTTTATTCACTTTTTATTCATGACGTCCCTTGCCCCAGCAGCTGTGAAACCTATCTCTATGCTGATGACACTTCCCTGGTGGCCCAGTCGTGCTCTGGGGATCTAGTTCACGACAGGCTGCAAAGTGCAGTGGACGAGGTATTGGAATGGGTGAATCGGTGGCTGATCAGAATTAATCATTCGAAAACGCAGGCAATCTATTGTACTAAAAAACGTAGCGACTCCCCGTCTGAGGTTTCAGTGAATGTAGCTCGGTGTCACTCTTGACAAGGGGATAACCTGGCAGAAGCACACTGAAGTGTTGAAAACTAAATTCCAAATCTCGTTTCGGCAACTCTACCCTATGCTATGTAGAGCATCAAAATTAAGTTTGATCAACAAAGTTAGGCTATACAAGATGGTTATTAGACCAGCGATCACTTACTCAAGTGCGACTTGGTGTTTTCTCGCCAAAACGCATTTGCGTAGCCTGCAGGTTTTGCAGAACAGAACCTTGCGTACAATCACTAACGCCCCATGGTATGTTTCCAACGAGACCTTGACATCCCTTACCTAAGGGACTACATCAAACAACAAGCGCAGCTACGTTACAGTCAAGCAGAATCGCATAACAACCCTTTGTTGCGCGAGTCAGTAGACTACACACTCGAGCAAGTTCGCAAGCACACAAGGCCGCGACTGTGAACAAAATTAAATCGTGCGACTTTAGGTCCAACCAAAATTATAATTTTTATTCATCAACCAATCCCAAAATTAATTTTAGGATCAATTTAAAATTGCCGAATACTAACTAGCAATGCCAAGGCACCCCTCAAATTGATGCACTTCTTTTTTCTTTGTTCTCCCTCCTTCCTTCCTTCCTTTCTTCTTCCCTTCTTTCTCACTGACTTTGTTTGGTATCTGGGCAACCAGAGCTGACAAACCTACTGACTTACAAGACTTCAACCAAGAGCAAAGGTCCTACGGACCGCTCTGACAGACAATAACGAATAGTATATAGTATTTTTTGACTCATATCCAGCAATACAATAATTGCTTTCAAATAACGTCATTTGATGCAACAAAATGCATTCCTCTTAATTTATGCCTAGTTTCAAAGTAAGTTGATGGGGGAATGACAGTGCTGCCAACGTACTTTGCTAGCCACATGACAGTACAAACACTTCGCTATACAATTACCTATATACCATATATTTACGAGGCTAGGTTATCTTTTTGAATTGTAGGAAATTTCAGGCTGATATAACAGATGATATAAATCAAAAGCATGAAACCTTAAAATGGAACGCTATATCTGTTAGGGCAAAGCGTACGTCTGTTAATGAAGGCCAACTTTTTTTGAAACTCTGACACCTTGCATCTTGAAAACCAGAGACTTTTCAGGACACATGCTTATAAGAACTTCTAGACACAAATTAGGTTCAGAAATGCGCACTTGTAATTACGGCCTATCATGTAACTATGTACTCTAGTTGTAGTAGTAATACTGGCAAAGTGAAGCCATTAAACTGCCATTGCCTTTGTAGCCGACCTGTATCGCCAACCACTGATTCAACGTATTTTACCTGAAGATAGCCAACCTATTACTATATTCGCGCATCCAAAAAATATCAGAGAAAAAAGGAGGTACCGCGGCGTTATCTATGAGGATGTGTCACAGCTGTTTCTGTATTTACTATACACAATTTCCCAAGGGTAGTGTCTCAGAGATGGCGCTGTCTATATGAGCACATACGAGTACATGATGCATGTCGGTGAATACACCGCTATCTATGAGACACTAATATTTTCAAAATACATATACTAAGACCGATATTACCATGCAGATTGAAAGATTTACTGACGTTTTGAACACCGCAGTGGCTTTTTTCAAAATACAGTGTAAAATTTTGTACTTTGGAAAAGCTTTTGCGCTGCTTCGCAACACACAACTTTTTTTCAAAAGAGCCAAAGACTACGGGAGAACGAGCACGAGCGAGGATTGACCGAAATAATTCTTATATACTTATAATTCACTGATCACTTGGAAATTGAACAAAAAATGTTGTGTTGATGGAAATGTAATCTAACTAATATGTCGGTAAGGCAGGGGTATTACGTATCTTAAAAATTGACATAATGTCGGTTTCTTTAGACATTATATAGGTTTTCTTTGTTTGCACGACTTCAACTAGCTGTTGTTCACTTGATGTGCACTTGTTTTGTAGCAGTTTGTGTTGCCTAAACATCATGATGCTTCAGCTATCAATGTTTGGCTTTGATGTGATGTAACATTTGCTCCAGAGATGGCATTATTGAAGGTATAGGCTGTAAGCAGTATACTATAGATATGCATAGTGAGGATTTGTGTTACTTGAGATGTATGCTTCATCCTAGAAATTACATTTGCAAATTTGCTAAATATAAAAAATGAGAGGGATATAAAAAGAAAATCCCTGCTTAGAGTGCATTACATCTAACAGGCGAGAAAATAGACTACAAACATTTTACATTATTTGTTATTTCCAATCATTTAAATTTCATAGAAATGTATTTTGCAAGTAGAAAATACAAATCATCGCTAAGATGTGAGGCACTCCGAAAGTGTGCCTCATATCATCTGTGTGTTTTGCATCATTCTTAATTCTTCTGTGATGTGAGTCAATTACACGCGACGGACGGCGGTGATTTCTGTGATGCATATCAAAGTTTTTGAAGACGCAAAAAACCGGGAAAAATTGTTATTTATAACTATGAGCATAGCCTCTCTTCAGAAAGGACAACACAAATAAACCGTCTAGTACAGCTAGCAGATATACTTTGTTATAATTTTCTTATATAGCAAATATCACTGATTTTATCATCAGGCCTATACACACAATCGCCATATAGTCATGCAGATGCGATCTTGCTACTCGACCAATTTTGAATTTTCTGTCACATATTGCAGCATAGTCATTGTCGTTGTCGTGTCGTTGAGTCATTCCTTTGTAGATGACGATTTTGGTGACGCTCATAGCGAGCAAACGCGGAATAAACTATTTGGACACTAGGAACTATCTACGCAGCAAGTTGAATTTTTTCGTTCTTTTTTAACATTGTATAGGTTTTTTACGAAATAACCCTGCGGATTACCTGTGTCAAGATAAGTTTATTTTGTTAGATTCGCCCTTTTTGACGGACACGTGGTTGTCGTATCAGGGATTAATATATTCGTATTCAATAATAATAATAATAATAATAATAATAATAATAATAATAATAATAATAATAATAATAAATGTCTTTATTAATACACATACATCAGTGTGGCGAAGTTTAGCCAAATGGCTACTCTTACACTTAACCTCACTGTGTGCGAAAGAGTTACATAGTTAAACTCGATACATAAACAAACAATAGTAATAATAAGAAGAAAAAGAAATGCAGGTAAATGAATTGAATAGATAACGTGTTGACAACACGCACACATGAGCCAACAGAGTAATATGTAACAAAAAGAAAAGAAAAAAAACATTTGGAACAAATGCACACTTGAACTATCAATATCCCATCAGCTGTTTCTTAACGAGTCTCCTGAAAGGTACTATTGTTTTACTGCGACACATTTTATCTGTAGAGTTGTATAACTTTACAGTGTTGACGTAACGTTTCGTACTCTCGTACAATGCCTTAAATAAACTGAGACCAAAACACTCCTATCTTCAATTGAGACACATACTTTAAATCGCTTATAATTTGAAAACGCTCACGCTTCAAGGGAAGTCACTGGGACCTTTTTTATTCAGGATAAGCCAAAAATGTATAAACATCTGTAAGGTCGTATCCATCTCAAAAGAAATGAATTATTCATTAATTCATTGAATTAGTAGTAGTAATAGTAGCAGTAGTAGTAGACATTTATTTCCTCCATTATATAAGAACAATAACAACATAGAATGGGAAAATAAATGTTTCAATTCATAGAAGGACAATCCCAGTACATTGATCAGTCGTATTTTGGAATGTGTTCCAAAATCAAAATAAAAAAGTTAAAAGATTCTTCAAGAAAAACTTAAATCAAGGAGGCGTATATGTAGAGGATGATAATTTTTAAGAAATGTTTGACAGGAATGCAATAATATGTTTTCTTTCTATTGTGCGCATTCATTCTGATAATTTATTTTTAAAATCAGGTGTATTTCGAAATTGTTTTCAGTCTTAGGGTTTGTGTTGATATAATTTTGGAGCCGAATAGGGAAAATATCGCTTTGTTATGGTTTTATGAGGCTCACGGACAGTTTTTGCTCGTGATTTATATCTTGTACAATGGCAATGTGTTATTTTGTCGCGCTCACTGACAACTTTGTGATAATGCCTGATACTATGTAAAAAATAAAGTTGCATGATATCAAATAATTTTGCTTCGTCATTGTTTGGATCAAATTTTGGTTTTCCGAACATAATTTTTAGAACAGTTCTCTGTAAAACTTCTATGTCGTTCAAGTACACTGGATATGCTGTACCCCATGCTAATATACCATACCTTAGGTGCGGCTCAATTAAGGCAGGATATACCTATAGTACGCATATAACATTCTGTCAATATGCATGTGAAGAATTTAATTGTACGCAACAGATCTTATTGTCTTCAGAAGCATATAAAGTAATTATACTTTTGATACCAGTTCTTGTGTATTTCTTCGCGGGAAGTAGCAGCGTCAATAAAATTAGAGCATCTACACGTATCTCACTGGGAAAGCACCGGTGGTCGCATCCACTTTGAAACAAAGCAGTTTGACATTCGGCTTGAGTGAATGCTGGCCCTCTAAAATCGGCGTTTAGAAAAACTTTTAGGATGCTGCGCGAGAAAACTTCCTTGAAGTCTCCCTGCTGAACTCTACTTTCGCAGGAAATCTTTGGCTGCTCAGAAGTTTGCTCTTTCGAAAATCGCTATTTACTTGTTTTACTGTTAGAACTTTCCTCTTATATCAACATTAAATTGCTTTAGAACTGCGTCGCCTAACTCTGGAAATTGCTAAAAATTCCGCAATTACACAAAATATATTAATATTAAGATCCACTAAAGGACCTTTTGATAACGGACGTCTATTGATATGTTGCGTAACAATACTGATTATCTTAAACAAAGTACAATATTCTCTGCTTTGGTTGATGAAACTCTTAGATGTTTAGTTATTGGCCAGAGTAGTAAGCTAGTCTTTGTCATAATTTACTTCTAAAATATTTCTCAGGTACAAGTTCAGTTGTACGCCTATAATGGTTAAATGTGGCTAACCAGGACAGAAATGTTTGCTTGGAAACTTTTTCTCACGACGATGTTAATATTTGAAACATATCCTGTTGTTGTCTTGCTGATGAATCCTCATATTTCACTGGTCGCCAAATAAGATCACAAATATGGAATGGAGATTTATTAACGTTTTAGCTTGCTTGGTGGCCTGTTTCATGAGGTGTCAGAAACATTAGTAAATTCTTCACTCTGCACTTGTGAAGAGTGGGGATTCATTATTATCACGACTTCTGTATTTAAACACTTTTTGGCGAAAAAGAGCCGACCAACGCTTTAAACTTCATTGATACCTATTTAACTGGCCTATCGATATTTTGTTGGAATGTTGTGTATAAATAATTTTAACTGAATCCTAAATTCTTCTTCTTCCCTAACCTTCTCTCACAAATTTCGAAATCGTCGATTTACGAAAATGTAAATAACTGAGCCCCAAAGGAAGCACATAAAATTCAGGATATCTTATACTGGTACAGTGCCATTTAAAAAAACCTCCGTTCCTCAATTATTTTGTGATCGGATCAAGTTGGGAAGCAGGAATTTGGGATGATGAAATTGATACAGGAGTCGCCCTTGTCATTATCAGGAAAGAAGATGCGGAAGCTTCGCCGTTTTGCATCAGTCATATCTCCAAGGAAGAGGTTAGCTTTGTGATTCGAAGAACGTAGGAACTTATTATTCTCCGAAAATTCATATTATCACAAACTTATTTGATAAACGTCAAAACGGATATCAAAAGCTGTTAGAACCCGTTGTTCTGCTTCTTCATTTTCAACCATGATTTATAGTGGTAGAATAGCAGAACCTAGTGGATATAAATGATATGTGGCTGAACCAACGATTTCGAATAGATTAAGAGCCAAGCCTATATGTCTACATTACATTGTTTGCCACCAAAGTAACCCTAAGGCTACGTTTTTAATGACAGAACTGTAAAAAAATTAACCTATGTCAACTGCAGTTTGATCTTCACTACAGGCTATGAGAGTAGGGAGCAAAACAAATACTTGACTGATTATTTCTACCTAGTCTAAATCCTAATTAACTAGAACAGAGCAATAACTTCTTAACCGATTTCAAAATTGCCTAAGATCAATAAACCTGGAGAAAACCTCTTTAGACAATTTTTTCTACATGATCGACGCCCTAGGAACACAAAAACGGTTGCCTCGGCCAGTTATGAATCAATATTTGTATAAAAAGTCGAGGTTACATGGTCATCATTGCTCTGAAAAGATATGACAGTGACATATGTTTTTAGTGATCTTACGGGCTCATTTTTGTTCATTCTTTTTCGGCTAATAATTTTCAATAAATTTTTTCCTGAACTACTAGTTTGACAGGTTCGTAAATTGTTCAATCAGCATCAATCGGTATTTGAAGAATTTTTGTGGGAGCTGCTCAAGATGGGAGTTAAATTTATTGAACGGTAGAATAGTTCTTTCATGTATAAAAGAAAGAACTTTGAAGCTAAAATTGAGAAACTACCACATTGCCATTGGGGGTTGGAAGACCATAGATTACATTGGATATTTTCCATCACCAGCCGGTCACATGTAAAGCCTTTTATTGAAGCCAGAAGACCCCCACATAAAGGTGGCTACAGACACAACTACAAGCCTTTCGAGCATGCCTGTCCAGTCTTTTTGTACAAGCACGCTTGAATGTCTGTAGGGAAATGTGGTGCAAGCTTTGTAATTGTACATGCAGCTTGAGGATTGAATGGATTTTAATTACGCATGCTTGAATTAGACGCGCTTGCGCAAGCAAAACGGTATGTGTGCATCCAAGTTTTTCAAGCTTGCACAAGTTGGCGTCCGTTGTGTTGTGTTCGAATTGTCGTGACTGGTCGTATGTAGGTAGCATTTGTGCGATTTTTGTCATGACTAGTGATCTCAAAAAGGTTAACCGTGAATTACTGGAAGATTTTATTCGAGAATATCAAAATCAGTCATGTCTTTGGGCACGTTAAATCCATAGATTATCATAACAATGCAAAGAGGGATGCAGCGTACATATTATTACAAAAATATAGCTTCATTGATGTTAGTGCCGACAAGGATGCAGTTGTTAAAAGATAAACTCCTTCCGGACTCATTATACAGGGTGGCGCAGAGGAAACGCATGTTTTCTGACCGAATGGTATTTCGCACAGAATAGGGATATGACCTCGCCGCACCGCCAGCAGAGAACACATGCGATGCAGTTTCAGCCATGGCACCGTGGATGACGGAGCATCGTGTGTTTGCCGTCGAGCAATTTTTTCGAAACGATGATTCTGTAGTGATCGTGCAACGTTTATTCCGTCGACAGTTCAATGTTGAACGCCACGGGCCAATTCCAGATCGAAACACAATACTCCGATGGGTTGAAGCATTTCGAAGTACTGGATCCGTAATGAAGAGGAAGCCACCTGGCCTTCCCCGTACCGTGCGGACTCCAGGCAATATCGAAACAGTGAGAAGAGCGGTCCTTGATAGACCCTAACGGTCCACTAGGCGCCAAGCTCCAACTCTGCGTATGTCCCGTCGGTCGTTACAACGCATTCTGCATGACGATTTACAATATCATCCGTACAAGATAATGATCGTGCAAGAGCTAACGGAAAGCGATTTTGCACAGCGTAGAGAATTTTGTGCGAGAATGCGGGCCATTTTTGCTGACGATCCTGACGTCGTCATAATGATGAGTGACGAAGCACACTTCCATTTAACAGGATATGTAAACAAGCAGAACTGTAGGTATTGGGCGGCCGAAAATCCACGAGAGCTACACCAATGACCCTTGCATAGTCAAAAATTAACTGTGTGGTGCGGAATCAGTAAATTAGGTATCGTTGGTCCTTACTTTGTTGAAGAGGAAGAAAGAGCAGTAACAGTTACTTCAGCACGTTATGTTCACATGTTACAAAATTTTCTGTTAACGGCAACAAGTAAACATGGGAGAGCTGTGGTTCCAACAAGACGGTGCCACAGCTCACACAGCGAGAGCATCAATGGAATGGATTCGACAGATGTTTCCTGAACATGTGATTTCCCGTTTCGGCGATGTCCCTTGGCCCCCACGCTCCCCAGATTTGTCCGCATGCGACTTCTTTTTGTGGGGTTACCTTAAGGATAAAGTGTACCCTCACAAGCCTCGTACGTTACAGGAACTGAAAATTGCTATTCGTCAAGAAATTGCAAGAATACCACAAGAAATGATTTTACGTGTAATGCACAACTTTCAAGAGCGGTTGGAGATGTGCGAGCGCGAAGCAGGGCGACACTTGAGTGACGTTATTTACCATCATTAGTTTAAAAGTGCACTATCATTACTTTATTTAGCTGTAACTGAAACAAAGTTATCTTGAAAATAAAAAATGTTATGCTTAGGTGAAAATCGTGCGTTTCCTCTGCGCCACCCTGTATAAGAGAAAAGAAAAAAGATGAAGATGCGGATCACTCTGGAATGGATGCAAATGAACGTTATGAGCCCACACTTTGGTACTACCATCTGTTTTACTTTTTAGGAGATCAAGAGACACATAGAAAATCAAAGCGAGCGCATCGTCGTTCGAGCTCGACATATTTTATTAAACCTCTATTTTTATCAAGCATGCTTGTACGTGTGATGCCAAAGGAAAATTGTGCATATTTGTAAAAAAGATTGAATAAGCATGCTGGACAAGCTTACAGTTGTGTCTGTAGCCACCTTAATAAGAGAGCAGCGTTCCTAAGAACTGGAAGAACGATGTCTTACCAAACAAGTGACTTCATTGACATTTGGACTTAATCCATACATACATTTGTGTCACAATAATCTGCTCCAGAAAACCCAAATAATGTGGCTACTTTATCGAAAAATGAGTCAAAAGACAGCGAACATCGAACCAAGTGTGAGTTATTACCGTGCATCATAAAATTGCTTGATGAATTTACAAATTTTTCGGAGTGAACAGGTTAAAAGAATGAGGAAACAAAACTTCCGAATTAACCTAATGATGGTTGTGATGTAGATAACACAGCCGCGCAGGTCGCCTAATTGACCCGAAACCAGATACTTGCAGTCGCTGGCGGGCTCGCGTTTCACGTACGTTACGTTTCCCGACAAAATAACTCATTTTGTATTCCAGCTTTGGTTACATTTGCGAAGTCAAGGCAAATACGTGAATTCGTTATTTTATATGAAAATGTTAGGATGCCAGAAAATACTAGGGGAGAGTTTTTAAAATGTATCATGGGATGACAACGGATTGTTGATACCTTCTAAAGTTGTTGATAGGATTTTTGTTTCTCAGAGATTAATCAATATTTCGAAAAAAACTTTTCTTTTTTTTTGTTTCAAGACTTATACACTAAGAGGCCATTCGCTACATTGTAGAGCCGTTTTTGTTTAAAGACAATTCTAATAAGGTGATGATACATGTCACCATATCAAAAAGATGGCATCAAGTCAAGAAGGGGGTCTGTTCGAACATTTATTTTAATATTTTGTTTTCATTTTGATTATAATTATTTATTTCAAATTTGATGCGACTTAGTGTTTTCATTTATTTTAGAATTATCTTTGATTTCCACGGATGGTGATAAAATCAACACATCCCCCTAGTTGTCGTTACATATACCATAATGCAATGAGCGCTAGATGGGTACTGACCAAAATCGGTCATCTACGATCATGGAGATGGAAACGTTGTCTTGGAGAGAGTGAATTTGTGGCGATCCTGACCTTTCATTTCGACCTAGAATGAAGCGCCGTTAGGACCGATCTGGAAACGATCATGAACAGATTCCGCACAATTCACTAGATAAAAATGTATACTTTCAAAATTAAACCATTACTTGGGGGTAAATTAAGGCATATTTTCAACCTGCATCTTAATTCAAGGAATTGGTGAAACATATTGGCAATGCTGCAGACTGCCGCGTCAGCGTTGCTAGGCTTCTAATTTAAGCCGTCAGACAAATTTGGTTTTCACTGTAGACTATAGCCACTGATGTTTTCCAAATCCTAAATCTGCCACTGTTACGAAAAGTCAAAAAAGACAATTAGAATGACCAACATTTGTATACACGCATAACATGAACTTTAATTTATATCAATGCGTGGTAAAAATATGTCAGTCTACTTGCCATCATTCGTTAAAAATGTAACGAGAATTTATTTGTTCAATGTTTACATCGAATGAATTCATCGACATTTATTTATCTTACAAACTGAAAGTTATAAATGCTTTGAATAATTGGCCATAAATACATTCATGTACAAGTACAAGCACGTACATTCAAAGTCTTGCGAACGTTGTCCGGGCATCTCAAAATGGTCCAAAGGGCCAAACTAGAATACACTGGATTACAAAAACTTCATTTACATGTTTTTGAGGTCGATTATAATGTGTACATAGTGGCCAACTAAGAATGCGAGGTATTGTATCTGGGAACCTATCGATCGTAAAGGCTAGCCGCAAAAAAATGTATTACTAAAACAGTTAAGAGGAAAACCTGAAAATATTTTCATGTTTCCGAAATGGCCGCTAGGGGGCGTAACTGCAATCTTGAATCTAGAAAAAGTGATGTTTTAGTGAATTCCTCTGCTATTAACCTAACAAAAAAATACCCGAACTTAAAATTGAAGGAGAATCTGAACCTTGTTTGACAATTTTTGTTGTTCCTTTAAAAATGATGAAATTTTTATTTTTTCAAGCTAATGTTTCTGGAATTTCTTTTTATTGTCAAGTCGTGGCCCTGAAAACGAACAATTAAAAAAATATATAGTATCGCACATTCTTATTTGGCCACCCTGTATATGTCGCATAAATCAAAATGGCGGATCCAGTATGGCGGACATGTTTGCAGAACATGTTGGGATTTACATGGAATTAGAGCGTTATATTTTCTTGAGATGGCTGGGGATTAGATATGGATATCGGTTCTTCTAGAATCGAAATAGTGGATCCCAGGCACAGCTGGCTGCAGCCAAAATTATTATATTTCTTAACTAGGTGTCTGATACACTTGCTAGTATTCGAAATAGTGCCGAATCTAACTGACGTTATTTAAGCACATATTGTTTTCGTATTGAGGTATGTGTCGATTGGCAAGCAATACAATCCCATATCATCATTGTACTTACCTACCTGCGACTTCAATTTTGTGACATCTACAATACATGGTGGTTTTAAAACATGGCACTATTCTATGATACACTTTTTTGTCACGAGCTTCTTGTTATTTTAACGTTTTATGCAACATCGCTATAATTCCGCAAGAAGAGCCATCTAAGTGGAGCTAGTATTGTCAAAGGCTGTACTGTGCATCCCTTTAACTAAAAAAAAAACCTGGATTCAAACACGAAAGAAGTTTTTTGACTTGTGGTGACGTTTTTTTGAGTCTTGAACCACTGTGCTCTGATAATCCGTTCATGAATTTTGTAACCAGAGTAAGCTGCATAAGTGACTTCGTTTTGATTAATTTATTTCCTGAAACTTATTATGTGATTGTCCGCTGATTTATATGATTTTCGGCCACCTCGATGGTTGGCACTTCATAGGTTTTGTCACGCTTCCACATTGGATCAGACCTAGTAACGGATTTCGTTTCAGCTTCCCAAACATCTGTATAATAAGATTTACAGTCAAAAGAACTTGCTCTCCCGTTGTAGTGCAACATTGTTCTTCAACATAAACATCAAAATTGCATTTAGCGCCCGTTTCGCAAATTCTCGTCTGTCACGTCACTCTGCTGGATATTAAAACAATGTGTAATTCGTGCATGCTATTGCTCTGACATAATAAAGGGTTGCTCGCTGGAATTTTTGCTCGCTTTCAGCAAGAGAGCTGACTTTTTATCGTAGTTAAAGTTGCCTGGATAGCGAAAAACTTGTTCTACGTGTGTGCGAGGCACATGGGTGTACAGGCTGGTTGTTTAGGTGGAAAATTTTAAATGAAATTAAAGAAAGTGCTTTTCACTCCCCACGTGAGTTGTGGGTGAGGGTTTGTGGGGGATGGTATATAACGATCTTGTGGCATTCGTATATTTATGCGCTTCTAACCTCAGTAATTCTACACACTTATTAGACATATTTTGCTCATAGATTTCCCCGCATATTTGCCCTTAAGACTTAGACCTGGAAGTGAGACCTGACGCAATCTAACCGCTGGCGAAGTTTACTCGACGACTAGTAACGACTTTGCCTAGATTGCAATGTTGCTAAATGGGTGGGGACGAATTGAGTGAGTCTGTTTGACTGACTTGATCGATTTAATTCACCGGTTACACATATTGGTGAATGAGTTTTTCGTATGTTTGCTAACTTGTGGCGATTTTTTTTATGAATTGATTTCATCATTTCGTGGAAAGTGCTGATTTAACCAGCTAAAGGCCATTTTCTTTAGTAGAATTATTGATGATGGAAGTATATTTTGGTAGTATTTTTCTGTAATAAAGGTTGTTCAACACAATCATGTCAGAAAACTTGTGAATTAAGTGAAATATTAATGAAGTTGGATCATCATCATCAGTTTTAAAATATTTTAAAGTATTAATTAACTTGATTTTAGTGTTTGCTAAGTACCTAACCTTAAGATACTACCACGTAAGCTTTATGGAACTTGGCAAAGAAACTGGATGAACTTTTCATATCCGTAGTTCTTAGTTTGCCAAAGACTTGACATGCAGTGGTCAGTAGATCAAATAATGGAAATGTGAAACTAGTGCGGTCAGTAGATGAACGGTTACTTAGTAGAAATGTGACTTGTTTTTTGGTCGTCGCCGATTGTAACCAGGAGAAAACTTAGAGCGATAGTACAGCAAAAGCACTAACGCATCCCTTCTTTCATGCTTTGTTACCTCCAAAAAAACACAATAAATCAAAGCCAAAAATTTCAACGGAGACGCTAACAAGGAAATAGAATTACTCTCGAATCATGCCTCAATATATCTATTGCATCCGTTCAAAGTTCCGTTGTCATTAGGAACATGTGAATCGGAAACCTCAACTACCCTTGAATAGATAAATCAAACAGTTACTTGTCAAATTCAAGCCTCGTACGTAATACCGAAACCAAAACTTTAAATCCGTATTAATTCAGTTTCCATGATACTAAATTATCCGTCTGTAAACACGTCAATAAATCTTGGTCTTGCCAAATGTGCATTTATCGAGTAAGGATGTTTGCTCTATCTACCGCTTCTCGTGTAAAAATGAAATATTAGTCAGTGATATTGAGACAGTGTTGTAAGTTTCAACTCATCAGCAGCTGAACATACAAATTATTGAAAAACTTTCTCGAAATGATTCGTCTCATGATTTGAACCTCCCAAAAAGATGACTTAATTTTGGAGGTGAAGGTTGGGACTTGGGCTTGAATTCATGCTTTCTCTCAGCTAATTCAGTAAATCGCATGTGGCTGCTATTCTAGGAAGGGCTTTTCTCCTACAAGGTCAAGATGAGTACGCGCCTTGAATATTATTTACCAGTAGCGAGGTGCACACTGGGGGAACTAAGTCGCACGTATAGTCGTGGTCTCTGTGGTAAAATTATGTCATGTGGGGTCAACTGAGGCCTGGTAATGGTGCGTATATCCTAACCTCAACTGTTCCATATCGTAAGTCGTTCCTACAATTGTAGAACGCCTTTATGGCCTCCTTGATTTTCACAGTTTAATACTGTTCCGTCTCGCCGATTGATTTTGAGGTTATGTCACAAATATCATGCATCAAATTATTGATGCCTTTGATCTATATCACTTATTTTATCAGCTTTACATTTCCTACAGTTCAGAAAGAAAACATAACTTCACAATAGGAGAGCGCTGACGCTGACCCGGAACAGTAGAAATCTAGAAATATCCCAGCCAGCGAAAAGACTATGAAAATCAAGGAGGTCATAAGGCCCAATTTCACCAACATTAATATTATGGACCAATGGGAAAATACCTTATCGAAATGCAATTTGACAGAAGCTGTCAAAGGTCTCTGGATATTAGTGATTTCTATTGAAATATTGAATAAAATGAATATTCGACTGTATTATAAACAAGACCACTTTTTGATTCCAACATGATGCTTTTGTACAGAAAAAACAGGACAAATTTAATGTATTTTGATATATGTTATAGGTTTACATTTAACAGGCCGTTATCCCCCTAAGCGAATGGGAATACGGCAAATAATAGGTCGATTTTGTAGCTGCTAAATTTGGCAGCAGATTTGGATGTTTGTTAATGCATGGCACTCTCGAATTCACCAACTTCAATATAATGAAAGTTATCATTACATACCTGTCGAATAGTGTGAATTTGTCTGTATTTTGCAAGAAAATAGAATATAAAATACATTCCATCCAATTCGATAGTAATCATTTATTAATTTATGGGTTAATTAATTTCTTCAAAGCAATAAAAACATTATGTCCGTGTCAATCCCTACATCTCCCTGATGCATAATGCAATTACTATGGACATAGACAAAAAATTATGAAAAATGTTTCACAAATAATGTCTTTTAAGTCCAAAAATCATAAAAACTAGTAATGTTTATTGTTTGTCTTTTGTTGACTGGCGAGGATATCTATCTGTCACTCGCAGGGTTGCCAAGTCTAACGACGATCACGTCCCGTGGTGGAGGGTGCGAAATGAATCTTTTACATTTGCTGGTTTTGAATTTTTATCGCGAAAATTTACTAGGTATCATGATTATAAGCATCTTTGGTAGATTACTCGATCCGGAATGGGAAAGATCTCCTATTTATTTAAATATTTTTGGTATCATCTAACCGTTGCAATCAGTGCACAAACACTGTGACATATGATTTGTAGCATAACCCGCTACCCTATCAGTACAAGTTTAACATACAGTGGTCGGGATGAATATCACGGTAGCAGCTGATGATTTGGGCATGTCTGGTAACAACGTATGAAGTGAAACTCGCTAACTTCACAAATTTGAAGATTTTGTACAATTTTTCTGAAAATGATGAAAGATATGTCTGATTTGGCAGGGTAATGTCGCAGCCAAATGGCAGTCACTCTTTCTGACACAGTCCGGATCGAAAGATGACGATATTCGTGAAATGTATTGATACTTCTAAATATAGGATCGTATCGAACACCCCTACTGTCAAGATGTATAACCCAAGGTACCGACGCAGCTATTTTGCGGCGTCATGGAAATAATTTTAAATTTTTGTTTGCATTTTTTCGAGTGCTGTGCAATGAGTTTGGGAAAAATGTCACGAATAGTCTTATAAGGCATAATAGAGTATATTTCAACAGTTGGCGGAACTTACTCCACTGGGACCAGGAAGGTGAAACGGGATATTAATGCACAATCTGGCAACCCTGTCGCACCCCACAAAATGGCCGCTGACAACCAAACAAGTCACCGTGTTGTCATTGAATAGCATGGAATTAAACCTTCAGAGTATATGTTTTGTGACTGGTACCAAGAGTTGACAGATCCCACACATGTGTCACTCCTTGAAATGCAATAATCAGCTGTATTCAAATAATGTCTAATATAAATATAACCTAGAATGTGTACTCGTGAAAAAAGAAAAATATGGCAAATTTGTAGATTTTTTTTGCAAGTTTTAGGTTTGCTGGTAGCTTTAAGGCATATATTTGGGAATTTCTTAATCGCTGTGAATATACTGTGGATGTTTATTCAGTTCCTCAACAATGAAAAATATTCAACTTTATGGATGTATGGATATCAAAAAACCTGAATGGTTTTGTGGGAATATCAGTCTTAAGGTGTCATAATGGTTCTTATGAACGGCAAGTAAATGAATGAATGTTTGGAAACGAGCAATATCTTTTGGTACAGCCTGTCATGAAGTAGGTGCTTAATGGCTATCTGCAAGAGGTTTATAGGAAAAAACACCCAGTATCGCATATCAATTGGAGAAAATAATATAAACATGAATAAAAAATCAACAATAGTAATTAAAACATGAATTTTATTCAAAAATTTCTTTGAATTTTGACTGAATTATATGTAATTTCTTAATATGCAATAAGCTGGTGATGTTTCAATGACAAGCTGTCATCTCATACTTTGACAGTATTTTGTTTTCAACATTTCATAGCTATTGGCTGCTACAATTTGTTGATTGGAACTTGAAGCTCATTCGTTTTATTTGACGGTCTGTTACCCTATAGGTGGAGAATAACGGACTGTTGTTGGTGAAATTGGCCCTAAGTGACTTATATTTTCTTTGATATCCATTTTATTTATATGGCACGTGACATACACAAATAGTTCTGACATCAGCTGTCATCGAGCAGACAGCAAACAATAAATGTGTATGTTTTTATCGATAAAAGGTTATGTAGGCTTTTTCTCCCATACTCGGATGTTCAGTCGGAACGAATATGAGGATCAGTAGGTACCACTTGAGAAACTTGAGTGTGGTTATTACTGATTATTCTTTCCATTTCGATCACCTTACTATCGTTTACGCCATGCAGCTTACTGGCCAAATGCAAATACAGGCTATTTATATGTTCAGCTATCCCATTTATTATTTATGCTGCCAGTATCACCTCGCCTTGTTTGCAATTTGTTTAGCAGAATTACTTATTCAGTACAATATCCATAAATACGAGTAGGCTATCATTTACTGAAAGGTATAATATCGTCTTATAATTAAAGGTAGGTCGAGATGAACTATCATTTCTGTTATTATATGATATCACGGCAACTTCATGACGGAGATCCAGTTTGTGTGTCATCATGAAATGAACAGATTCTCTCCTTACAATCCGTATACGTTAAATGATATACACATCTTGCTACAACAATTTATTGTCATCCAAAATGAAATATCTCAGGGACACCAGCACCAAATTGACGTGCAGTACGTACCACACATGGGTTGTCTAGGCGCATTAAATTGACTTAGTTCAGATGACGCGCATCTGAGACGCGTCTGCATCACGCGCGTTTGTCTTTTCGATGTACAGATGCCCTGCGTACAAGCCTAGTATACAGTGAGACTATGTTATAAGTTTTTTGTGTTCAGTCAACGAAAATTGATGTAGAAGGGCTTGTTCTATTATTAAAATTAGCATTACTACTTTTTACTTTGGCATCATGACTTTTACAAAAAATTAAGGCCTAATGCTGTCAGGCACTGTTTGAGCTATTTTATTTGAATATCACTGCAAAGGCATGTCACTAATAGCCGTTTGTATTCATGTTTTGGTTTCCATTCCAGTATCATAGGGTCAAAGCAATCTTTCCGCATACAGGGTGTCCCAGAAATAACCCGCCAGAGTGACACGGGTTGGTAGATGGGCTTCAGAGCAATCAAATAAAATCAAGATGACCTTAGTAAAAGTTCCCTAGTCTTCGAAATGTTGCCACTTTCAGCTTTTTTCAAAATTCACTATTTTTTGCTCCTTTTTGGCCTGTTATGGCTATAAAGAACATCTAATATATCAGTTTTTCCTGGGCTACCATTAGCAGTTGGTTAAGATAGCCGAGTATTTATTTCATTGAAAAGTAGCACGGTATGCTTAAAAAACAAATTATTACATTTGGTTTCAATGCGCAAACCTTTACTAAGGTTTCACTAATTACTGTGACAAAAAATGTACCAGACTAAATCAGCAGATGACCTTAAACATTAGCTATTGAATGCTCTTACCAAAGTATAACATTTGTAGGTTCTTTTTACTAAAAACTGAATAATTCCAAGTTTTGTTATTGAAGCCGTAATGCTTGGGAAATACTACAAATAAAAAATAATAAATGCAGCTGAATGTTGTAAAATTCAACGGAAATAAAAATGCAACCTATTGTTGTTCATTATTTTTATATCTGCATACAACAATGAATAAAAAGTATAATGGATAGCTGTTTTAGACATTTGCTAAAATAAAAAGCGATTAAAGCAACTAGAAAGACAGCTGCCTTTATCATTTTCATTTGTAGTATTTCGCAAGTATTACGACTTCAATAACAAAACTTTATTAAATTATTAATTTTCAATAAAAAGAACCTGCAAATGTTATGCTATTGTGGAAAGAGCATCAAAAAGCTAATTAATTTGCTGATTTAGTCTGGTACATTTCTTTTCACGGTAATTAGTAAAACTTTAGTAAAGGTTTTTTAGCATATTGTGCTAGTTTTCAATGAAATGAATACTCGGTTTTCTCAAGCAACTATTAATGGGAGGTCAGGAAAAAAGTATAAGTTAGAAGTTCTTTATAGCCATAAAAGGCAAAAAAGGAGCAAAAAGTAGAGATTTTTTGAAAAAACTTCAAAGTGGCAATATCTCGAAAACTACAAAACTTCTGAAGCCAATCTATCTCCAGTGTCACTCTGGGGTGTTATTTCTGGAACACCCTGTATTTATTTATTTATTTATTTATTCCGAACAGGTAACACCCAATTACATAAAACATACAAGAAAAAGTTGCATAATTAGCAACAGCGGTAACGCCAAACAAAAAAACAACTAAAAAAAAAAACAAACTCTCACTGACAAAGATACCAGTCTCTGTAGCACTTCATGACACAGTTCTCACTATCAAAAAATAAGTCACAGGAACTGCAAACAGAATTGAAAGATGTACAAATCATATTTACCGGAGATCTAGACATTAAATCAGTATTAGCAATAACCGGACAGAAAGTAATTTGAGCACGATTTCCCAACCTAGGCACACGAAGATTAATCAAACTTAATACGAATGAACAATCAACTTGATTGTGTATGATTTGGTCTCTATATCAAAAATGTTTAATAAAATAGAATGGTCGAAACCTCTTTCAGGATAATTGCCATAACACATGTAATACAAATACTTTAAAGCCTTACGCTGCATATATTCAATACTAACCATTAAATTGTTGTAGATTGGAGACCAAATTAATGAAGCGTGTTCCAGCTTACTTCTAATAAATGTAAAATATAAAAGGTTTAGAGTTGATATGTTTGAAAACCCTGACCAATTCCTTACAAAAAAGCCTAGCATCTTAAACGCTGAATTCACCATTTGAGTGATGTGATCCGTGAATGTCAGTTTGGCATCGAATACAACACCCAAATCTTTGAACGTTTCTGTTCTTGCAAGTAAGTGATCATTGATACTATAATCATAATGTATTAAATTTTGCTTCCTACTGAAAGACATGACCTTACACTTTGATACATTAATCGTAAGAGAGTTTCTGGAACACCAAGAATGCACCAAGTTCAAGCTGTTTTGAAGAGACATACAGTCGTGATAGCTCTGAATAGCATTATAAATTTTTAACTCATCAGCAGTAAATGCATACCAGGCAATTCCAGTGACAGATCATTGATAAACAACACAAAAAACAAAGGACCCAAATTGGATCCTTGGGGCACTCCAGATGTTGCGGTATAAGAATTAGATTTAAAACCACCAAACTCAACGTACAGATTTCTATCAAATAAATATGATTTGATAAACTTCAATAAAGATTTAGACAACCCAATCATTTCAAGCTTAGAAAGAAGCAAGTAATGATCTATCTGATCAAAGGCCTTTTGAATGTCGGTATAAATCACATCCAACTGACCCTGGTCATCTAATACCTCAGAGATAGTTTGAGTCAGGCAGGTCAGATTTGTGACTGATGATCTGCCAGCAGCAAAACCATGCTGGTAAGGAGAAAAAATACATTTGACAGAGTTTAAAATAGTATTATAAATAATAACCCCAAGAATCTTACCAAAATTGCAAAATATCCAAATCTGCCTATAGTTACAAAAATTACTTCTATCGCCACTTTTAAAGACAGGACATACCTTGGTCATTTTCCAGATACGAGGGTAAGAGCATGTTAATGATATCATATTGTAGATCATGCAAAGTGGTTTCGATAATACATGAATACAATCCATTATTAAAAAACTAGGCACACCATCATAGCCTGAAGTCATTTTATTCTTTAACTTTCTGGAAGCATGAATTATATCCGCTTCACTTCCTATAGCAGCATTTTGAATGTAAGCTGAATAGGAGACTATAATTTGATTTTTAATCATAGCTCGAATTTCTTTGAATTTTAAATAACAGTGGCTTGAATGGGTTGCTTTGTACTTATTCCTGAACCTATCATTTTCTCTTATATTTTAAATAATTTCCTTTGTAAACCAAGGAGGATATGAACGAGGATTCATTTATATTTAGGAACGTTGTTCTCGAAAATGTCTCTTATGATTGAATAAAAATAATCACATGCTTCATTAACATCATTCATTTCACGAATTAAAATTGCGCTGTACATATCAATATAATTTGCCCGCCGACATACACCAGGTATGCCGAATATATGCAACGAAGGATGAGCGTTAACTGAGTATACATTGGGAATATTCAGTATCTCAATACACGCATCCACACCGACACGCGCGTCTGTACTGTTTATCACTTATTTATTTGCTTATTTGTTTACTCCTGCCAAAAGTCCTGCTCCATCTACATCAATATAATGCAGAATGCGCGTTTCCTAGTAGCACGTCAATTTGAGGCTCGTAAAGGCCATTGTTGGGACAGAATGTGAAAGGAGCATTAGGAAGAAGTCATAAAATCATAGAAAAGAGATAGTGAGACGTTTCATACTAAAACAGTTTAGTTTCTTATTCATGCTAGTTACATAATATACATATGTATCTAAACTCAATATCAGAGTCAATCTGACGATGCTTGATAAAAGCAAAACGCATTTTGCATTTTTCCTGTGGAAACAATCATTATACTATAATAAATGGAGTACAAGCAACGTTTCCTAAGAGTTATGACAAACATCGTCGTAGAGGAGTAATGATGTAGATATTAAGTTTAATCCAATTATTTTCTTTTTTTGCAGAGAGCTTACGCGAATATTTCAGCAAATATGGTGACATCACAGAAGTCATGGTAATGAAAGATCCGGCTACTAGACGATCCAGGTAAGTTTCTTTGATCTCTGGTTTTCGATATGACAGACCAGTTCATTACATAGAATTGTAATACCCCTTTTGGTGGTGATGGAACCGGCATTTCCTTGATTTAGTCAGACTCCATGGAGATATCCAGAGACCACAGAGATATAGGGTGATTCATTTAGACCTTTTCTTAATTCTAAATAGAACTCATAAAATGTAATTAAATGGTGGAATCTTTAATACGACCTAGAAAAGCAATCTTTGACATTTAGTTTCTGAAATTAGTTTCATTTAAATGCTGGCTACAACCCATAAAATGTAACTAAATGGTGGAATCTTTAATACGACCTAAAAAAGCAATCTTTGACATTTAGTTTCTGAAATTAACTTCATTTAGATGCTGGTCGCGACTACGCAGTAAGTGGTCCATTCGCAAGGTCCAATTGTCGACTACTCTTTGTAGCATTGCGACCGGTGTCTGCCGAATTACTCGAGTACTGTTGGCTTCTAAGTGCTGACTCGTAGCTGACTTATCAACAAAGACTTCTGATTTGACATAACCTTAAATAAGCAAGTCCAAAGGTGTGATATCAGACGATCTACGTGGCCAGTTGACAGGTGAAAAACGCGAAATTATTTGCTCACCAAAACGATTTCTCAATAAAGCTATTGTTTCGCGCACTGTGTATCATAGCTCTGTCTTGCCGAAACCAAATGTCTCCGTCATTACGGGCTACGACTTCAGGCAACAAAAGGTCAATTATCATAGTGCGATACCGCTCGCCATTGATGGTTACGTTCCGTGCGACATCATTTAAAAAAAAATAGGGACCGATGATTCCACCAGCCCATAAACCACATCAAACAGTGTCTTTTTGTGGCTGCAACGGTAGTTCGAGAGTCTCTTCTGGTTGCTCATCAGTCTAAATACGGCAATTTTGCTTATGCACATATCCATTCTGTTTCGTCACTAAACAACATTCCACCAGTAAAACATAGGATCCTCATTGAGCTGCTGCAGAGCCCATTGACTGAAATTGAAGCTTACATTCAAGTCTTGTGACTTCAATTCTTGAATAAGTTGGATTTTGTAAGCCTTCCAAGATCCTTTTGTAAAATTTCCCAAGGTGTCGTATACGATAGTCCCAAATGTTCGGCGTCGAACTAATTGCTGACTGTCTTCAGTCACACCCTCCACTACAGCCGCAATATTCTCCTCATTGCGGGCTGGATGTGATCTATTCGGTCACGTATCCAGTAACGTATACTGAACCTCAAATTTGAGGATGGTTTTGGCAATAGTGGCCCGGAAGGTCGATGATGCAAACCATACGTTGCTCGGAGTGCACGAAAAACATTTCTATACAACCCAACTAACAATTATCACTCCTATTAGAGTTGCAAGAACAATTATACAGCATTCTATGCTGTAAGAACATTGGCAAAACGCTTTTAGATCAGCTATACAAGCAAAATGGGCACACCTATGACCCTTCAGTCATTTGAGAGATTGTATAAGGGCTGCAGGTAACAGTTACCAACAAAAGTGTAAACCTCTTGCAGCCCCTATAGAACATTTGCGTCAGTGCAAGATTCAGTTTTTGTCAACTATACAACTATTCTGTTACATGATTCTTCTTTATTGCAACCAAACTATTTCTTATGTATTGTATAGGTGATAACTAACACATTACATTCATCTTGTTTACTTGCATATCGGCCATTGTGAATTTCATACACAGGTATATGATAAACTTCTACACTGTGATATAGATAGGGCTATTGAATTACTTGCGCAGCAAATTTTATTGTGATTATTGTGCAAAGTAGTTATGCAATTTCTCCGGGCTTCGTATTTGATTCATATTTTAGTAATGATCAAAAGCATGTCTAGATTTTTAAGATGGAAAGCTGAACTTATCTGCGTCGAATCTTCCACAAATTTAGACACAATGACACTAGTGTTTATCACTTTGTATCTGTAATTTCGAACTGAAACATAATTATTTAATATTAAATAGAGGAATAAATGTTTGCCCAATATGGCTGGTGGTTGTGTATAATCATGGCATCGTCCATGTTGTCTTCAGTCTATTAGAATATTTTGGTGTTACCTGCAGGTGTTATACAACAATTTGACAAATGTCTGAAATGAAATACCGACAGAGTCGAATGATTTACCCATAATTTGTACCAGATCTATATCTTCTGTTTGAATAGTTGATAAAACCTTTTGAACCAATATGCATGCTTTGTTTGTCTTAAATCATTGGTTATGGCATTTTAGCAAAAATATGACAGCAGAAAGTTAGGTTATGGTGAAGTTGTATACCAACATATTTAGCATATGTACAGCCTTTAACAGTTACTAAACAACAGTTGTATAAGCGCTTACGTTGGGAGCAACTTGTTGGCTAAAGTAGTAATATGCACAGCAAAACAACAAGGCCCGGGTTTGTTTTATAAACGTTATCATGGATGCCACAACACAACCATTTTGATTAACGTGCAAATATGCCGTATAAAGTAGTTGTATAAAGTTTATGCAACAGTTAAAAATTTGTCCTATAAGGTGTTGTATAACTATGCTAAAGAATATTTTAAACACCTCATTTTACAGCAAATATGTTGCAGAAAGCAAATTTGTATTCCACACAACTTTAATCCTGCATTTTGGTGTTCAGGCAACAACAATAGAGAGCTTTTATGGCTGAACGGTTCTTTTACCAAAAGCTTATAGCACTACTTTGCTAGTTGGGTACTTCGCTAGTTTGGAGCTGCACGATTTGGAGACGGTGTTGCGTCCTTCCATGACGATATGTCAAGCAATACTGAATACAACTAGCTTGCCAGGATGAGACCAGTCACGAGGAATGTGATAAAAAACCATCTGAAAGAAAAGGTCTAGATCAATCACCCATTATAAACAGGAACGAACATCTTCCTCAAAACCCTGTTTTTGATTGTTTAAAAAGTCTTGGTACAACCCATACAGGGCAAGTATAGGGCCACATTAAGAGGTGGTCACAGATAATAGTTTTTGGTAAGATGGTACAGTCTTAAGGACTTCTTTATTCTGTACTCTCTATAACGAAGGTTAACAGCATCCCTCATTTTTAATGTGTTGCTACCACTTGAGATTAACGACATACTCAAATAACTTGGCGCAATTGAATATTGGTTGGTTAGCCGTGTTCTAAATCACTGCAAACATGTACAGCCAATCGGAAACATCGGCGTCGGCATTTAATGAAAACGTTTTGCTGGACTAATAGAATTAATACGAGCACCCTTACTTCCACTAAACTCGATTGCGTATGGTGCAGTAAACCCAAATTAAAACTATTTCCAGTTTATCCTCCTCTGTGTAGTGTATAAAGCTCCATATGGTGACCCATAAACTCTTTACGACAAACTCGTCATGTCTGGTCAGTGCCACCATTACAAACAGATGCGCGTCAGAGGTGTTCTTTAGGGTAGGTGCGAAGGGTATTTTTACATTGAGGACAAATGTGTGTATGTGTCTGCATTGTTTAGCCACATCAACTTCCTTGCCATTCATTCACACAGGCATAATTTTTAGTCTAGGATCTATCAGCTTAACGAGTCCACGCTCACTCAAGGCCAAGATCGATTTCTAGATTTTGATTGTATTGTTTTCAGAGCAGTATTACCTATACAGGTATTTTATTCTGTATCTTCCACAAAGCAGCATCTGTCTTTGATGCACTTTCAATCGCTATAATAAGGATGTGTTCCCTCATTTAGCTGATGTGTATATATACGAGGTACTATAGAAGTTCTGTAGTACAGCTTTATTTATTGACTTCGTCAAAAGTAATTTCCACCACATTCAATACACTTATCCATCCGCCAAAACCAGTCTTTAAACCTGCCTTGTCAAGTTTCACCCGGGAGTGCGGCACACTCGTCCCAAGTCCTGAGAAGATCCTCATCGCTAGAAAACCACTTTCCTTTTAGCTCAATTTTCACATACGGAAACAGTACAAAGTCTCAGGGAACAAGATCCGGACTATAAGGAAGTTTCATTTCAGTAGTGGTCAAATGCTCGGTGCAGGCTTTGGCGCGGTGAGCTGGAGCGTTGTCATGGTGAAGGTACTAAGTGTCCATTCTTGACTTTGACCGCAGGTTTTTCGTAGAGTCTATGATTTTAGGCAGGCACTATTCCGGGCACCACTTAGCCGTGACTATCTCTGTGTGTCCACACACGCTCCACAATCTCACTAGATTTGAAAAAAACAGCTGATATTTTTTTCATAACAGATCGAGATCTTGTGTGCCCTCATCATCAAAGACCCAAACTTTATTTTGAGCCTTGGTCGGCACATCGTAATAATAGCGCCAAGTCTCGTCACCTTTCACGGTGCTGTTCACATACCTAGATTGACGTTCATCAAAAATTTTCAGCATCTTTCGACACCAATTCGTACGACGGGTCTTCTACTCTTCCATCAGACTATGCGCCACCAAGAGAGAACAAAGTTGCCTTACGTGTAAAATGGTCATGCAGAATTGAATGAATTACTGGTGCATGAAGGTGTAAAGTCTCCTCTATCTATTACTATGTTACTCTCCGGTCTTCGTCAAGCATTTTCCTCACAGCAGTAATGTTTTCCTCTGTTACTGAGGGTCTTGGCCTTCCTTCCCTCTCAGCGTCCTCCAGAGTGAAATTGTCACTTTGTAATTCTCTGTACCACCAGAATATAGTCGTACGATGAGGACAATCATTCTGTAATGCAAGCGACATTTCTTCGATGCACTTCTGTCAATACGAATGAACAACTAAATCAACAGACATGATGCTGGCGACTACTATGCAATCATGGACATGCCTCAACATGCAGTAACATGAATACTGCTGCGTCCGTTTGTTAAGTCATATTGCAAAACTTTAATAGTGCCTTTTGTACATATATCAGGATGGGATTCCAAAATGTTTTCCTGACATTCTATACTTAAATAATCTTTTCAACAGCTTTGCGTATACATTTACCTGAAACAAAAATCAGTTTCAGTGTTATGAACGATTGAAGTTGTAGGTACTTAGCTCCATTTATTGACGCCACTAGCGCTTTCTATCAGTAAATAACTAATTCTACTTTCGTAATATTTCGAAAGTCCCACTGCTTCTCGCAAACTGTTAATTTTCTAATTATACGCTTTTGAGTGAAGTAGCAACCTACCATTATAGAAAGAATGCCAGTCCTTTCAAATCAAAAAAATAATATGCGAGTATCGTGCAAGAAAGATAATATATATATATATATATATATATATATATATATATAATAATATAATAAAAATAAATGGAATAGATTCAGGTAGATATATCCTATTATATGTACGCAGGCAGCAGCGGTGGCCGCAGTAGCAGTAGTAGCTCTTCGCTCTCCTGCTCAGTCGCCGTGCGCTGTGCGGGATCGAATCCCGTCCCAGGAAAAATTTTTCTCTTGGCTATGGATGTTGTGATTGTCCGTAGGTGGTAGACGGTCTCTGACTGTCGAACGCAGAGGTACCACCCGGCGCATCTCGTAGGTGGGGCCAGAATCTGTGCATGCTGCATCTACACGTGTTCCCTCGCCAGAGTCCGCGTGGCGTTCAACCTTTCCCCTGTATCCCCCTACGGTACCCTGTGGGTGTTTAGGCCTTAGGCGTTCGTGGTAGTTGGAGTATAAAAAGATGACGTTCTACATAATTTAGGAAAATAGGTTGTATAATGCCAGTTTTGAATTCTCGTATACCCAATCCTGACTTACCCACCTACCTTAACACTTGCTTCCCGATTGCTTACTTTTTGTTAATAATATTCTTGAAGTTCAGCAGGTTCTACCATTTTGAAAAATGGTACGGCAGAGAGAAACCCTAAAAAAATATAATTTATAACTTGGTGAGAACCTGACATATTCTCAAAACCTGTGAGTTCTCACCTTGGTGATAAGCTTGTGTGCTCCTACGCAAGGCTACAAGACTTAGGGCCAATTTCACCAACATCAATATTCGACGGTCAGTTGGACCAATAGTAAAAGACCTTAGCGAAATTTGACGGATGCTGTCAAAGGTCTCTGAATATGAGTGATTTCTATTGAAATATTAAGTGAAATCGTGAAAATTCGACTGTATTATAAACAAGACCACTTTTTGATTCCAACATGATGCTTTTGTATAGAAAAAACAGGACAACTTTCATGTATTTTGATATACGTTATAGGTTTACATTTAACAATCCGTTATCCCCCTCAGCGAATGAGAATGCGGCAAATAATAGGTCGATTTTCTAGCTGTTAAATTTGGCGGCAGATTTGGAATTTTGTTAATACATGGCACTCTCGAATTTAGCAACTTCAATATACTGAAAGTTATCATTACATACCTGTTGAATAGTGTGGATTTGTCTGTATTTTGCAAGAAAATAGAATATAAAATACATTCCATCCAATTCCTCATCTTCCTTTACGTCATAATAGTAATCATTTATTAATTTATGGGTTAATGAATTTCATCAAAGCGATAAAAACATTAGGTCCTCTTCATCCTAAAGGGCAGATAATATGTGTACGACGTGTCAATCCCTACATCTCCCTGATGCATAATGCAATTACTATGAACATAGACAAAAAATTATGAAAAATGTTTCACAGATAATGGCTTTTAAGTCCACAAATCAAAAAAACTAGTAATGTTTATTGTTTGTCACGGCAGCAACTGATGATTTGGGCATGTCTGGTAACAACGTATGAAGTCAAACTCGCTAACTTCACATATTTGAAGAGTTTGTACAATTTCTTTGAAAATGATGAAAGATATGTCTGATTTGGAAGGGTAATGTCGCAGCCAAATGGCAGTCACTCTTTCTGACACAGAATATATAGATACTTCTAAATATAGGATCGTATCGAACATCCCTACTGTCAAGATGTATAACCCAAGGTACCGACGGAGCTATATTGCGGCGTCATGGAAATAATTTTAAATTTTTATATGCATTTTTCAAGTGTTGTGCAATGATTTTGGGAAAAATGTCACGAATCGTCTTATAAAGCATAGTAGAGTATATTTCAACAGTTGGCGGAACTTACTCCACTGGGACCAGGAGGGTGAAACGGGATATTAATGCACAATCTGGCAACACTGTCGCACCCCCACAAAATGGCACAAGTCACCGTGTCGTCATTGAATAGCATGGAATTAAACCTTCTGAGTATATGTTTTGTGACTGCTACCAAGAGTTGACAGATCCCACACATGTGCCACTCCTGGAAATGCAATAATCAGCTGTATTCAAATAATGTCTAACAATATAACCTAGAATGTGTACTCGTGAAAAAACAAAAATATGGCAAATTTGTAGTTTCTTTTGCAGGTTTTAGGTTTGCTGGTAGCTTTAAGGCATATATTTGGGAATTTCTTAATCGCTGTGAATATAGTGTGGATGTTTGTTCAGTTCCTGAACAACGAGAACTATTCAACTTTATGGATGTATGGATATCAAAAGACCTGAATGGTTTTCTGGGAATATCAATCTAAGGTGTCATAATGGTTCTGATGAACGGCAAGTAAATGAATGAATGTTTGGAAACGAGCAATATCTTTTGGTAGAGCCTGTCATCAAGTAGGTGCTTAATGGCTATCTGCAAGAGGTTTATAGGAAAAAATACCCAGTATCACATATCAATTGAAGAAAATAATATAAATATGAATAAAAAGTCAACAATAGTAGTTAAAAAAAGGATTTTAGTTCAAAAATCGAAAATTTCTTGAAATTTTGACTGAATTATATGTAATTTCTTAATATTCAATAAGCTGGTGATGTTTCAATGACAAGCTGTCATCTCATACTTTGACAGTATTTTGTTTTCAACATTTCATAGCTATTGGTTGCTAAAATTTGTTGATTAGAACTTGAAGCTCATTCGCTGTATCTGACGGTCTGTTACCCTATAGGTGGAGAATAACGGACTGTTGTTGGTGAAGTTGGCCCTTAGCTCTGTATCAAATGAGGACTGTCGGTTTGGAAATTCAGAAAATTATTTTTAACCTCAAACATCTCCTGCCAACATCCTTTCAAGATGGTGTTATCAGGGCAGGTAGTATTGTTTTCAGCGTCTTAGTGACAAGTGGAATACGCACCCAATAAAAGGACATACTGCTTTACTTCAAGCATACCAGTTGACGAATCAGCCTTATTATAATATAAAATCTCAAAAAAATTGCTCTGCCCCTAACTATAAAAATAACAATTAAATATCTGGATAAAATCATCATATTCTGATGCTATGATTATGGCTGTGGATCTGTGGTGTCTACCAACTACTCTATTGGGGGGTTTCGTGTACTGCGGGTTGTGGGCACCCGATTTCTAGACAAAACCTATTCATAACCCCGCTAAGTTATATTGATTTCCACCATGTTCACATGGAAACGATCTATTTACTTTCGATCCGCTTAAAGCGTTATTTGGAACCAGTCCTACCTTCTACGTTCTTGTACATATAGATCAACTAATTTTCATGACTACGAGTATCAAGACCTGCATTATAAAATGACCATGCTGTAAGTGTATCGGTATGGTAAATAGGTAGAAAAAATATCTCTCGTCAACTGTATGTGACTGATTGATATACTTGTGTCATTTGAACTCCACCGCCACTTTTGGCAACAAGGCCCAAAAGTCCATATTCTCGGATGTATCCATTTTTGGGGTATGTCCTCTAGATTCTAGATTCAGTCGACAAATAGTAATGTCCGCCCTTCATCCAGTCTTATACTCGCACTGATCTGTTTTACCAAATATAAGAAAAATACTTGTATGCGTGATGTTCGTTGTAGAGTTTTCCTTTTTGGTTGATTCGGCGGTGTAGATGAGAACTCTATAGCGTTTAACGTATCACCTTATTAATAGATTCCGACTTTTATTGAGAACGACGGATTAGGAGAGTTTCGAAGAACTTTGCTAAACTCCAAAACTTCTTAAGAAGTTTTCACAGCAATTTCTCCTTTCCATTAATATGGCAATTGCTGATGAGGACGGTAATATTTCTACCGAGTGACTTGTATAGGGTCACTGGTATAAAATTAATTTAAACGATTTACAGTTGGTCTAGTACTCGTATTTGACAAAACTAGTTTCTCTGATTAAAATTTAAGTCGTGGTATATATTTCTGTAGGACTACTTCCTACAATTCTTGAAATTCAAGTAGATACTCAGCAGAAAACAAATTTAGGTGTTAAAACTTGCACCAAATGCTTATGCAAAGGGTTTGTGTATAGCATAGGCTTTTGTAAACTATTAGTCGTAGAGTCCTGACAACAGATCTTTAATCTGCCTTTTTGCTATCTGGTTATAGTCAAGGTCAAATATAGTGAGTATAGTCAACCCGTAATGTTTTTTCTCATCATTATTCGTTATACGTACTTTGTCGTTTGGCAAGTTAAATCATAAAGCCATTCAGTGACATATTTACTACCATCTATATGCTCTATTCCATTCATTTCCAAGGTAAATTATATAGATTTTAATTTGATAGTTAAAGAATTAAATATAATACAACCACGACATTTTGGCTGAATTAATTATTTAGGGTCTAAATTGTCTCACAAAATGGATGAAAAGACGTAAATTAATATGTGTATTCATAGATTAGTCATGAAATGCTTCTGATAGCGCTGCAATGTGTAGGTCTACGTAACCTTTTGACAGATCGCAATATTTATGTAAAAATTGATGAAGATATGGGCAAATGTAGGGAAGTAGAGTTCGGAGCTCCTCAAGGTACGGTGCCTGGACCTATACCTTTCAACATATACTTGGCAGACCTTTACAGGCAGTCAGAGGAGAGAAATATAGTTAGCTTTGCTGACGATACTGTGGTTCTCTATGATGGCACAAGTTGGGATAAGACAAAATCGCTTGTGGAACAAGATTTTGTGAAAATCAAGTAAGTTTGGTCGCCGAATACTGACAATTAACTTCTGCAAAACTGACTTTATTCCCTCCTGTTCTTACGCCAACAACTTGCCAACCTTAAATTTAACAGTGGATAATACCAAGTATGATATTGTATGGGTACAAAGAATAAAATACCTCGGAATATATCGTCGTTAATAATTTCCCAAAGTGCGGTATCTAATTTTATGATATTTTTCAGGACGGATGTTCAACGATTTCCGTCATCTTTGCCTTTCAATAAAAGTTAAAAGTCATTTGTCGTAATTATATTTAACTGGTTTTGTTTTATAGTTCAAGGGCTTTATTTTGTAGGTTTGATATTTTATGTGATATCATTTTTGTTTACCTTGAGTCAAGGAAAAACTAACTTCAAGATAAACACATTTGAAATATTCAAACTAGAACAAAAAGAATGTTAAAATAAACTTGACATAGTTGAAAAACATGTTAATTAAAGGCATGTTTATGCAAATTTTAGGGCTACATTATTAATAAATAAACAAACACGAAAAAATAAAATCTGGAAGTAGGTACACAAATTCATGAACATTGAATAAAAATATTATAATTTTTTAATGTGGTAGTAAACGATAAAACTGTTCATGTCCTCCGAGACGGATGGGTGGATTTTCTCCTCTCCCACATATCTAGATGTAAATCTGAATATTTTTATTTGGTTGGGTAATTCAAACGACTTAGAACTTTCTAAGTTTAGCTGTACCGAGACGTTTCAAAGATAAAACCTTAAAGTTATTTAAGACGACTAGTTTTGAAAAAAAATCTGTTGTGGGTGATTTTTGGAAACTTTTAACTTCATAATTTCAGCCCATTTCACGGAATCTCCATTGTCGGATTTCTTTTCTGTCAGAACTCTAAGCTCTTTCTCCAGCGTCTTGAAATCCAAGAAGTCATTGTATTGTTAGAGGCAAAAACATTGTGTGGATGCTGCCGCAAAATAAGAGAGGCGATGGATTATAATACGAAGCCTAACTCGTCAAATTGATACGTCAGCGACATGCACAAATTTATTTACAAAATAAATCACAAAAGCCGACCTAACTATAGTCTGTGAGATTAATAAATTTCACTGTTATCATTCGTCACCGACCAAATGCTAGTTATGAGAAAAGTCTAACAAACAGGGTTACCAAATTTTGTGAGATGAAAAGGTTTTATACAGGTTAAAAGTTTTTGGTGGTATCTCAAAATAGGTTTTTTTTGAGATAGGTCACTTTGTGAAATTAACGACGATACATTGATACTCATCTCAGATGAGATGCTAACTTTGAGTATATGATAGGAAAGTTGCCCACAGTACTTACAATATCAGATATCTCAGTAATTCGTTGGATATTCCCCAGCCCCGTACCTTATAAGATGCACTAGCTCAAAGTCATGTCAGCTACGGGTATGGTTGACGTGGTGGACGTACCAAGTGTCCATTCTTGACTTCTGCCGCAGGTTTTTCATAGACTCTGTGACTTTAGGCAGGCACTGTTCCGTGCACCACTTAACTGTAACTGTCTTCTGTGTGTCCAAAATGACACGCTCCACAATCCCGCTCGTTAACAGACAGCTACGGGTGTGTCCTCATGATCAAAGACCAAAGCCTTGTTTTGAGCCTTGGTCGGCACATCGCAAGTCTCATCACCTTTCACGATACTGTTCACATACCGAGATTGCCCCCCTATCACACATGTTCAGCATCATTCGGCACCATCGTACGACCAGTCTTCTGCTCTTCCGTCAGACTATGCGGTACCCAGACAGAACAAAGTTTCTTTACGTGTAAATCGTCACGCCGAATTGAACGAATTGCTGGTGCATGAATGTGCAAGGTCTCCTCCATCTGTTGGTGTGTCACTCTAGTGTCTTCGTCAAGCATTTTCCTAACAGCAGTAATGTTTTCCTCTGTTTCTGACGCCGTCCTTCCCTCTCAGAGTTCTCCAGAGTGAAATTGTCCCTTTGGAATTATCTGTACCACCTCAATATAGTCCTACGATCAGGACAATCATCCTTTAACAACTAAATCAACAGACGTGCCGCTGGCGGTCACTATGCACTCATGGACATGTCTCAACATGCATTAGCATGCAGCCTCCTGCGTCGGTTTGTTAAGTCATATTGCAAAACTTTTATAGTACCCTTTGTATATTGCACTGACAAGCCGCTCAATAAAATCAGCGTAGGCGTCGTAATCGCGACAGCAACAGCATAGCCATGTTGTCAGCTCGTCCCTTCGATTTCCGGTCTAGTCGTGCAATCAAAATTTCATAACGGTCCGTAATAAGGTTTAATTACGGTGACGCCGATGCCATTAGCATCGCGACGCAACGAGGCGGCTTCGAACCGTCAAGCGACGCGCCTATGATGGATTAAAGTGACATTCAGAGGGCGGCAGCAACCAAGCTGCAGCCAATGTGAAAGAAAAATCGAGCTCCAAGAGCAGGAAACCAAAAAGCAATCGCATCACTCGCATCACTGCCGTATCACTAATTAAAAGCTTTGTGAAACACTACGGTCATCACCGAATCGGCATAATCAGTGGAAGAAGAATCATAGTTCCGGGAGAGTTCAAGAAATTTTAAAGTTATCCAAAAGTATCCGAGTCTATCTAAAAAGGTTTTATTTGGGATGAGGTCCACGTCTATACAATGAGGTAATCCATGGAAATCTAGGACAATCTTGATATCCTCATAGTGAAGGTCAGGCCAGGAAGCAAATTAGTTCCTTGTTTATGTCAAGCCTTCGAAAATGCTTACGTCCTTCATCAAGACACATCATGGTATGGCAATTTAACTCCAAGTTTTTGTTTTCCATCCCTTCTTGTTAAACGTTCATCATCTTGGTCGCAGCAACCGATTTGTCGTGTGAACTAGCAGAATCCACCATTTTAGTAGTTTGAGATTATCTTACCAAAGATTTATGGATATAACATAATTTATAAAGCGTTTCACCCATGGAGTGGTTTATGTTGATCAATGTTTCAACTATTTTACATCAACAAATGGTTTTTTTTGTTTTCGGACTGCTTGTCTCGAAAGAAGATTCCAACGTTGTAAATAGTTTTTTCATTGATATTGTAATGGCGTTGAATTGTCACGCAATATTATTTATAGTGTGCCCTGATGAAGGAAATAAACAGCCTGACATAAACAAAGAATTTACGTTCTTACTGGCCTGAACTTTTTCTGGCGGATCTTATGATTCTAACAAATAGATAGATCTGATGAAATCCAAGGAAATCTAAAAATACTAAATGAGTTCCAAAGGTTGTAAAAGAAGTGACATTGGCTATCCAGACCGGTGCAAGATCAACATGGGTCCACCGCATCGCTGGAGCTGGTTGCTTGAATAGTTAGTACCGGTCGATAGCTTGTGGAGTGATATGGTGCTGATACTACTGAGACAGTAAAAAGGGTCAAAAGCGATCTATTCGCCAGGCTTTGCCACTCCGTCACTACTCTAAGGCCCAATTTCACCAACATTAATATTATGGACCAATGGGAAAATACCTTATCGAAATGCAATTTGACAGAACCTGTCAAAGGTCTCTGAATATTAGTGATTTATATTGAAATATTGAATAAAATCGTGAAAATTCGACTGTATTATAAACAAGACCACTTTTTGATTCCAACATGAGGCTTTTGTACAGAAAAAACAGGACAACTTTCATGTATTTTGATATATGTTATAGGTTTACATTTAACAATCCGATATCCCCCTCAGCGAATGGGAATGCGGCAAATAATAGGTCGATTTTCTAGCTGTTAAATTTGGCAGCAGATTTGGACATTTGTTAATGCATGGCACTCTTGAATTTACCAACTTCAATATACTGAAAGTTATCATTACATACCTGTTGAATAGTGTGGATTTGTCTGTATTTTGCAAGAAAATAGAATATAAAATACATTCCATCCAATTCCTCATCTTCCTTTACGTCATAATAGTAATCATTTATTAATTTATGGCCTTACGAATTTCTTCAAAGCAATAAAAACATTATGTCCTCTCCATCCTAAAACACAGATAAATAATATGTGTAAGACGTGTCAATCCCTACATCTCCCTGGTGCATAATGCAATTACTATGGACATAGACAAACAATTATGAAAAATGTTTGACAAATAATGTCTTTTAAGTCCAAAAATCATGAAAACTAGTAATGTTTATTGTTTGTCTTTTTGACTGGCGGGGATATCTACCTGTCACTCGCAGGGTTGCCAAGTCTAACGACGATCACGTCCCGTGGTGGAGGGTGCGAAATGAATCTTTTACATTTGCTGGTTTTGAATTTTTTTCGTGAACATTTACTAGGTATCATGATTATAAGCATCTTTGGTAGATTACTCGATCCGGAATGCGAAAGATCTCCTATTTATGAAAATATGTTTGGTATCATCTAACCGTTGCAATCAGTGCACAAACACTGTGACATATGATTTATAGCATAACCCGCTGCCCTATCAATACAAATTTAACATACAGGTCGCCTAGCGGTGGGGATGCAGTGGTCGGGATGAATATCACGGCAGCAACTGATGATTTGGGCATGCCTGGTAACAACGTATGCAGTGAAACTCGCTAACTTCACAAATTTGAAGATTTTGTACAAATTCTTTGAAAATGATGAAAGATATGTCTGACTTGGCAGGGTAATGTCGCAGCCAAATGGCAGTCACTCTTTCCGACACAGTCCGGATCGAAAGATGACGATACTCGCGAAATGTATTGATACTTCCAAATATAGGATCGTATCGAACATCCCAACTGTCAAGATGTATAACCCAAGGTACCGACGGAGCTATTTTGCGGCGTCATGGAAATAATTTTAAATTTTCATCTGCATTTTTTCAAGTGTTGTGCAATGATTTTGGGAAAAATGTCTCGAATAGTATTATAAAGCATAGTAGAGTATATTCTAACAGTTGGCGGAACTTGCTCCACTGGGACCAGGAGGGTGAAACGGGATATTAATGCACAATCTGGCAACCCTGTCGCACCCTCACAAAATGGCCGCTGAAAACCACAGAAGTCACCGTGTTGTCATTGAATAGCATGGAATTAAACATTCAGAGTATATGTCTTGTGACTGGTACCAAGAGTTGACAGATCAGACACATGTGTCACTCCTTGAAATGCATTAATCAGCTGTATTCAAACAATGTCTAATATAAATATAACCTAGAATGTGTACTCGTGAAAAAAGAAAAATATGCCAAATTTGTAGTTTTTTTGCAGGTTTTAGGTTTGCTGGTAGCTTTAAGGCATATATTTGGGAATTTCTTAATCGCTGTGAATATAGTGTGGATGTATGTTCAGTTCCTGAACAGCGAAAAATATTCAACTTTATGGATGTATGGATATCAAAAGACCTGAATGGTTTTGTGGGAATATCAACCTAAGGTGCCATAATGGTTCTGATGAACGGCAAGTAAATGAATTATTGGAAACGAGCAATATCTTTTGGTAAAGCCTGTCATAAAGTAGGTGCTTAATGGCTATCTGCAAGAGGTTTATAGGAAAAAACACCCAGTATCGCATATCAATTGAAGAAAATAATATAAACATGAATAAAAAATCAACAATAGTAATTAAAACATGAATTTTATTAAAAAATCCAACATTTCTTTAAATTTTGACTGAATTATGTGTAATTTCTTAATATTCAATAAGCTGGTGATGTTTCAATGACAAGCTCATACTCGCATCTCATACTTTGACAGTATTTTATTTTCAACATTTCATAGCTATTGGTTGCTAAAATTTGTTGATTGGGACTTGAAGCTCATTCGTTGTATTTGACGGTCTGTTACCCTATAGGTGGAGGATAAAAGACTTTTGTTGGTGAAATTGGCCCTTAGCCTCGTCTATTGGCATATAATCCATCCGATGCGTTAAAATCGTAAATTGTAAGGTGTATGTTAACGCTTTTCGAAATGTGCTGAATTATACGCTTGGGTAAATAATATGGAGCACCATAAGTTTGATCTTCTATTCTATAGATGATAGGATTTTGACTAAGTACATCCAGGGTGCCTGATCGAACTCTGCGAAATGAGTTGGATAAGGTTATTACGTTTCAGGACGCAGAAATATGATGAAGGCAACGTTTCTAATACTCTTGACAGATAAGAATCACCGTAGTAGATCTCTGATGCTATTGGGTGGCGTTTTGTTGCACACAGAAATGCAGTACTGCTCTACAGAGTTTAGACCAATTCAAGTAACTTTGTTCTCGGTGCCCGAACACAGTGGGCAGAGCGGGTTATCTAGCTAGGCTGGGAGCCAGGGGCTGCATGCGCCGTCTGAATAAACATTTATTTGCGAAGCGACTCGAAGTGCTGATATGTCATAGGAAAGAGTTATATTCTGTGGAGTAGTCGGAAATCCTGACCCTTGTAATGAGATCATGAAGATTCGACAAAATTATTGATAAGCATATTGAGAATGGTGTTGGTACATAAGGGGACGGAAAAACGAAAAAGGTGGCCTAGTTGCTAAGTTTGCCTCCTTATCAGGACTACTACTTCTCATTACTCTTAGTACATAAATACCCTTCTGATGAAAACAGCACACATAATAAAAAATGGATTTTGCGTAGTATCTTTGAACTGGCTAACATAGATGTGCATTCGGCAGCCAATCATCGTATGGATTTGGCATCGGTTAAGCCATTTAATACCGGCAGTAGCATCGACAGACTAGCGCTTTTCAATCTGCGGATGATCCCAACGAAAAAATTTCCGCTCGCTCGCCGTATTCCGCCATCTGCCACCGCACCGACACCGGAGCGCCACCGCCCTGCATTCATTTCATATCCTAAGCTCTCGATATTACTATTTCCATCAAATCCCGAATCATTCGGTTTACGTTCGTATTCGCTAGCGGTAGTACAGATGCGCAATTGCCGAGCTTCCGAATCTAAAATCGCAGAGACTTCTAAAGGTACGCGGCCGTGCACCCTTAAAACCGAACTTCCTTCACGATGGCCATATGCTCAGTAACATTCTAAAGAAAGAAAAGAAGTGCGTCAATTTGAGGGGTGCCTTGCATTGCTAATTAGTATTCGGCAATTTTAAATTGATTGGTTGTTGAAGAAAAATTATAATCTTGGTTGGACCTGAAGTCGCACGATAAATTTAAGTCGCAGAGTGCGAGTCGCGGCCTTGTATGCTTGACTATAACGTAGCTGCGCTTGTTGTTTGATGTAGGGCCAATTTCACCAACATTAATATTTGACGGTCAGTGGGACGAATAGGAAGCTGTCAAAGCTCTCTGAATATCAGTGATTTCTATTGAAATGTTGAATAAAGTCGTGAAAAAACGGTTGCCTTATAAATAAGGGTATATTATAGATGTAATATTATGTCTTTGTGAATTAGGATAACTTTCATAGAATTTCCAGTTTCACACATAACGGTCAGTTATGTAAATGGACCAATCAAAATGATAGAAATAATAGGTCGATTTTCTAGCTATTATATTTAGTAGGATGTTTTCACTGTTTTTGACGACTGTTCATGCATGGCAATCTAGTTTTGTCTGTATGCCACGTACATGGTGTTGTTCAAAATACGTACCTGTAGAAATGTACGGAGTTTTGCAATTTTGCAAAAAAAAAGGATATAAAACGAATTTCAACTGGCTAATCATCGTTTGTTACATCAGAAACAATTTTTGCCAATTTATGATCTAGAAATCCACACCAAATGTAAACAAACAGCACATTCTGCATTTCAGGGTCCTAAAACATCGATATTTGTAAAAGTATCCGCATCCACCTATTATTCATCGTCTAGATATTATAAGTCAGAATCAAAAATACCTATTTATGGAAACATATCTCCAACATTGTTTTATTTTCTTATTTTTATTAGTATAACACATCTGAGACACAAAACATATACATTGAAGAAGGTTTAATTCTATGCTACTCAATGGCAACACGGTTACTTAAATGGTTGTCCGCGGCCATTTTTTGAGAGTGCGACATGGTTGTCATATTATGCACCAGCAACACTGCTTTGTTTCCAATACGAGTTTCACCCCCCTGGTCTGGGATATCAATTGCTTTCAAATAAAGTGAACTGCACATCTGCAGTGTTGCAGAACCGGCAAAAAAACGGAATCGGCAAATAGTGTCGTTGAATTCGGTATAAGGTAAATGCCGTTCCAAGATCAGTGGTAGATCAAGGACCTTTGAGTCATAAAAGACGTCTGTTATTGTATTGGGCGCGCACACAACATGTTTTTTGAGGGCATAGTTCTATATTACAACTTCTACAATGTGCATACTGGTCGTTCTTTCAAAGTACTTTGTAACCATTCTGGAAACTCCTTTTTCGATTCTTGCTTATAGGATTGTGAATATTTTTCTATTTTACCCCTGAGCTCATGAACTCACCTCTCATTTTAATTAAATACTTATTTTGAGAACAGACAGGTTTCGGTTTCTTTATGGCTTGTCCGGTGATGAGGTAATGATGGTAATCTACCAGTCTGTACCTTTTGTATGCACAAAAATCAATTCAGGGCAAGCGGAGTAAGGGATGAGGATGTGCGTTCGTAATCATAGGCAACCCAAACCTACGCCTCTCATGTGCCCGACTGTCTGAGTATGTATGCATTTGTATTATTGATATAGGGCATAAAACTATGAAGACTACATAAAATCAACTTTTAGCTTTAGTTTTGGTTTATGCTCTTTTTCGGCAAGTACAGAAATATTTAAACTATTTTGAAAAATCGTGGAGAATGATGATCGGTAAATATTCTCTTTTTGGTAAAAATACCGAAAAATCCGGTTCAAGTCCATGCACAGACTTTCTGAAATTTGCAATATGAATTTATATTCTACATTCTATGCGTATCCGTTCATATTCGTCAATATTTCATTTGAAGCCTTTCTTTGTGAAGATTTTGTCAAAATGTAAGATAGTAAAGGCAACACCGCACCCTGCAGCCCAGTTGACAAGAACGACAAGCTGTCAAGATTAGGGATGTTTAGATCCACGAAAAGTATCGTTATGTATCGATTTCTATCGTTTTAGGAAGTATCGATACTCTAAAATATTGGAATAAAATTATCGATATCCAGCGGAAGAAAAGTAATCTGATATTAGTCACCCTTTCTGACACAGTCCGGATCAAAAGATGACGATACTCGTGAAATTTATTTATTTATTTATTTATTTATTTAATAACAATAATATCCAACAAATACCATATACAAAAAATTATAAATACACATAAATATATAACACAACAATATAATTCCTCTTCATCAAGTACATCCTGATGACAGAAAGATGCACCTAGATGGTTCAAACCACCTATATGTGCTTTCATCATCCGGACTTACAAAAGAAAAGAAAATGCTATTTATTGGATTATAAAATACACAATAGTTCAATCATACTATGATACAAAAAATCATTAGAAAAACCTTTAAAATTGTGCAGTATTCTCAAAAATATATTCTCTGCAGCTGGTGCTAAAAGTTTTAATATTTTTCAACTTTTTCAAGCGTTCTGGCAGAATGTTATATATCTTTGGTCCTATATACGTTATGTATCTTAAGTTTAGGTTATTGTTATTCTTGGGAATTTCTGTGTTATGACTTACTTGTTTCTGTAGTTTTTCATTTCTATAAATAAAAGTAGATACTGTTATCACGTACAAGGATCTAATATTACATACATCCTTTGTAAAAAGTTTATTAGTGGGGAATCATTTATCTTTCTTTAAAATAATTTTAATAATATATTTCTGAATGATAATGAGTTTATGTAGAGCATTATTATACAATCCCCCACATACTAATATCTAACTAAATGTATTGATACTTCTAAATACAGGATCGTATCGAACATCCCTACTGTCAAGATGTATAACCCGAGGTACCGACGGAGCTATTTTGCGGCGTCATGGAAATAATTTTAAATTTTAATTTGCATTTTTTCGGGTGTTGTGCAATGATTTTGGGAAAAATTCCACGAATAGTTATATAAAGCATAGTAGAGTATATTTCAACAGATGGCGGAACTTACTCCCCTGGGACCAGGGGGGTGGAACGGGATATTAATGCACAATCTGGCAACCACGTCGCACCCTCAAAAAATGACCGCTGACAACCACACAAGTTGCCATGTTGTCATGGAATAGCATGGAATTAAACCTTCTTCAGAGTATAAATGTGTTGTGACTGTGACCAAGCGTTGGCAGCTGTATTCAAATAATGTCTAATATAAATATAACCTAGAATGTGTGGATGTGGATGTTTGTTAAGTTCCTGAACAATGAAAAATATTCAACTTTATGGATGTATGGATATCAAAAGTCCTGAATGGTTTTGTGGGAATATCAATCTCAGGTGCCATAATGGTTCTGATGAACCGCAAGTAAATGAATGAATGTTTGGAAACGAGCAATATCTATGAACTTTTTGGTAGATCCTGTCATCAAGTAGGTGCTTAATGGCTATCTGCAAAAGGTTTATAGGAAAAGAACACACGGTATTTATGTTGAATCAGTAAAATAGCATATCAATTTAAGAAAATTCTATAAACATGAATAAGAAATCAACAACAGTAATTAAAACATGAATTTAATTCAAAAATCAAACATTTCCTTAAATTATGACTGAATTATATGTAATTTCATAATATTCAACAAGCTGGTGATGTTTCAATGACAAGTTGTCATCTCATAGTTTGACAGTATTTTGTTTTCAACATATTTTAGCTATTGGTTGCTAAAATTTGTTGATTGGAACTTGAAGCTCATTCGCTGTATCTGACGGTCAGTTACCATATTGGTTGAGAATAACGAACTGTTGTTGGTGAAATTGGCCCGTAGTCTCTTAGGCAAGGGATATCAAGGTCTCGTTGGAAACATACCATGGGGCGTTAGTGATTGTATGCAAGGTTCTGTTCTGCAAAACCTGCAGGCTACGCAAATGCGTTTTAGCGAGAAACCACCATGCCGCACTTGCGTAAGTGATCGCTGGTCTAATAACCATCTTATATAGCGCTTGCGGTCTTATGACTATTCCTGTGGCGTTATATGCGATTCAATGTACAGAAACCCTCAACTTTGGCAGCACGCCAGGCTGCGATTTTGAATTATAGTAAATTTACACTCAATGGTCATAAAGCACTCATGAGGAACGTAAAAATGAGGTATAAGTTGATCCTCCATTTTATTTAATAAAAGTGGTTGAACCCGTTCAAATAATAAAGTGGGGGGCTTTTTGAAAAGTACTGTACACTGTGGGTACGCCTACTTGGTGAAACTCCTCCAACGTGTGGTCGAACAATACGATTTGCTGTTGATTTCGCAGATCCAGGCCATTTTTAATTTTTTGAGAGGTAAAAAATTGAGTGTGTCGATTCCAGAAGGTGAGAGAGGGTATATCTCAATTTTATTTTTTTGCTCTTCTAACCTCGATAATTCTACGCAGCTTTCAGACGTATGTTATTTCATACATACATTTACGCGTTCATTTCTCCTTAAAACTAGAAATGATAATAGTTATTTACCTAACAGGTGTGGAAAGTGATACTTTTCTGCATGCAGCGGCAGTTGCATGAACGACGTGAAACGGGTAAGATTTTTTCTAACAGCGTGCAGAAAGTACTCATTTTCAACATGCATTTGCGTGCAAAAAGTAGCACCTGTGCGGAAAAGTTATGCGTGCAAAAAGTACTACTTTCTGCACGCACATGCGTGTTGCAAGTGAGTACTTTCCATACGCTGGTCTAAACAAATATTTTCGATACCCTTGTCGAGCGGATTGAGGATAGAAGAAGGAATTTATTAAATCTATCAACCTAATTTTGACCAGACACACGAACTTTTCGATATTGAGATGCTATGTTTTTTGGATTTTATATGACGTGTCGATCACGTAAAGACATGTCACTTATTTCCGTCGCCCTGTCTGCCTGTCTGTCCGCTGACCCTTGACCCCTCTAAAAGTATCGCTCGGATTTTGATGAAATTTTCACACAATGTTACTAGTACTAAGAAAAAAAAATAAAAATCGCACCATCTTTTTTTTGACTCAAGCTCCTGTTCATTCTCATAAAATTTTTTGGTAGGGTTAAAAATTGGGGGTTAGGGGTTGCAGCGTCGGGTAGGATGTATCTCATTTGTTTGAGGTAGGTATATTTATACACATCCAACCCTAGTAATTCTTGGTACCTATTAGGCATATTTCACTCATAGATGTCCTCGTCTGTTTAATCTTGAAACTTAGAAATATCTACAACAGTCGCGTGTCAATGGGAGCGACGTGGTTCCCGATGGACGAGCGTCGAACGCCACAATCCACAATCGCCACTGCACTGCTGTGGGATGTACGCACTGTGCATGATAAAGACCTACTTCCGCATTCAAGCGAGATTGGTCATCGCAAAGATCTTGTGTGCCTGCAGGAGTTTCTCTCAGTGGGAGAAGAAAGGTGATTTAAATCTTTGTTATACATATTCCTATCTATCTTTTTTCTCAGAAGGGCCAAAATGTTCCAAACATAATCCTTTATGAACTGATGACAGCGTTGCGTGGCAAGTATAGAGTCAACTTATTTGCGTTTATACATGGGCGTAGTTTTTCTCCAAAAACTCATGCCGAACATAATCTTTTATGGAGTGATATGGCAACGTTTCATGCAAGTGCAGAGTCAACCTACTTTACGCCATTTTATTCATAGATCTACTCACTTTATAGTACATTGTATCCCAGAATAAGACTCTCATGCAATATTCCAGGAAAAACTCCCAAATAATTGAAATATTTAGTTATTTGAGTACGAATCGCTGAATGGCATATCATTCAGTTACGACTGTAGTGTGAATCGTATCTATCGCATAAATCCGCACAATCAGTCTGTTGCAGCAGCATCAGTGCAAATAGCAGACGGTGAACAGACAACGCCAATTTTAATTTATAATGCTCCCGATGCCAATGTCTAGATCGATTCGAATTTATATCGATATCAATTCAATATGCGCCACGTGTCTGTGACTGTTTGCAATTTGTTCGCAGCCAGGCCTGCCGACCGGCCGGTTTTTTCCGTCCGACTGTATAAGATTTATCAAACTGGTAAATTAGCCTGACAAATGGGCACGCTTTTTCGCGGAATATATTTCTTCGGTGATGGATTAGAACAGCCTCGCGTAAATGATTCAGTCATAAACAAATGTTTTCAGTATTGCACGCTAAAATGGAAACGACAGGTACAGAAGGCACAGTCTGGGGGTAATTATGAAATGTTGTTCGGCCGTCTATCGTACCATGCTATTCATACAATATCTAATGATTTTACTGGGTGCTACATAATGGTGCGTTTAATCAGTTTAATGAAGAAAACCAATGCATGAAGTGTTTTTGTGGAGCACTTGCCTGATGCTAATGTTATGGGAAATTTAACAACAGTTATACGGAACAGTTTATCAATAGATGTCACTTAAGGCCTATTCATACTCAGCCGTGACATGACAGAGCTGTGACGGACACGTGATCCGCCCGCCGAAACTAAAAACATTCTTCCTGGAATTTGAATGAACTGATTCACACTAGACCGGCACGTGGAAGTGGCCGTGTTTTCAATGCGCTCGATGACGCGAGGAGTAGCCTAGGTGATGTTGAGGTCGATTTGGATGCTATGGAATACCTGGCTAATTGAAAGCTCAATCTATCTAGAATATTTCGTAGGTCTAGAACTAGCGATTCAATCCCTACCAAACGCCTTCCTTTGGATATACTAACAGATACAGGCCAATCCATTTAAAAAATGCATGTTTGTGTTGTTACGTCGTTATTAATCATTAAGTAAGAGATAGTTGCGTATATTTTTTGTATAAAGCTATTTTAGTTATCTCTCACAATAACGGATCTTCCGAAACATAGATTATTTTGCTGAGTCCTACAAGCTTCTCTTCAGAGGCAGCTTATCTGATCTACCAGTCGTATCAAAGTGATGCGAAGTGCACATTTCGGCAGCTATCAATTTCTCAAGCCTGGTGGCGGTTCCATGTAATCGCCCTGCGAAGAGTAATTAAGTCCTAAAACCTTCAAGTTTAAGCCGGGCTGAAGGCGGGAAGGAGGGCGCCAATATTATCAAAGGGGAGAGGGAAAGACGGCGAGGTGGTGTGCAACCCGCCCGGAACTAATCTCGATCGATCTCACCCGCATCAGAAGTTGAGGTGAGCTACCATTACACGGCTTGGCTACTGCCGAGTCTTATCCTCACTTCAATCCCACTTCCTTATACTACAGTCGCTGAAGGTCCAAGTGGACGTAGACACATTTTGAGTTCCTAAATGATACAGTTCCAGCCTGTGTACCATAGGTCATCGCAATATCCGGGAAAAATAGTTCCCGGTCAAAATGGCACGAATTTTAATGTCGCTACCGACTTCATGTTTGTTTAGCCGTTGATTAGAAAAGCATTGCCTTAACGCCGCTGTAACCCATCTACAAAACTTTCTTTCTTCGACTTTTTTGGGGAAAACATCTTTTGTGAAGTCTTTCCTATATAATAATGACGTTGCGTTCTGTAATATTCCGAGGCGGGAACCGCCACGGCACGGAGCAGCCGTGATGCAGATGGCGACCCGGCATATCTTCGTAGATCTTTGACTTGTGGCTAAACATAATCATAAACTAAGTTGTACATAATTTAATGGAGATTGTTTTTCTTACAGTGCTTGAAAACCAAAAAGCAGTAGCTCTCATACTTCTTGATTTTACTAAAGCACTTGACACAATTGGTCATTCACTTCTTGTGTCTAATTGCAGCATGCTTATGGATTTTCTGAAAAACCTCTTTCGTTTATTCAAACCTACAGTAGATATTGGTTCTAAAATCTCGTCGAAATTAACACAAATTTTGTTCTGGTATACTACAAGGATCTGTCTTATTTTCATCACACAAGATGTCCGCAAAGTGGGGGTTTTCCTTTTCAGATACAACTACGCTTGATATAACAAAGCTAATGTGCGGTGAAACGTGAGCCAACAAGTTAAAAAATAAATGGAAAAGCACTCACTGTTCAGTTGAATTGAAGCTCTGTCGTAAAGTCCGTATTTACATCGTAGTCGTACGTCGTTTAACTGTATCCTGGCCTAGCGCTGTAGACGTGATGGAGGGGTAGGACTGTGCCGGCTTCGGTTTGGTTCAGATCTGATTGAGTTTGCGGAGCCCAATATCTCGATTCTCCTAAGACATTAGTACATTGGACACCCTGTATATTTCAGATATAGAAACAGAGGTAAAATCATGCATCATAAGGCTTTTTGCCGACGATACTCAGATCTTCTATTCATTTACGAGTAATTACTTGGAAACAGCTAATAATGACATTAATCAATATCCTGTCCAAATTGAAAGTTTAGTAGTAGTCATAATCTCAGTTTAAAACCTTTGAAGACAAAAAGTGATGCTTTAAAAGATAACTTAAACATGAGTCTAAAATGTAATAAATTGATTCCTGTTGATTATTCTAAGAACCTAGGTACTGTAATAAATTCAAATTTGTTGAACACGTAAACCATCTAGTTTCTCAGTGTTACGCTATTTTCAGAATTTTATTTGCAAATAAGGCTCTATATGACATAAATCAGCGAGAATGTGTGAATTTTTCTTGTTTCCGGGAATGTCGTATTGCTTAGTGAGCATATACGTAGGGGAAATATCCATGACATTTACGTTAGATATGGGGAAACTTTTCCAATTCCTTGCTACAGCACATCTCTATTTAGTGCGATCAAATTTCGTAGATTAGACCGTTGTCTAAAAGAAACTAAATTATTACTCAAATTCAAGAAGAGAGTGTAAGAAACTCCATTTGATCAGCGGCGAAATATGTTGTAGTCATCAAGTGTTAACTGACCTGATGTTCTCTTTATGCTTAAATATTGTATGCAGGTAACAATTTTCAACAAATTGTCAGTTTTTATATAATCATCTTGTATTGTTAAGGGGGTTTCAGGTGGTAGAGTATATATAGTATAGCTTTATGGTACGTGTACACTGTAGAGAAAATCTACCTAGATTTTAGATTTAGATACGTTCTCTAGGTGAGACTTGTGTATGTTCTGTGTACACTATAACATATTTTGGCCCTCGCTAGACCTTCGTAGATATTTCCTAGATTAAATCTATACCAATTTCTCTATGTGGTGTGTACATAACATGGTAGATTTGATCTCGTAAAAACGTATAGGCATTATTGCACCGTAGTTTGTTGGAAGTAGTTTGAAATATCGCGAATTAAGAAAATTGCAGCTGCCTCTGTTATTTTAATAACGAAGAAGACAAAAAATGTTGAGCTAAAAAACAAGAAGAGAAGGATGTGGGTTAGGAGCTGGATTTCAAGAAGACTGGATAGTGGTTTTTTTGCGCAATTGGTGAAAGAATTACACAGCGAAGACATGAATTCATACGCCAACTTTTTACGCATGAGTAATAAGGACTATGAATACTTGCTTCAAAAAGTTGAACCATTGATTACAAAACAAGATACTCATCTTAGGCTAGCTATTTCACCTTCAGAACGGCTCATGCTTACTTTACGGTTTTTAGCAACAGGTGAGTATTGAAAGACATGAGTTTGTTTTCTAGGATGTATTTAACTTAAAAAGCAAATAAAAACAACTTCTAATTAAATCATTTTTAATTGTAGGAGATATCTATCATTCCCTGCAATACCTTTTTCGGATTCCAGTCACGACCATTTCAAGGATTATACCTGAAGTTTGTGAAGCGATATTTACTTTGCTGAAAACGGATTATCTCCAGGTAAGTAATTTTCGTAAAACTGCCTGATTGGAGGAAGGTTTGTAGTTGTATTTGTTATCGGTGCCTCTTCAAAACTTTCAACCGTATTTGAAGTTGATGGGTATGTACTCGAATGTGAATAAGTAGGCGACATTAAAGGTGTAAGTGTCCTTGATCCATAAAACTCCACTTCATCTTCCTCGCTCATTGCAACTATAGCTTTCTGGATTATTCGTTTTAATCTTCTTTTTCGTTCATCAGAACGCAGCTGCCGTAATTCACTAGCAACATATTCACCAAATACGGTATACTCGTCAGTTGGTGTATTTAGTATGTTTTTAGCCTTTTCTAGCATTGCATCACCTTCCTCGTCCGTTTTTTCCTTGGCTTTGGTTTTTAGTTTTTTCGAACGATGAGTTGTAGTATTTGATGTTGTTGGTTTTTCTATGCTTTGTAATTGAGACTCCTCCAGAAAATCTTCCTCTTGCGACGAAACCTGAAATAAAACAAAAGTAGCGAATAAGCTTATTTTTAGTTTTGTAATATTACTTTTTCTTTTAGATCCCAAACTCTCAGAATATCAAGAGCAAGGCGTGTAGTTGAAAATGCTTTCGGACTGATCTCGGCTCGATTTCGTGTTCTTAGACGACCAATAGACCTACCTCCAGAGAAGGTTAAAAAAATTGCAATATGTTCTTTGCATAATTTCTTACTGACCCAAAAAAGTTCGGCACATTTATATGCCCCAATTGGAATATTTGATACTGAAAATGATGGGAACGTTATCAATGGGAGTTGGAGAAGTGGAGGAAATCCTAAAGGTAATATAGTTCCTTTACAGACTACAAATGTTAGAAACCCATCGAAAACAGCCAAAGAAGTACGAGAACAATTTAAAAATTATTGTGTATCCAAACATGGTGAAGTCGCCTGGCAGTATAAATATATATAAACATAATACCATTTTATCTGCTTAATGTAATATATGTTTCTAATACTGAAAAAATATTTACTCACCGTATCCCTAAAGTTTGCAGTGCTTTTGGTGCTCCCAGAGCAACCCATAATGAACTGTAACGCATCATAAAATTCCCACTTACTTTTCCACAGTCTATCATCAGTTCCATCTCCACTTTTGGTTTTTTTAGTTTTCCTTATCTCCGAATTCATTTGACACCTTAAATTATGCCATTTTCTTCCAACTTCGGCTTCAGTGGTTTTTAACTGATCTGCTATATTTTTTATAGCTTGAGCCTTTTTATCCCGATCTCTGTACTCCTTCAATATGCAATTCCAAAGTTCTGGATGTGCCTCGCACATCTCAATTAGCTTGAGAGTACTTTCTTTGTCCCATTTCATAGATTTTTGCTCATTTACACTTGGTGGGGAAGCCGTGCTTTCAACTAATCTATTTAACTCATCGAATAGAGCGAAACAATGCGAGAGTGATCTAGAGAACTAGTCTCAGTACTGTGTCCACTACAACCCTACCTAGACTAACGTCGCGGTACCGAGAGTATTACGCCACACTCGCTAGAGCAGTCTCAGTAATATGTACACTATAGACTTAGTCTAAAGCGACTCTAGCTAGCGCAAATCTCGGGGAAAAATCTATAGTGTACACGTACCATTAGAATCTAGCCTCCTGTACATAGTATTACAAATAAAAAAGACGTTAATTATTTTTCGCGCTAGACGCTTATAATTTTTGAGTTATCGCAGGAAATTGAGGTTGACATCACTTTTTTCTATACAAACGGCCAGTATTGTGGTTTCTCAACATATTTAATTTTGTCCTAGTCAAAATTATGTCAGACGATCCCATCCTAAGAAATAGATACCACCATCTGGTCAATCTGTATCACGACTTGTAACTCTTAAAGTTTTTTAAAAGTAATTCATATTTACTATTTCTATATGTAGCCTGTGAGATCATCAACTCGTTGACATTAGTCGTACCTTTTTCATCTTAAGTTATTCATGCTCTTAAATTCGCCATTATTCCAAAGTTTATTGCTCGAATAGAACTGAGCTGCTACGAAAGCAAGAGAATCAAACTGGCAATGAAACGATCAAAATGTATATTTTGTTTATGCTACGCAGTAGCACAGCATAGATGAAATTCCAGTTAGCCGAGAAAATTTGTTACATATCCACATTGTTGCTGGACACATGGAATTCTCTAAATAACTTGGATTCCCAATGACGTCTGAGTATTCCGATTTTCGAATTCCACCACGATCCAGATTTCCGTGGACCGAATTTATTATTTAATAGTATAAGGGATATGGCCAAAAATGCATGCTAGCAGTATCTATAAGTTATCAGATCATAGAATATGATTCTTCTTTTATAAGGCCAGATAATAGGTTGTTCTTACTTTTCCTGCCCGGAACTTCTAGGTAGTACGGTATACCGGGAGTTTTAAATTCGACCCTGAGATCTTGGAAACGGTAAGTTGTACGAAGTCGCTCAAATGGAGGCAAAGTTGAGTTTTTAGGTAACTAACAAAATGCTTAGAAGTACTTCCGGAGAGGGACATGCAAAACCGAGCATTCCCAAAATGATTTTAGTTTTTCTCTGACTTTATTTTTGGTGGCATTTCAAAATAAATTGCACATCAACATTGCCACCAGTTCGTCTCTACAAGACGACATCAACTTAATTTTTTCTCAAGGACGCCATGTTGGATTGTTACATAGGTGGATGAAGTGTTTTATTGTCATTTCAAAAATCTATACTACGTCATAAATTAAGATTGTCAAGCCTTGGTGTTAAAAAAGCAATTTCCTGGGAAGGCTTTGAAATTATGAGTCATTTATTTCGCATACCAGATATATCCCAAAATCATTATCATATTTCCTGACTTTATGTTAGATGGAATTTTAAAATAAATTTCATGTTGTCTTTGGCCCTTATTCTCATCTACAAGATGGCGTGGTTAATTCAAGGTTTCTTCTTTCAACTTCCATCAGCAACTTTCTTTTTCCGTATGGATGCTGTATTGCATTTTTGGACATTTAAATGGACCCTATCCTGGATTTTTCAACCGACCGGTTACTTCTAGGTAAGTTTGTTCTTTTGCCAAAATCGAATCAATGGCACCTAAGGCATATGATAGTAAAAATAAAGCATCTTTCAATGAATTACCATGTACATCAGTGGAAAATAAATTTAGATCTTGTCACTTTAAGATCCGAAAAGTCCCTGATCCATTCTACCTACCGTTTCATCATGCAATTTTCTCACGGAACACCCTCTATATCCCCTTATGGTGATTGCAGCATTTCATCACGGTGGATAACCTCTCGCTAAATGTTGATAATGAATGTTTTGGCATCATTCTATTCTTTCCTATGTGAATGTGAACTGTGCCTGATTTCAACATCTTAAACCAATTCTGTAGTCTTCGTGCTGCTAAAACCCCGTGTTTTTCTAACTCCTAGTTGAAATCACATACATAGAAATGAATTTTTAGTGAGGTTTTGGGTCACCGTGACTTCCTAATTAATTAAAAGATACTTATACATCTATATCTGCATATTACGACAGGCGTCATGAAACGCATAACACTGTTGTACGACTACCGTTTTATGGGATGTAACGTCTATGGAGTTACAGGACCTCCCGCAGCTTAAGCACTAGAGGAGTGCGTTCAATCCTGGATTCTTGTTGAACACAATCGCGGGGGGTTTTAATTGCACCGAAGGTGTATTTTATCGCTGGCGGATCTGAATAGCGCATAATTTTCTACGCGGTTTAAGCGATTTGCATGTCGATATGATTTGTAAGCGCTCGGCTAATGCGAACTACAATTTCCTGGGGAGATTTGTCACGCGCCAACTTTGTACTATATATTATCGCGCAAACTGGGAAATTACCGAGCAAACAGGATGACGGGAATGCCTGTTCGCGACTATACAATAAAAATTTTGAACCTGTTGTATAACCTCTAGCTGACTGTTGGGACATTTCAAGGGATCTTACTGCAAACGTTTCAGTTTCTTACAAGCAGATAAGAAGTACCAGAATAGCTGAAATATTCTCAGAGTGACGTTTTGTAAAGTGCACTTTAATCCCCACTACAGACTATGAGAATAAGGAGACAAACCAATTCTTGACTAGCGCCTTCTATCTAGTTTGAATGCGTTGGAGAAAGGACAACTTTTTGTTCAATTCGCATTAAAGACATATTGTCTACACGTTATTGTGTGAGGGGGTACCCAAAAAAAACGGAATTATTTTTTACAATCTACTTATTTTCAACTTTTTCACAAAGGTACCTTATTTCCGTCAAAGTACTGTCCACTACAACTAATACACTTGTCCCACCGGTGCTTCCACTGCTCGAAACAGTGGCGGCTCGTGGCAAAATAAAACAGGTGTTCTCCAAATCCGAACTTACCTATTTTTTATATTATGTCAGTTCCTTCTTGGCAGCAAATTTGTCGATCACCTTCCCGTTGAAATTTTCCATGGTCGAAATAAATTCCTTTTCAATGGACAGCACCGACAACGCTGCAAGGCGATCCTGGGTCATAGTATTACGAAGAAAAGTCTTGATTCTTTTCAATGTTGAGAAATTTCGCTCAGCCTCTGATGTTGACATATGAGTTGTAACAATAATATTTAATAGCTTTTTTGTTTCCTTTAGTGTTTCCTCCAAACTATTTTGTATCAAAAATTTCAAGAGACAGAGTTCCATGTAAATCTCGGTAATCATACCGTGCATAAATAACAGACAACGACTTTTCTAATTCGGGATAAGCCAAGCAGGTAGTTTCCAACTTGTCATCAGGAAACTTACCTCAGTATTCTCCAAAGTGTTCGAGGAAAAAAAAGAGATGCGGCTAACTCGGTGATCGTGACTCCTATTATTACGTCGTCTCCTTTCGTTGCCTTGGGGTTGAGTGCAATTACTTTTGGCTTCATTTATTATGTCATCAATTTTATTTCTCACATCGACAATATATTTTTCAAAATTATCGATAGCCGTTTTAGTTTGCGCTGGCTCGGTGTTTCTCTTCTGCAACTGGTTGAACAAGATGTCGTCGTGATGCATGACATGATCAAAATATGTCAACCAAAACACGAAAACAGAATCGTTTAACATACGGCGATTACCGCAAGCTGCCTTGCAAACGGTTTCGTTAGTGAAATTTTCTTGAATTTCTTCCATGCATTCAATGAGTGATTCTCTGTTCTCAAACACTACATTTATTGTTCGAATATTGAAATTCCAACGAGTTGTTGCTCCTTGGTGAACTTTTTTCCCCACAATTCTGTTCAGTACCTCTACGCGTTGAGGATAATTATTAAAAAATCCCGGAATATCTTTCAAATCTCCAAAGGACACCCGAACTTGAGCATTTGCGGAAGCAGCTTGGGACATAATCAGGTTTAACTGATGCGCATAGCAATGCACATAGTGAGCAAATGGATATCTTTGTTTAATTTTTGCCTGTACTCCAGCATTATTTCCGCTCATTACCGCGGCACCATCATAGCTTTGTGAAATCAGTTTGTTAGGGAAATTTCCTATTAATGGCTCTACGACGCTCAAAATATGTCTTGTGAGAGTATCAGCGTCATATTTTTCGGGATTTATATAATTCCAAAAAGTTCTACTCGTTCGCCGTCAAATACGTATCTGAAAATTGTTACCAGTTGGGTTTTCTCCGAAGTGTCGGTTGTTTCATCTGCTATTATCGCCAAATACGAGGATCTGTTAATCTGTTTTATTATTTCTTCATGACAAACTTCAAGAATACAATCCAGTAGATCGTTTTGTATTGCTTTCGAAGTTCCTTTAAATATTGAAGCATTTTTTATGTGTTCGCTTAAGCTTGTATCAAGCTCAGCAGAAAAATTAATCAGTCCACGAAATATTTCTGGGTTTTGGGAGCTCTTGGTTTCGTGGTGGCCCCGTAGCGCCAATTCAAAATTTTATACCGAGCACCGACCGACCAATCAGATATCGTACTTCGCATTAGATCTGTACGGATCTGTATAACGTGCAGCACATGCTTATGCTTAAATCGGTCATGTAATTTTGTAGAGAGACAAAAGCAAGCGCGTGCGGCTTGTGTCGAGGTAGTGCAGAGACCCTTTTCAAGTGGCCCATGAATAATGTTACGCTGCGGTCGCGTCGAAAATGACAAGTAAACAATTGGTCGATTATAATGCTTTCTCAATACAAAACAGGCTTGACGCCGTGTCTTGCGAGGGCAGCGTTGCCGGTATTGTTTCTACTTGTGTGACAACATGGAAAATAAATAATAATCAAATTCTACTGCTTTTTTCTGTTGAGACAAAGGTTTTGGCAGTTCTGCAGTTCTGCAGAACTTAAGGGCCAGCCGCCCTGGCTCAAAATATTTTTTTAAGTCTTCCTTAGAAATATCTGACCTTTTCAATTCCGTCAAAGCGGTGTCCTTTCATGCACCTTTTCATCCGTGGAAATAAGAAATAGTCACACGGAGCTAGGTCAGGTGAATAAGGTGGGTGAGGCAGCGGAACCATGCCACTTTTAGCCAGAAACTATCGAACAGAGATGGCTGGGTGCGCAGGTGCATTATCGTGGTGGAAGAACCAGTCTCCTGACTGCCACAAATCGGGTCTTTTTTGCCGAGCGCTGTTTCGCAATTGTCTTAAAACCTTCAAATAAAAGGTCTGATTGACAGGGGGAACAAACTCAGAATGGTTTACGCCTTTACATCAAAAAAACAGATCAGCATTGTTTCGATGTTTGATTTGACTTGACGACATTTTTTGGACAGGGTGACGATGGCGTCTTCCATTGACTTGACAGTTGCTTCGGTTCTGGGTCATAACCGTAGCACCAAGTCTCATCACCAGTGATGATCTTTGACAGAAAATGGATCAGATACAAGCTGTTGTTTCAAAGCACGACATGCTTCAACTCGGTGTTACTTTTGATTATCAGTAAGAGCCCGAGAAACGAACTTGGCAGCAACCTTTTCATTCCCTAATCTTCTGCTAAAATTCGCTGAACCGAACTCCGGGACAACCCACTACTTACGGATAGTTGATCGATTGTCAGTTGACGGTCTGCAAGCACAAGCTCTCGAATTTTTTCAACATTTTCATCGATTCAGGAAGTTGACGTTCAGAATGAGTTTTAGAAAGCATAATTTCACAGCAGCACATTGCTCACTGAAGCTTGCCATCGTAAAACACGAAACAACCAACACACAGCTCTAGCAAAAATAATAACTAGAGAGGATTGAAACAAGCCAGATCGACAACTCAGGTGGCACTGAACTACTGAGTTTCGCTATATGCCTCTAGGGGCAGAAATGTGTACTACACAAGCTTCGTCCACTACAATGCTATTCCAGTTATTTTTGTATATATACTTCACAAGTATGCTTTCTACAACCTTTGGTGCATGTAACGCCCCTAAAGCACAGTAAATGACAACCTCATATTTGCACGAACTTCTCGTTTTGACTCTAAAAAAGAGGCGCAGCATTTGTGGTAAACAAAGACAATATTGAGTTCGCCATTCAAAAATAGATTTGGACAATTTTCCTGAGGACATACTCGCGTACTTGTACAAGCCCGCCTTGTAGAAGTGTCATGTTGATAATTCAAACATTTCTACAAGTAATTTTCGTCATACCAATGGTCATGTATGCAAGTCAAAATCTTTACTTTGATCTGTTTTGATTGTATCAAGATTAATACTGTACGAAGATGTCAAGAATTAGGAAAACCATTGGATATTCCCAGAAAGTTAAAATCAAAAGGTATCCGAAATCGATAGAGCAATTTGTGTCCTATCCAAAAACAGATTTCTTTAAGAAACATGGCGAGCACATCAAATATAAAATATCACCTTTCCCAATATTGTAGAGTAAAGGCCGTATCGTCTCAGTCGTCCCTACAATTGTAGGACGCCTTTAAAGGTCCCCTTGATTTTCATTGTTTTTCCTGTCCGCGCTCTATTTTGAGGTTATGTTTTCTTTTTGAATTCAAAGAAATATCATGCTAACGAAACTTGATTTTTGTCATCTGCTTTATAGTATAGATCTAGAAATAGTCCGTTCTCTGTGTTCGTTGTTGCTACATTAAAGTGCCATTTTTTTTAATCTGAGAATGAATACCAGGCGCATATTGGGATACTGTCATGAATATGCTTTCAGCAAAGAGTTCTTTGAAAAGTCAGAGCCGAGTTAGCAAAACATCTTTTCGGAACCCAGTACTTCGGTATCTGGTGTATGTTATACTAGGAAAGCTTGATTGATTATTGTTACAAGAACTACAAGCTGTGTAAAGAAAAGTCCCATCTTTGAAGATACTCAGTATATCTTTCATGGGGATCTGCTTTGCTTAGATTTTTCAGAAGTCTATTATATATATATATATATATATATATATATATATATATAACTTGAGACGTGGTCATTGTCGTCTAGACCAGTTAGGTGAAAAATTAAAGCTTCCGCCTTTTGTTGGGTATTTCGACAAAATTTAAGCAAAGAGGACTCTTTATACTTTTTTTAATTCTCTCTAGCTTTCAATGGGGTTTGCCATCATCATCAGGAGCTGCAATTACATTGATAACAGTAGCAACAATAGTGTAAAATGAATTTAAATTGACTTAACTTACAGTAGTATGTGAGGATGTTGCTAACCGTTGTTTACGTTCAGGATGAGGGAAACACCCAGTAACATGGTGAAAGCTGGATAGATGGTACAATGGTCAAAATTATATAAAATACACACAAATATGTGACAAGAACAAGTTAAAAATAGATTAAAAATTTTTAGAACATGAAAGCATTACATCGTGAAGCCACTTGATGATTGCACAAAATGGTGGTCATGGAATAATGAGTGAGATGAACCCTTTGACAGAAGGTTGTCAATGTCTGTGTAGAAAGATGGAACGAATTGTGGGCGTGTGCCACGTTGCCAAATCACTTCAGATGATGTGATTTTCAGAATGTTATGTAAGAAATTGTTAAACCGACCAGAGGCAGTTGAATTAACTATATTTTAATTAATGGGAAATTAAATTAACAATTATTATTAAATCGTGAGGAGAAAATTATTAGAATTTGAGTGGAATGAAGTTTATTGGTGGAATCGACCAAGAAACAGATTCCATTTATGGTTGTGAAGAGTCAAAATTTGGGGAGATATGTAAGTTCTCCAATTTTTCGCAGTTTAGCAAATATGAGTAAATGACACTCAGTTGCTTAACATCTGTCTTTTTGTTGATACAGTTGTTATTCATGAAAATGTGGGACATTTCCAGGAATAAACGTTTGGATAGGTGTTTTTCTTTATCAAGAACTTTGATACTTGTGTAATTCATAGAGTGCCCTGTTGTGTTAACATGGGATGCTAGAGCGCATCTTTCAGGATGAAGCCTAGAATCACTTTTGTGTGATGTAATCCTTCCTTTAAGAGATCTGGAGGTCTGACCTATGTATATTTGGTTGCAGTTGATGCAATTGATTTAGTAGACTGTGTTGGTTAAGCCTCTACTCTAATGATACAAGTAATAGTCGCACAACCCCTAATAACAGAACTGATAGAATTCCCAACAATAACATCAATTCAAACAGTACAAGCACCAACCCAAACTCCAGACCTGGATTTGCTGTCCTACCCTATATCAAGGAACTGACCCCTAAGCTGATCAGATTGTACAGTCCTTTGAAATTTCGAATTGCATGCAAATCCGTCCTCACTATAAACTGCATTTTTTCAAAAATGAAAGACAGAGTCCCGCTGCTTGGCTTAATCAACACAGTCTACTCCATCAATTGCAACAACTGCAACCAAATATACATAGGTCAGACCTCCAGATCTCTTAACGGAAGGATTACATCACTCAAAAGTTATTCTAGGCTTCATCCTGAAAGATGCGCTCTAGCATCTCATGTTAACACAACAGGGCACTCTATGAATTACACAAGTATCAAAGTTCTTAATAAAGAAAAACACCTATCCAAACGTTTATTTCTGGAAATGTCCCACATTTTCATGAATAACAACTGTATCAACAAAAAGACAGATGTTAAGCAACTGAGTATCATTTACTCATATTTGCTAAACTGCGACAAATTGGAGAACTTACATATCTCCCCAAATTTTGACTCTTCACAACCATAAATGGAATCTGTTTCTTGGTCGATTCCACCAATAAACTTCATTCCACTCAAATTCTAATAATTTTCTCCTCACGATTTAATAATAATTGTTAATTTAATTTCTCATTAATAATTAAAATATAGTTAATTCAACTGTCTCTGGTCGGTTTAACAATTTCTTACATAACATTCTGAAAATCACATCATCTGAAGTGATTTGGCAACGTGGCACACGCCCATAATTCGTTCCATCTTTCTACACAGACATTGACAACCTTCGGCCTTCTGTCAAAGGGTTCATCTCACTCATTATTCCATGACCACCATTTTGTGCAATCATCAAGTGGCTTCACGATGTAATGCTTTCATGTTCTAAAAATTTTTAATCTATTTTTAACTTGTTCTTGTCACACATTTGTGTGTATTTTATATAATTTTGACCATTGTAGCATCTATCCAGCCTTCACCATGTTACTGGGTGTTTCCCTCATTCTGAACGTAAACAACAGTTAGCAACATCCTCACATACTACTGTAAGTTAAGTCAATTTAAATTCATTTTACACTATTGTTGCTACTGTTATCAATGTAATTGCAGCTCCTGATGATGATGGCAAAGCCGGTGAAATCTGGAGAGAATTAAAAAACAGTATAAAGAGTCCTCTTTGCTTAAATTTTGTCGAAGTACCCAACAAAAGGCGGAAGCTTTAATTTTTCACCTATACATATATATATATATATATATATATATATATAGGTGACTTCGAAGTTGAGTCATTTATTTTAACAGTGAGTAGATCTGATCAAAAGAAATGTTTTTTCCTTTAACATTTTTGTGGTAAAATTAAACTAACAAAGTTATAGCCCTTTAGAAGTTTGAGTACCGCCCTGTCTCAATAATAATATGTGCTCGTGTTTGGCAACAACGGATATAATCGGAAACAAAAAAGCGAAAGAATTTGAAACGCTTATCACGATGTTTTATTCATTTATTTTATTCAGTTGTATTCATTCGATATGTCAGTCGGTAACGCGTGAGTGGTGCTTCTGCGTGGCCCAAACGAAATAAAAAATGACACATGTTTACGAAAATGCTGAACTTGTGGACATAATTCTTATTTTACAAAATGCTGCTACGGCAACACGGATTTATGCGGATCGGTTTCCCAATCGAGTGCAACCAACCCCTAGTGCCTTTGTTAATGTAGTACAAAGGGCTCGTGAATCAGGTGACTTAAGTCCTCACACGGGAGGGTATGTGCTCCAAGACCGCAATGATCAAATACAGGTCCGCACTGAAATACTTGTCGGGAGGATATTTTATAAAACAAGGTAACATTTTTTTTATTTTTTTTTTAATTTTTACACACATATTTTGGTTTATCTTCCTTCTACAATCATTATCTGAAAATTAATGACTCAACTTCAAAGTCACCCTGTATATAATCATGTCATCGTGTATCTATAGTAGATCTAACCAGTTGGAGCAGCGAAAAAATCTGTAGGACCAGAAAAGGTGTGATCTCCTATACATGGTATCCTGAAAGTTGGGACTTTCGTTTTCAGAAACAATTCCCCTTAACAAAGCTAATGAACGGTGAAACAGTAGCATGAAAAACACATGAAAAAGTACTTTCCCTACATCTGGAGATAGCCTTCAGGTGAGGCTTTGCTACTTATGTTCGAACTTGTCGCCATTTGAAAAATGTCTGGGTAGTGTGACCGGTGAACGGTCCAATCGGTTCTGGAGATAAAGTGTCCAGCTTACCTTGCCAGCCCAAGCAGTACTACGTGAGGATTTCCCAATGACCAGCACATATGAGTATTTCGGGATTTATTAACCCCGTTATGCATTAAAACTGATTCGTCCGTGAACAATATGGACTGTAACCACCACTTACAAAAACGGAGTCTTGCAGCAAAATCCTCAGCTTGGAGGATTTGTACAAAAGAGTACAATCCATCATCACGTAGCGTTTGACACAATTTAATTTGGAGACTTGCAGTTGTCTAGCCACTTACCTAGTGCTTCTCGGAAGATTGTTTTCTGCAAGATTCAATACTCGTTCCTCGGCTTGCACCATCTGGGGTTATCTAGGTCTCCCACTGTGTCCATCTCGACATTCCTGCAAACGACCTGTATCCCTAGCTGTTTGCACAAGGTAAACAATTTTAGGCGGCTCTCATTGACTTCTGGGAAAGCGAACTGCATACACTCGCGAAGCCCCGGTAGCAGTTTGAAGATACATAAAGTTCGATATTCCTGTACGAGTGTGCCATTTTGACGTATGTAATAATAATAATAATAATAATATATTTATTGCCCAACAGATACATCCATTTAAAGGACAATGTAATTGAATACAATTTGATGTTACAATATTTTCAACTACAATCATAGCTCACCCATTTTATGAAAAAAAATGAAAAGCTACACCTACTCACCTACATGTCTTAAATGTTATAAATTGAATAATAGTAGTCGCTGAATACAGCTAATATATCTTTGATTTTATCATGATGAATGTCACAATTATCAGCTATGGAGTTAAAGCTGGAGCACATAAAGTACACGGGTGAGTTAATCATAACATTAGAATTTGGTGTTTTTAAGTAAAAAGCGGGACGGTACACGAAAATCAATTTTAGCTAATAAAGCTGAAGAATCAACATCACTGTGTACGAGTTTGTAAAGGAATGTTAAATTATTACAAACTCTTCTCAGCTCAAGAGGATGCATTTAAAATCTGAGCAACATTGCTGATTGGGGAGTCCCACGATTGGGATAAACACCATCTAATTTGAAAGTCAAGTATTTAAGAAATCTCCTCTGTACACTTTCAATTTCATTAATATAGATTTGGTAATATGGGTGCCATACACTAGATGCATATTCCAGCTTAGAACGCACCAAGGTGCAGTATAAAGCCTTCAGTGTCGTTTCACAACCAAACGATTTATAGTTTCTTATAAAAAAACGAGACTTTTTATAGCGGATGATACTATTGTACTAATATGACCTGTAAATTCTAATTTAACATCAAACAACACACCTAGATCTCTTACTTCTGAACAACGCATCAAACTGACACCTACTAGTCTGTAATCAAAAACTATTGGATTCGTTTTCCTGGTAAAAGAACAGGTTTTGCATTTGCTAACATTCAAAAATAATTTATTAGTTGAACACGATTCAAATATATGATTCAGGTCAGCTTGCAAGATTAGACAGTCATCAATGCTGTTAATCTGAGCATATATTTTTAAATCATCGGCAAACAACAGAGAAGGGCAGGTTAAGCAGTTAGGGAGGTCATTGATAAAAGAAAGAAAGAGAAGAGGACCTATATTTGATCCCTGCGGTACACCGGATGAGGCCGAGTAAGGTGAAGATTTGAAACCATGGTAAGAAACGTACTGACTTCTATCATGCAAGTAAGAAGAAGTGAAATCTAATAAATGATTGCTAAAGCCAAAATGCTGAAGTTTACCTATGATTCTTTGGTGATTTATCTTATCGAAGGCCTTTGAGAAATCCATCTGACCCCTGTTATCTAAGACCTCTGCAATTTCCTGGGTGATTTCAGTTAAGTTAGAAATAGTACAGCGATTGCGCATAAATCCATGTTGCGTCTCAGATATCAGATGCGAGGTCAAAGGATAGATGTAGTTGTATACAGATATCTCAAATGCCTTACCAAAATTATCCAATATAGATATAGCTCGGTAATTTTCGATTTGACTAGGGTCCCCAGCTTTAAAAATATAATGTAGAACCGATTGGTAAATAAATGTTTTCTTTGCCACGCTGCCGGCGCCTGGGTTGAGTACCGACGTACGTCGTACCTCCTCATCCTTGATAGATACAGAACCGGATTAAGCTTGGTTTAGGTATGATTGATTTTGCGAAGCTTAATACCTCGGTTATCCTAAGGCTTTGGTGTATATGCTACAAGGAAAACCGCTTATTTTTTTGAGATCTATGCGCTGTGTAAAGTCCCACCTAGTGTATCGCTACATTAACTGTAGTGGATCAATGAAAACTAAACATTTTATTGGCTCACTCACGCCAGAACACAAAGTGCTCGCTGTTCCAATTGGCATTAGCATAGTATTTAATTCGTGCCTTCAGATATGTTAGCTTTCTTTAATTATCTCTCTCCGAGTTTTCTCCTTGCCTGTTTTACAGAATTAGTATCGTCGTTATCGTTACGTTTCTAAATCCTGGAAACTGGATTTTGTGAATCAAAGAGCTTGAGGACCTGATATTTGAACATGCCTTCGATATCAGAAAAGTTGTCATCGATTCTCCGCTAAAAGACGATGTCAATATATAAAGTTTTTAGGAAGAGCCCTGGCTTAATTTTTACGACAAGTCCCAACTCAGATATTTCAGTCAATGTCTGATATTAAACGTCCGCTGAAGGAGCTTTTAAAAGTTTCGCGGTATGGCCGGGGATAAAAGGAACTTTTTCATTGGTTTCATATTGATTTGGGCTGTCGTTGTAGGCCAGTCAAGATAGAACTGATTTGGCACATTTATCATTTCCGAGAGTTTAAACAGACGCTCTTTGGCCGGCTCACCGCTGGCAGCTTATCGGAACAAAATCTTTTTGTATGACAACCGGATACAATCGTAAACCTACTGAAAAATCAGTATTAAAAGCTGCACAGTCCTGTGATTGGGTCAGTTAAAAATTCTTTATTTGTTTCGACAATTTTTGTCTTAACTATGCACCATTTTCAGGGTTATTTGTGAAGAAATTCTCCTCTCTCCCTCTTTATTTAGTTTTCTCCGTTATCCCCTATATTGTCTAAAAAGTCCGATCCGATCAGCAATTCTGCTGAGCGCGTTGAAGTATTTATGTGTATTCTTGACCATCGATATAGGTTTGAAAAGCCGGGCAATTTTGACAAATTAAGCCACAATTAAGTGGTGTAAAGGCGACAGAAACCTTGCACCTTCGTACGCGTCGGTACGTATCTTGATTCCCCAGGCCTCAGACCTCCTTATATTTCCTCGAGTTCCTTCCTAAAGGAATATGAAATCTTCCTTGGTACACTCGAGACCTGTCTACCCAAGCTAAAATACAATTAGGTGTTATTATCACAAAAACACAAACAAAAGTAACATGTTGAATGCCAGTGGCAAAAAAATTCTAAAATGAAATTTTATTTTCTTTGGATGTTATAATGGGTAATTTTTTTGCTAGTATCTTTTTGGCAACACTGTTTTTGACAGATGACGCGTGAATCGTGTCTTGTGTCATTGTCAAACTTGTTCAGTTTGGTCTATAATTTAACCATGAATCGACTTACGAACGAACAACGCTTGCAAATTATTGAATTTTACTATCAAAATTCATGCTCGGTTAAGAGAGTGCATCGAGCACTGCTTCCAATTGATGGGCAATGTGGTCGGCCTACTGAGGGAACTATTCGGAAGCTTGTGACTAAATTTCAAACCCAGTTTACATTATTGGACATTAAACCACCAACACGCAGACGTAGAGTGTGGACTGAAGAAAATATTGCGGCTGTATCCGCCAGTGTTAGTGATGACCGTGAAATGTCGATTCGCCGCCGTTCGCAGCAATTGGGTCTATGTTACTCCACTACGTGGAAAATTTTGCGACAGGCTTTTAGGTGTGAAACCTTATAAGATACAGCTGGTGCAAGAATTGAAGCCACACGACCTCCCACAACGTTTCCCATTTGGTGAATGGGTGCTGGCAAAGTTGGAGGAAGATCCACATTGTTATCGAAAAAATTGTGTTCAGCGACGAAGCTCATTTCTGGTTGAATGGGTACGTTAACAAGCAAAATTGCCCCATCTGGAGTGAAGACCAGCCAGAAGCATTGCAAGAGCTACCAAAAAATCACTGTTTGGTGTGGATTATGGGCCCGTGGCATCATCGGGCCGTACTTCTTTAAAGACGACAATGGCCGGAACGTAACTGTGAATGGCGAGCGCTACCGTGCGATGATACAAACTTTTTTTTGCCCAAAATGGAAGAGCTGGACTTGGCTGACATGTGGTTTCAACAACATGGTGCCACATGCCACACCGCACACGAAACAATGACCCTATTGAGAGACGAGTTCGGTGAACAGTTTATCTCACGTTTGTGGCCCGTCAATTGGCCGCCTAGATCGTGTGATTTAACGCCGTGGGACTATTTCTTGTGGGGCCATGTAACGGCTAATGTCTACAGGGATAAACCAGCAACGATTGACGCACTGGAAGCCAATATTGAAGCATTTATTCGTGAGATACCGGCCGATATGTTGGAGAGAGTGTGCCAAAATTGGACCTTGCGCATGGGCCATCTAACGCGGAGCCGCGCCCAACATTTACATGAAATAATCTTCAAACATTAAATTATATCGACCGTTCTGTCGACTCAAATAAAGATTTAATCGTTTTTTAAAATTTTTTGTGATTTTTTTGAAAATCAAATCCTATACCTCTTAAAAAATCACGTAGTATTGGTATATCACAAAAAACCATGTCACTCATTTCCATTGGTCAGTCTGCTTGTCTGTCGGTTCGTCCGATAATTCTGGGACTACTTGGAAAGAACCGTTGGATTTGAATTAATTTCTCTCAGAAGATGACTACTATTGCAAGGACTAAAAAGCTTTTTACTGAAAATCGGTACAGTGACTGTGGAAAGAGGCCAAAAATGAAACATAAAAATCGCTAAAATTTCGTTTTTTGATATTTCAGAAGATCCCGATCATTGTCTTAAACTTTTTAGGGGTAAAAAATTATAGAGTGGAGGATTGTAGGTGGGTGGGAGAACGTAAATCCAAATTTTTTGATGTTATTATATTTATACGCCTCCACCCAGATAACCCTACTCACCCAGCCATATTTTCACACATCAGAGGTTCTCCCGAACATTCATCTTTGAAACAGATTGATAGAGAAATGTTTTCGAAACACATCTCCTTCTGCTATCTGGGCTTAACGCCCGGCGTAACGGCATAATGTGTTTATATGAATCAGTCAAGACATTACATTACCTATTTGAGAGACACTATTTGTAATGAGTTCGCCGTCATAATGACCTAAATATCGCGGAAAGTTATGAATTTCACTTTGAAAGAACACGAGTACCAAAAATAATAGCTGGGCGACTTTAAGGAGATCTTATCATCCATATCTAATTTCCCATTAATATCACATTTTTAAAGAAAAACACGTTTTAATTAGGTATTGCATAACCAAAAGGGTTATAAATAATTTGAACCATAACTTTTATATATTTAATGTAACTTATAGGATAGGATATCGGAAGCTCTAAATTGTGCCGTTTTTTACCTTTGCTTACTATTCAAAAGAAAAGCTCACTTTGCATTACTCATCAACAACTCTCCTCGCTTTTCATTACCGCTCTCGGACACAAAGGCTCGAACCTCCCTGTCCGAAGTATGAGATTCTCCAAAATACGTCATACTCTCTTACATCCCTCAATTTTTCCTACGTATGTGTTGCAGCATAGTATGCTACAATGACATCCTAAAATGATTGTTCTATAAGTTGCTTCTAAAAAAACTGTACAATATTTTTTATATGAACTTCCTGAATGTGGACTCGTCAGTTTTTGAGGTGAGCGGGAGTTGGAATAAAGATGCGAGGGTGAAGCAGTTACCACAAACTTCCGGAAATCCAGCAACGTTTCCAATCTGCAATGCCGTTGCTAAAGCAAGCAAAGGGAAATTAATCCTAGACCGTTATATCGAAATTGGAATTTAGAGATAGGTACATGCACCTTCGACTTTCGCGATCGATAACAGATACGGTTAAGGTTTTCTGCTCCTTCGGCTTTTCAACAGAATGAGTCTGTCTGAAACACCTTATCACTACGAAATAACTAAGTTTCACAAACAATACTATCAGGTTTGATAAAATTGTCAAGTGTTTGCTAGTCATATTTCGATATACAGGGCATTTTTTTTTTTTTTTTATAACGAAACAGCCGCGCAGGCAGAAGCCTAAATGCCGGAACACCGCGGCTGCTATGATGATCCCAAAGAAATTTTGTTAATACGATTTTTGAACTGCCTAAGGTTAGTAGAACTGGGAAAAGCTTCCTCCCGTAGATTGTTCCACAATCTAGACACCCTCGGGACAAAGGAGCGGTCGTATCGGCCAGTTCTGGATGTACGAAGTTTGACACGGTTAGGATGGGACGCCGACGTCAGGCGGGTCTGTCTGGCGAGCACATCGCGCGGCGGCATCATGGAAGAGAGCTCTGAGGAGCAAAGTCCGTTGGTGTAGCGATAGAAAAGAGCTAGATCGCCGACGGCCCGCCGGTGCGAAAGAGTCCCGAGACTGTCTGTTAGGAAAGAGTCATCGATCAGTCGGACCGCCCTCCTCTGAACAGCATCGAGCATGGACAATGTAGTCGGGGCGGCAGCACCCCAAATGTGTGAGCAATACTCGAGGCTACGCCTTACCTGGGCCTTGTACAGAGTGAGAAGGTCATGCGGAGAAAAGTACTTCTTAGCCCTAAACAAATAGCGCTTTTTCCCAGCAGCTGCAGCTATTGAAGAGATGTGTTCGTGCCAGATCAGGTCCTCGGTGATCTGGACTCCGACCAGCCGAAATGAATGGCTCTTTGGTAGAACTCGACCGTCCATCGAAAGTATATGAGCGCTAGGACGCTTTTTGTTCGTCAAAGTACAGTACTGTGTTTTGGAAGCATTGAACTGTACAAGATTGTTGCGTCCCCAAGCAGTGATAGCCTCCAGGTCTCTTGTCAGAGAAGAAGTCGTCGCTAGTCCTCTTTTTTCCAGCTCAGCGGCAGAGATCGGCTTGTCACACTGAATTCCTGCATGTAGAGTGCTGTCATCAGCGAAGCTGTGGATTGGGTTGATCGTGCAGGAAAGGAGGTCGTTGATATGTAAGAGAAACAGTGTTGGAGCCAAGACAGATCCCTGGGGAACACCCGCGTTGACGTTGTGGGATGAAGAGGAGAATCCGTCAATTACGACGGATATCTTGCGGCCAGAGATAAAGTCAGCCACCCATCTGCTAAGCTTTTCAGGGAGGCCGTAGGATGGAAGTTTGCTTAAGAGGGCAGCGTGCCACAGCTGATCGAACGCTTTCGTGATATCAAGAGCAACGACATGAGCCTCACCATGAGACTGGATGATTTTACTCCACAGTTGTGTGACGTAAGCTAGGAGGTCCTCTGTGGATCGTTGGTGCCAGAAACCGTACTGCCTGTCGCTAATCAAGCTATGACGTTCGAGGTAGTCCAGAAGCTCGCGATTTATGCACCTCTCCATCACTTTACTTATAACAGAAAGCAGAGCTATAGGCCTGTAGTTGTAAGGGTCGGTTTTAGATCCTTTTTTTGGGATGGGCTGTACATGAGCAAATTTGCAGTTTTCTGGGAAGGTGCCGGATTCATAAGATATCTGGAAGAGACGCGAATGAACTGGAGCAAGCTCCACTGCACATCTCTTCAGTACAATGGCAGGAATCAAGTCCGGACCAGAAGCTTTGTTGATGTCGAGCGACAAGAGCACTCGTCTTAGGTGGAAGGCTACTGTGTGAGAAGTTCTTTTCAATCTGCTTGGCCAGCGTCCAGAAAGACCGACTGCCATTGCGCTGCGACATTACCCTGTGCCTAACTTTTATATCATGCTGGTTTTTGGCATTGCGAACCGCTTCGTTATATTTGTTTCTGGACTCGACGTCGGCTTGTCTGTTCTCTACAGTTTTGTAAGTAGGTTCTGTGGGCCTTGATCTTCTGCTGGCGAGCGGTGTCACACGATTTGTTGAACCAGCCGTTGGACCCTGGTTTAGGAACTTTCACTGTGTGAGGGATGTATTCCTCCATTCCGACGTGGATAATTTCGGTTATTGAAGAACAGACAGTCGACGCATCCGCGTCAGTGAAACAGACATCTCTCCAAGGAAAGCTAGAAAAGAAGTCTCTGAGCCCCTCCCAGTCGGCATGTCCGTTATGCCAAGTTTTGCGGCCTGTGCGAGTTTCTGCTGCCACAGCGGCTTCTGACCGAAACCTAACCTCCACAACACCGTGATCTGAGTTACCCAGGGGGGACAGGACAGCAGTGCTGTAAGGGGCAGGATGCGTGGTCAGAAGGAGATCCAACAGGCTACTGGCGTGTGACGCGGGTGAAAAAAGTAGGGCTCGTCACCAGCTGGGTCAGCCCTTGAGTAAGAGCGAACGCTTCGACTGCACGACCTGCTGCATCGGTCTTATTTGAGCCCAACCAAAGCTCATTATGGGCATTGAAATCACCGAGAAGAACTACCTCTGAAGCGGGGTGATTGATGTTCAGGAAGTCGATCTGGACGGCGAGGTATTCGAGTAGGTCATCCCAGTTATGGTTCGATGGAGAGCGATAAAGGCAGCAAATAAATTTGGGTGATGTTTTGGAGTTGAGGCGAAGCCACAGAATGTCCTTCTGGTCTGATTCCAAAGAAAGATTCCTGGAGCAGGAAAGACTGCTGCGGACAAAAGCCACAACTCCCCCGTTCTTTCTCAGATTGGAGTGCACCTCGTAGTTTGGGAAGTTGAGATGGTTAATCGGTGCAGTCTCTGAGATTTTTGTCTCCGCCAAGAAAAGCACGGCGGGACGATTGGATTGCAGGTAGTGATGAACAGCATCAATGTTGCTGTTGATCCCGCAGATGTTCGAAAAACAAATTTTATCTTCGATGTTGTTCCCTCGAGCCCACCCTCCGCCCGGACATTCCGAGAGTGGAGTGAGTTTACGTCCGGAGTTTTTAGTGCTCGAGGGATCCATCATCATTAATTTCTTTGTTTTGGTAGGTAGGTAGGTTTGTTTGGTTGCATGACCAAATTGAATAATAATAATAATAATAATAATAAATGGGCTTTATTTCGTACCTAAGTAAAAGTACAAAAAAGGCGAAGTGTCGCTAAAATTAGCGTTTTTCAACTTAACCTTAACCTTGACAAAAATATATATATATATATAATAAAACATTCTACCAACAAAAATGTATCCATAATTCTCAATAATTACTAAACAACACAGAACAATTACAAGAATAGTCCATATTTCTAGCATTTTGTACTCATCATCAGACCTCGACTTGTAGTTTTAGTTTAAGCCTCTTTTTAAAATTAAATAACGTATAGTTTTGGAATATAACAGGCAGATCACTGTAAAATTTAATAGCATTGTAGCTGAATGGTGTTTTGTAGACAGCCTTAGAATGTAAGGGTATCACTAACATACATAGGTACATGCACTTTCGCGATCGATAACAGATACGGTTAGGGTTTTCTGCTCCTTCGGCTTTTCAACAGAATGAGTCTGTCTGAAACACCTTATCACTACGAAATAACTAAATATCACAAACAATACTATCAGGTTTGATAAAATTGTCAAGTGTTTGCTAGTCATATTTCGATATACAGGGCATGACCAAATTGAAGTGAAGCGGAAGCTTGCTGCTTCGTTCAGCAGCTTCTGAATGGAATGAGGATTCAGTTCCGTAGACGTTGCAGTTCAATCATGGTTCTGCACCCTAGTAGCAAGTATTATTCAGGGTTTCATCTCAAAGTTGTAGTAAAATTATCAATCCTTCAGAGTTCCTTCCTGATTTTTCAAGTAGGTGGTGCTTGTATCTTCCACCCACTCGGGTCTGGCTCATTTAGCAGCAAGTTTTATCAGAGCCTTGGGTAAGAAGGATGGGCGTGAAAAGTACTGATCAGCTCTAAGCAGTCAACCGTATTTTTTTCCTGGCATCTGTTGTAATTGAATAGATATTTTCCAGTCAAACTTTGATTCTCGGAAATTTGGAAGAACAGTTTCTTGGTGAAGCAGAATTAAATATCGCCTAACACATCAAAGTTCGTTGATGACAGAGAGCATGCATTTGAAACTATGTGTATTGACTTTTTTGCATATAATAAAAATTTACTGTAATCACGGAATATAAAGCAAACAAAAAAATTATTATTTTCTTCAATATAGCAAGAAAAAACTGAGAGCTTGAGAGCCAGTAGCAGTAGTAGTAGTAGTAGACATGTATTTACTCCATTATAGAAGTGCAACAATGATATAGAATGGGCAAATAAGTGTTTCAATACATAGAAGGACAATGCCTGTACATGGATCAGTTGAATGTTGTTACATAATCAAAACAAAACAGTTATTAACGAAAAATGGTACTTCGTCGGTTTCTTAAACTATCTTGTGAAATCTTATTGTGGTGTTCCAAGGTTATCATAAACCAGATGGAATTTGCCGTCACAAGCAAAATGCAGCACTAACCTGGCATAAGATACCTAATCTCTATCTGGTAATAAGGAAAAATATATCTTAACGACTTCCTAACCTGCCATGTTCATACTTACAGTTCTGTTCTATGGTTATCACAAACCAGATGAAATTTGCTGTCTCAAGCAATTGAGAAGAGATTGTTGACCATACCTTGATGCTACGTTGTCCCAAACGCTTTCAGTGCAACGGAGTTCAGTATTGAGTCATTATCCCAAACATCTGCATTCGTCCTTGGTGTGGACTATTACAAGCTAGGTCCATGTTGCTATCCCAAGCAACCGAGTCTAGTGCTAACACGTTATCCCAAAGGTCTTTGTTCGTCCTTGGTGTGGAGCTGACTATCCCAAGCAACCGCGTGTAATGTTTCAGCGTTATCAGGTTTATTGGCGGCCCGAGGGAAAGGTAGGGGGAAGGGGCGCGGTGCCGCTTTCCTTCTCTGCGTGCGAGCGTTGGGTACTATTACGAGGGTACTACGATATGTATTTTAAATATTTACTTCGACGATCACGGAACATACTACTCCATATACCACAAGTACTACATATTGCATGAGGATTTGCTGGCAATCAAAACGAACGATAGAATGACTGTCTACGCCAGTGTTAAGAATAGAAACTCTCGATATATTGACTTTTAACTAAAATTTGCATATTTGTACCTTCATCTTCCCACCGGGTTATCCTTTCATATCATCAAACGCCCAGAACAGTTTATCCGAGAATATATAACAATCATTCCTTGTAAATTACGTGAAAATCACAACGGAGGAAGGTATTTGATTTGCTTAGATTCGATTCCCGTCGAAGGAAAATTCAATCGTCTACGGTTCTATCGATTGGAAGAGATGAGAAGGGACACAGTCTGTTGAGGGTGGCAGCGGTAAAGGGGCAGAAGGGGCAGGGGAGGGACGTTGACGTCTGAAAGGGGAACCGGAATCAAATCCGAGAGAAATGAGGCGATAACTTCTTATGGGTGGCGGTGTAGTAGACTGGAAACGTTTTTTAGGAAACAGGGTATTATTTCGGGCCATCGTTCAACAAACTTGATAGACAATCTTATATTTGTTTCGGAATAATGGTTATTTTCAAAAAGATTTGAATTATTTTTGGTCTGAAAATAATATAAGCTGATCTTTTCTGTTCTGTATTTGAGGGAAAGGTAATCAGATACACATTATCACATAACTCAACACCCATTGGGTACCTTGTACGGAAACAGCTCTGCGAAAGCATACGCCTATAGTTGCGCGAAGTTTCGATATTCCATATGGGTACATATTTTTCAGACTGAAGCATACTGTCTCGAAACACTCCGATACGTTTCATCGTGTTGCAGGCAAAGCGTAAACAGTGCCTGGGTGCCGCTCACTGGTCGAAACGTTGCCCCGAGGCATTTAGAAACGCTTCGCAACATTTCGATGGCAACTCTCCTTGAAACACGATTTAGGATAAAATGCCCCAATATATTCCGGCGCTCGATTGTATGCTTCTTCTGTCACATGCTGGTCATCGGTGCTATTAACACGTTCGCTGCCAGTAAAATGTTACATGTTGTCAGGGCCTCCTTGTATTTAATTTTTTTGCCTGAAAATTGCTCTGAATGATACTAAATGAGAGATAAATAAATTGTGATTATCGAATATTTTCCTACCTGAATACAAATATTTTTTTGCCCGCCAGATGGCGATACTGGCACTACAGGTAGAATTTAGGACAAACCGCGTACGGCTGTGGCATTAAACGTGTTAACATAATCTGTTCGATTAATTAATTATTGTATTGTCTTGTTCCCCTTTCATTAGCCACAAACAACAGAGACATACTTTTGATCACAGTTGAAATTCTCGAACCGTATAAAAAACGTTGGGGGTGATCTTCGATTTTAAAATTTTGTAATTGTTTGCCTATGTCCCGAAAACTCGGTCGTTACGTATATACTTGATATCAGCGTGCAATTTAATTTGTCCTGTTATCAATCTTCAATATAAAATTGTACAGTGCCCTGAAATACGATCAATGGAGAAGGCCGATAGTGCGTGCTAAATTTGTTGAGTATTTCCAGGAAGAGAGTGAAAACAGCGGCCCTGTTACCCACTTTATGCGTACTGAAGAGAGTAGCAGATGCGCTGAAGATTAGTCTGCGCAGTGTTCAGCCAATAAAATTAGAAAATAAGAAAGGTTTGCCCATAGTAACCCCTGGGGAAACTTACAAAATCAAAAAATGCAAGACCGATGAGGTAAGTGATGCCGTCAAAACAGAAATTATGAATACTTTCTACGATATGAGGAGTACAGGACAACATATCACGACCTCTGCGCTCAAAATCCGCCCATGGTGCGGGAACTCGATGTGTTTACTTTTTTCATATGACGTTGATGTCGTAGCCGCCAAGAACGGCTCGTGTATCCCAACAAACACATTTTGACCAAATTCTTCAAACAATTTTTTTGTGAAAGACAAGTCATTTCCAAAATTCTTTACTGTATGCCTTTATATTATACAATACTGCAGAAAATCCAAGATTACGTTGCCGTCTGACAATCTAACAAGATATGATCGCACATCAGGCCATATCAATGCTGTGAACTGGTTAAGTGTTAAAAACTTGTTTTTTATTTATTGCTTAGATTTGTACATAAAACAATGCTCAACAGGAGACATTTATACTTGTACAGAAAATGAATTCATTCCTCATAATATAATCCACGTCAAAAGAGTTATTTGTTTTCCAAAAATAATAATTACTATGCCTCAACGCAAGACTATATTCACATATAATCTCCTTATAACAATTCTCTACCAAACGACTTGAAGAAGGATAAACTAAATTTGAAGTTTCAACTTCTGCATATGTAATTGTATTGAACTTTTACATTGCTTAGGCTTAAGCCATAGGCCTTCCTGGTAGTTGGAGTATAAAAAATAGCTTTATCTTAAGATTTTTGATGAATATTCAGTAAATATTGAAAATCGTATGTCAGGTGACTTTGTAGGATCAGTTTCTTCGGGGACATCTGTTTACCTTGCTCTGGGTAAAAGCCATTTGATAACTCATTACGATTGGTAATGACGAGAAGTCCTAAACTCACTAAACTTTCATGCAAATTCAACGTTTCTAATATAAATCAGTGGTTTATAATTAACTAAAGGATGTGGTTGGGATTAAAAGTCAGCCGCTGTGGGAAGTGACATAGCATTTGATATCTCTAACGTCTGACGGGTTAGTTGTAAAAAATATCGAGCGAAAGTGCAGTGTCTTCTTTTTTTGGTTAGAATCCCTCGAGCATTTCAAAGGGAAATTAAATAGCAGCAGACTGAATTTGATTATTGGCATAGAGCATGTTACTCTATTGGGGATCAAATTTTTATTGTCTTCAACATTGAAGCCACCCAACGCCTATTGGTGTGCATAAGCTCTTTTTCATTTTTTCATACCATGTCCTTAGCTCAAAAACTAACTCACAAGATTCCCACAATTTTATTATTTTGCTTTTAATTTGCTATATCAACTTACCTTCTACTGGCATCTAATATTGCATGACATATTATTCGTGCTAGTGGCTAGGGTTCCCTTTCTGTCAGCTTGGCTAACCAACACACTGTAGCAGAGCATTGGATGATGGGTATTATCATAGTTGCTAGCTTACGTAGTTACTCCAACATTTGCTGGACACCCATCAAATTTCCACAGTCCTTACTCAAAACATCAACACATTGGCTGCACATTGGTTCTCAACAGGAATTTCATCATGTTTCTGGTGGGGTATGTATATAAGTAACACTGTACATTAAGCTTGTAGATGCTTAAAAGGAGTGTTCAGTCTGGCTAAATAAGCACTCACTGTTACTCTTATTTTCACATGTTTTGTATCTCAGTGTGTTTCATTCTAAGGTTTGAAGTAGAAAGTGGGCGTGCGTAAAGCATATTTTGCCCTTTGGGCTATCAAATAATCAAGCACTGAATTAAAAAGTAAAAAATCATGAATGTTTAAAGTACAAATATCCTAAAACTTTCAAATGCCCAAATCGCATCTTCTTAAATTCGAGTTACTTTCAAGGTTAAAAATCCCGCATGTAGATCATGATCCTTTCTGACTTCCTCCAATTGTGAAATCTGATACAACGCCATATTGATACATTCTTAGCGTACTACATGAACACTGAAAATTTTTAACTGTAAATATTTAATTATTCAACATAGTCCCCTTTTTACTCAACACATTTTTTACATCAAGCCTGTAGACCTTCTAAACCGTTCGAAAACAATGTTTCCTCTTGGTTCGGAAACCAGCTCTCCACAGATTCCATCAACTTGTCATTCGAAGAAGGCTTGTGACTTTTCAAACCTTTTTTCAGCCTCGGAAACAGATGATTGAGGAGGGTGTTCCATCAGTTCTAAACCCAAATCGCGAAGCTTTGCCATCGAAGCCGTGCGATCTCTGTGCTGGTGCCTTGTTTTGCAAGAACACAACCCTTTGAAAACCTTTCCGCGTAATTCTCCAAATTTTTTTCGCGAAATTCGACAATAATACTATATGCTTCCGTTACGGTTTTTCCATTGTCTAGATAGTCAGTGAGAATGACACCACTACTGTCCTAAAACATTGGAGCAGACTTTTGCACACATTTTATTTGGCCTTCGCGAGTATTCCACCGATTGTTGTTTTTGCAACGTTTCCACTCGAGCTCGCTTATGATCCACATTCAGTCATTTGGGGAAGTTTGCAGATATTTTTTTTATGTCCAAATCAACACGAATGAAGTTATGAATGCATTCTAATGCATGTCTAATTTTCAGGGTCTCAGCTATATCTTTTATTTCAATCTGACGCTCTGATAGTATCAAGTCACGAACTGCGTCGATATTTTCCGGGATTGTCACTCAAACAGGTCGTCCAGGTCTCTCGTCATGTTTAATGGATAACTTGCCTGTTTTGGAGCAAGCAGCCCAATTTTTTGTAGTGGAACATGAGGCATATTGACCATATCCTCGTAAATCTCCTTGCCCTCTTCTTCAAATGCAGGTACTTATGATGGCTTAATATTCCATTTTATCCATTTTCACACTCGCAGCAGACATGTCATCTTTGAAAATTTCTTTCTTCGTAATGCTTGAACGTATTGACGTGAAACGTTGCAATGACACTTATAATAAATTATATGGTTGATAGGGCAACGCGCTTTTGCTTTGTGCATTCCAAATGGCCAAGGGTAACTAGATAGCAATTGCTATGAAACGCTCGTTGAATATTCAAATGGAAACTTTCTTCAGCCTTACAGACTTTTCGTTTCTGCTTCGGCGACGCTGCAAGATGCAGTTGATGCTATGCTCACGTTTCGCGTCTGCTCACATTGTCTTGCATCGACAGATAGAACCATTGGCATGGCAATATGTTTCATGTGGGTAGACTACTTAAGCACAATCGAGCGACATGGAGTTACATACGCTTGAGTGTGTGTATGTGTGTGTGTTGGATGCATTTACCTATTATTAACGCATTGATACGAATCTAGGCAAATGCGATGGGCAATTCCGGTCCCCATACAAGATTAGTATCGAAACGTATATTGGATTAGCTGTTGCGAACCGGCGAAATTGGTGCATTTCCTATTAATTACAATAATCGGCGACGGTCGATCAATGCAAGCAGTCTCGCTTCGCTACCAGACAAGTCATTTAACTTCGGAATACCCAATGCTGATGCTCCAACTCTCTGTCTGTCTATCTGCCGGTAGTTGTTATGGCTATTCGCTGTTTGATTCACGTTGTTAGCTGCTGAATCAAACTACTTTGATCTTAGATTCTGTCAGTCGATGCAATACTGTCATCAGATGATTTTTCCAGTTCTACCAAGAATATTCTTAATATGGCGTTGCATACTTGTCACTTGCTCTGTTGCCATGATCGTATACTGTAGAACTCTAGATTTCAATACATAGCCCTTTTACGTGAATATCAGATCCAATTACATTCTTGATGCTACTTGTGATGCTAGCACATTCATAGGTCAGGAAGAACTTAGAAAGCAACCTCATAATTCGATCGAACTCATATAATTGCAATTATGTAGCAGTCGATGAACTCTAGTATTTACTTTACTAATAGGTTTGATGTTCGATTCCAGATTTGGGTGTTGTTACGATTTTCTTACGGTTTTACTTTTGTTTGGTCACAGTTTATCGTAATGTTTGAAGTTCAAGGTAGTATATTGATATACAGGGAAAGTTTTTAGTGTGTGATTTGAAAAAGGTATCTGAGAAAGCTATAACTAAAAATTGTAGGCAAACATGCGCTTGTTACTTGGAAATCTGTCGCTCTCAACAGAGGACTACGTGGCAACAAAAACATGATTTTTTTTTATTTGGATTTCGTGTATATTAGAGTATATCCTGGAAACATCTTCAAATGAAGAAGTTTAATATAGCATACTATACAGTTTTCATCCCCTTGGTTTACGGAATATCTTGCTCGAAAATTAACTCAAGTTCAACAGGTCAGTCACTTTGCAGATAGAGTTTCAGATTTGTTTAGGATGAGCTTCGTATCCCATACCCCTGATTACTCTCTATGAATCTCAACTGCCCATCTTCATTTTGGATGTACCCATCGTGGTGGCTCAGGAATAAAGATAATCGATGTCGAGGTGGGAGTCACTAATACAGGGTGGCGCATCGAAAACGAAACAGACGCATTTACTGGCAGCTCAGTTTTTTTTTTGGAAAACACGCTCAGACCCGTCGATTTTGTTTTCGAGGGGGACACAAGCGTGGCAAAAAATCACGCAAACACGTGCAGCCCCGTGTGACACCAACCCTAAAATCTTAAATAGAAAGGGGTTCGAGTGATACCTTATTTTAAAGGTCTTTCAATTCCCTTTATAATGATGTAAAATACATGAGCTTCAGTTCAGTAGTCTTGAAGATTTATTGATTTAAAACTTAAAGTAGACTTTAATAAGTGCATCAGATTAGTTTGTACTACTTTCAGAAGAAAATGAATTTACTTAATAAGTAAATGCTTCTCTTCACTGTTTATCATTTTGTTGTTGAAAATAGCTATTGGAGCGTTTTTTTTGTGGCAAAAAAGTTATTTCTTGAAGAAAGATAAGGACATATCTCGTACTTATTTTAAATAGGAATTTAGTACATAGTCTGTGATTTATTTGACCAAACTTTGTTGCTAAAATAACTTGTAACGCTTTATTACATAAATTAACCAGCAAAAAGAGCTGAAATTATCGAAATACTTTTCTAAAATAATCAGTGCGCTAAAAGAACAGCAGAAATATTTAATGAGCGACATGAGAACAGTAACGTGCATCGAAAATATGTTCTAGAACTTGTAGCTAAATTTCGGGAAACTGGGTCAGTCGCCAATAAAAAACGCAACATTGAAAATCCCATAAGGAACGAAGCAATAGAAGTGGGGGTTTCAGGGCAAGTTTATGTAGATCCTACGTTAAGTACCCGCAAATTGGAGACTGTGTGTGGTGTTAATCGACGTACTGTCCAACGGATTCTAAAGGCCCATAGTTTTCATCCGTATAAAATTCACCTGGTACAAGAACTTAATGAAGATGATTTTTAGCGGCGATTACAATTTTGTGAAGATATGAGTGAACGAATTATAAACGATGAACATTTTCTATTCAACACTTGCTGTTCCGACGAATGTTCCTTTTTCTTAAATGGCGTAGTAAATAGTCATAACTGCCAATATTGGTCCGATTCTAATTCCAGAATTTATCATGAGGTTCATACACAGCAGCCACAAAAATTAAATGTTTGGGCAGGTATTTTTGGCGATCATCTAGTTGGTCCTTTTTTCTTACCTGGAAATTTGACCAGTGAAATGTATTTGGAATTACTGGAAGACGCCATAGACCCTGCATTAACAGACACAATTGAAAATCAGAATGATCGGCGGTACATTGCGAATAGGTTGATGTTCCAACAGGATGGTGCCCACCACATTACGCATTACGTGTCCGTCCATGTTTAGATCAGACGTTTCCAGATCGATGAATTGGTAGAAGGGGTGCCATTCAATAACCCCCAAGATCGCCAGATTTATCACCTTTGAATTTCTTTATGTGGGGTCATTTAAAAAGCAAAATCTATGCTACTAAGCCAACATCATTAGAAGACCTGCGACAAAGAATTGTGAATGAGTGCCTTCAAATCACTCCTCAAATATTGCAAAATGTGCGGCAACGTTTTGAGCAAAATATTTATTATTGCATGAAGAGTCATGGTGGCCATCTTCAACATTTACTTGCCTAATGGGTCAGTTTATTCTCCGTTTTTAAATTACTTTGCTGCCAAATGTATTGATCTCCATTAATGATGATGTATTAGTTTTATTTAAGCTTCAAATAAATAAATCTTCAAAACTGCTGAACTGAAGTACATTAATTTTATATCATTATAAAGGGAATTGAAAGACCTTTAAAATGAGGTATCACTCGACCCCCCTTTCCATTTAAGATTTTGGGGGTGGTGTCACCCCCGCTTAGAGGGCTGCACGTGCTAAAGTGTTTTTTTACCAAACTTGTGTCCCCCTCGAAACCAAAATCGACGGGTGTGAGCGTTTTTCAAAAAAAAAACTGAGCTGCCAGTAAATGCGACTGTTTCGTTTTCGATGCGCCACCCTAAATACGTACCACCTGAGTTGATCATGGTCTGGTACCAAAACTGTAGATGGATCAGTTGAAATAGGAGCTTTGTTTGTAGTTTTTTATTATTGTTAGCAAAACTATTAATGTTGAATTATAGAACCCTCATATCGTTTCTGTAATGCAGAACAGAAAATCTGTAGCTGGAGCGGAGGCTCCAACAAATGTCTATTCTGTTTTTATCAGTTTTACTCGACAACGATACATTTTAGAGAATTTGCGTAGGGTATGCTCATTTTTAGGAAAATTTTGAATTTTTTGGATTGATGTCGATGACTTCCGGTATGAAAAAAATTCTGTGATTTCGTCTTCTTAGTTTCGGGATGTCCAAACCATTGAATTTGAATAGGCTAGAAGGAACCAAGCCCATATGTTTGCATTGCGTTGCTGGTCGCCAAATTTGTGTTGTTTCAGTGCACAATTTTGGCTCATTTGTCTACCAATGACTACCAAAGTGACACATCAATATCATATATCAACATCGTAATAGTACTTACAAAAGAAGAGATCTTCCTTCGTTAGGCTTCTAACGCCCTTTGCAAATTATGTAAGAAGTACCATCTAACATCACAATTATCTGAAAACACTGGAATCTTCTAACAATAACACTAAACACAGGAATTTAATGTCAGAAGTGTCAAAAAATTCACTTATGGCAGTATTATTACATGTAGATGTATGGTCAACTACTTGCGACTGTGTATGGCCACCTTCAAGTGCCTTTCGGTCCTAACTACAGACTATGAAAATTAAGAGACAAACAAATCCTTGATTGGCTCATTCTACCTGGTCTAAATTAGTTGGTCCAAACCAAATTCGATAAGATTGCGTGTTTTATAGGCCTCAAGATATTTGATAAAAATTAGTTTCTAAGTGTGAGTTGCAATTGAGCTTTTTATCATTTTAGATAAACATGTTTTGGCTGTTCGTGTATTTTGAACAACTGTCGAAGGTTTCGATGTGCTAGTAACAACCATTCCGATAAAAACTCATTATTTTAACTTCAGATAGAAGCCAATTGAAACTCAAGAATCCAGCTCGTAACAGGGAGAGCAGCTAAGCCAACTTTCCAGGAATAACACTGGGTTAAGTGAGTGGTGTTCGTTTGAACAAAGCTAGCAGAGAGTACGTCGTAGACTTTCCAAACTTGCAAATACGTAAATCGAGTTGGCTGGCATGGTGTGTTTCTCAGAAGAACCGCAACATTCCACCACTTACCGAACTTGGGGTTAAAGTCATCGCAATTACTATACTTTGTCTACTCGACCGGAATCATTCGGAACAGTTTAGAAGTTGACTGGGATGGTTTGAATGCCTGAGCTTATGCACACTTTAGCAGTTATTTGAAAAGAAAGGCTTATGTTGTAAGGAAAAACTCAAAATAATGCATATATATTGATTGGTAAACCAGTCACTAGCAGACCGCTTTCTTAGTAACTGCGATATCCGGGGGGCACCATTTGACCCCATTCTCGCATTCCATTCCAATGAAATAAATAAATTTATCCGCAAAGTAACTTCATTATAGTCTCTTCAAACCGATGCCATGTACTTTAAGAGCATATGCTAATATCGAATTTCATGAATTGTCTGTAATGCAATTTATAGCCCAGGGCAGACCGAAATCATCATAATTAGTATAGTGAGATTAAATAGGCAGAACAATGTTATTTCTACGTCCCTAATTATTCTTTGAACGGTCAAGTTAGCAATTTGGTATGATGGAATAAGTAAGCGGATACTCAGCGCCAAAGTAACAGCTATTTTTTTCAAGTTGGTGGTTGAGCGCCATCTTGGATCAACTTTTTGAAGAGAATTAGGGGTCGTGTGATCTTGCATTTTGGGTATTTTATAACACGCGAATATAAAGTCACTATCTTGTAAATGGCGGATTTTCAAGGATAGTAAATGTATACCTTAAAGTTAAAGTACTGACAAGAGGCTTTAATCACACAACCACCACTGCAACGGACCAAGATGTCACTTCTACTCTAAAATATAGCATTGCTGCTGACATTTAGGGAGTGAAAAACCGGTAAACTTCCTCTACTTGTCTTGCAACCAGTATTTCTTATATGAGAATGGTGTGCACAGTGTGAAACTAGCTTCCCTGTGAAATCATATCTCATTGTGGGAAATAAACAGCCAATGTCCCCTGTGATATTTTTAGTTAGAATGTTTTATAATTTGACACGCTAGAGCGACAAAAGTCAATGTCAATGTCACTGTAAAGTTAGTGGTGGATCAACGGAAGTCAGCTGCAAAATGAACGCGCGACTGTTCAAATGGAACGCCGTTGACAAGTCTTAGCGAGCATTTTGCATCAAACGGGCCTCACTATTGTTGCATTGCTGCCCTAACTGTTCCATCTACATGCATGTTATGCTAAACGCGCCTCTATTGTGCGGTACGACAACTTGCCGCCCGTGTGTACCGGCAGTTAATTGCCTAATTGGGAAAAAGTGCTCATCACATCTTCCCATCTCATCATTCAATATCACTTCCGCCCCTCTTGAATTTGAGTATATCGGTATTGAAAATGACGTTAACGTCAATTCTCAGCGGGGCGCCAGCTAAGCGACGGTCGTAATTGCTCCAGGAAAACGCCAAAATTCATCTGGATTTCGGAAATTACTCGACGACCTGGCAGCCGTTCCCCTAATACTTCCCACCCTCTCCTTGGTGCCCTCGCTCATTTTCATTACATCTTCGGGGTTATTAGGGAGGACACCTGAGGTGGTCTGCTCCGTTTAACTATAGCAGAGGGAAATTAGATGGTCATTAATAGACAGCTACAGGGAAAGCAATCTAAATGGCCAAGAAAGATTCATTGAATAGCAAAATCTCGGAAAATACTCATTTTATTAAGGTTTCAAGAAAATAATATATATATATATATGTATATATATATATATATAACAGAAATAGGAAAATAATGGACAAAATCCGCAAAAAGTGGATTCGAGCAGAAAATAGGATAGGTAACCCGAGCGATACGTATTTCTGCTGGTTGGCTTCAGCAGGCCCGAAATGAATGCACATATGCAACTACAAAAGTAGAGACATACATCCGGATACAGGTGTAACCTGAGGAAACAAAGATGGAGAGGAAAAAAAAAGACACACGAAGTCCACAACAAGAACCAACCTACACATCGTAGTATAAAATGGATAGAAGACCTCGAATTTTCAAGGCGACAAATAACCACAACCACGTGGCCGGTTATAGCCACTTGCTGTGGTACTTCTAGCCCAAAGCAGCTACAAAGAGAAAATTATCATGCGGAGAAAGGTATATAACAAAAATAGGATAATAATGGACAAAATCCGCAAAAAGTGGATTCGAGCAGAAAATAGGATAGGTAGCACGAGCGATACGTATTTCTGCTGGTTGGCTTCATCAGGCCCGAAATGAATGCGCATATGCAACTACAAAAGTAGAGACACATGCCCATACATCCGGATACGGGTGTAACCTGAGGAAACAAAGATGGAGAGGAAAAAAAAAGACACACGAAGTCCACAACAAGAGCCAACCTACACATTGTAGTATAAAATGGATAGAAGACCTCGAATTTTCAAGGCGACAAATAACCACAACCACGCGGCCGGTTATAGCCACTTGCTGTGGTACTTCAAGCCCAAAGGATCTACAAAGAGAAAATTATCATGCGGAGAAAGGTATATAACAATATATATATATATATAACTTGAGACGTGGTCATTGTCGTCTAGACCAGTTAGGTGAAAAATTAAAGCTTCCGCCTTTTGTTGGGTACTTCGACAAAATTTAAGCAAAGAGGACTCTTTATACTTTTTTTAATTCTCTCTAGCTTTCAATGGACTTTGCCATCATCATCAGGAGCTGCAATTACAATGATAACAGTAGCAACTAAGGTGTAAAATGAATTTAAATTGACTCAACTTACAGTAGTATGTGAGGATGTTGCTAATTGTTGTTTACGTATAGGATGAGGGAAACGTCCAGTAACATGGTGAGAGCTGGATAGATTGTACAGTAGTCAAACTTATATAAAATATGACAAGAACAAGTTAAAAACAGATTAAAAATTATTTAAAAAATTAAAGCATTACATCGTGAAGCCACTTGATGATTGCACAAATTAGTGGTCATGGAATGATGAGTGACATGAAACCCTTTGACAGAAGGCCGAAGGATGTCAATGTCAGTATTGAAAGATGGAACGAATTGTGGGCGTGTGCCAAAACGTTGCCAAATCACTTCAGATGATGAGATTTTCAGAATTTTATGTTAGAATTTGTTAAACCGACCAGAGGCAGTTGAATAAACTATATTATTATTAATGGGAATTTAAATTAACAATTATTAATAAATCGTGAGGAGAGAATTATTATATTTTGAGTGGAATGAAATTTACTGGTGGAATCGGCCAAAACACAGATTCTAATTATGGTTGTGAAGAGTTGAAATTTGGGGAGATATGTAAGTTCTCCAATTTTTCGCAGTTTAGCAAATATGAGTAAATGACACTCAGTTGTTTAACATCTGTCTTTTTGTTGATACAGTTGTTATTCATGAAAATGTGGGACATTTCCAGGAATAAACGTTTGGAAAGGTGTTTTTCTTTATCAAGAACTTTGATACTTGTGTAATTCATAGAATGCCCTGTTGTGTTAACATGAGATGCTAGAGCGCATCTTTCAGGATGAAGCCTAGCATCACTTTTGTGTGATGTAATCCTTCCTTTCAGAGATCTGGAGGTCTGACCTATGTATATTTGGTTGCAGTTGTTGCAATTGATGGAGTAGACTGTGTTGGTTAAGCCAAGCAGCGGGACTTTGTCTTTCATTTTTGAAAAAATGCAGTTTATAGTGAGGACGGATTTGCAAGCAATTCGAAAGTTCAAAGGACTGCACAATCTGATCAGCTTAGGGGTCAGTTCCTTGATGTAGGGCAGGACAGCAAAACCAGGTCTGGAGTCCGGGTTGGTGCTTGTACTGTTAGGATTGATGTTATTATTGGGAATTACATCAGTTCCGTTATTAGGGGTTGTGCGACTATTACCTGCATCACCAGAGTTCGGCAAAATATTGGAAGGTGAACTAAAAATGATCCTGTTAATCAGACACTTCGGATAACCATTATTGATGAACAGTTTTGATAGTTTACGTAAATTTGAGGTGTGGAAGGTATTGTCTGAGATGCTGATTACCCTTGTTTTCATCTGTTTCACCAAGTTGATTTTAATCCCTAGCTTATGGTACCATATTTAGTTCACCTTCCAATATTTTGCCAAACTCTAATGATACAAGTAATAGTCGTACAACCCCTAATAACAGAACTGATAGAATTCTCAACAATAACATCAATTCAAACAGTACAAGCACCAACCCGGACTCCAGACCTGGTTTTGCTGTCCTGCCCTACATCAAGGAACTGACCCCTAAGCTGATCAGATTGTGCAGTCCTTTGAACTTTCGAATTGCTTGCAAATCCGTCCTCACTATAAACTGCATTTTTCAAAAATGAAAGACAAAGTCCCGCTGCTTGGCTTAACCAACACAGTCTACTCCATCAATTGCAACAACTGCAACCAAATATACATAGGTCAGACCTCCAGATCTCTGAAAGGAAGGATTACATCACACAAAAGTGATGCTAGGCTTCATCCTGAAAGATGCGCTCTAGCATCTCATGTTAACACAACAGGGCATTCTATGAATTACACAAGTATCAAAGTTCTTGATAAAGAAAAACACCTTTCCAAACGTTTATTCCTGGAAATGTCCCACATTTTCATGAATAACAACTGTATCAACAAAAGACAGATGTTAAACAACTGAGTGTCATTTACTCATATTTGCTAAACTGCGAAAAATTGGAGAACTTACATATCTCCCCAAATTTCAACTCTTCACAACCATAATTAGAATCTGTGTTTTGGCCGATTCCACCAGTAAATTTCATTCCACTCAAAATATAATAATTCTCTCCTCACGATTTATTAATAATTGTTAATTTAAATTCCCATTAATAATAATATAGTTTATTCAACTGCCTCTGGTCGGTTTAACAAATTCTAACATAAAATTCTGAAAATCTCATCATCTGAAGTGATTTGGCAACGTTTTGGCACACGCCCACAATTCGTTCCATCTTTCAATACTGACATTGACATCCTTCGGCCTTCTGTCAAAGGGTTTCATGTCACTCATCATTCCATGACCACTAATTTGTGCAATCATCAAGTGGCTTCACGATGTAATGCTTTAATTTTTTAAATAATTTTTAATCTGTTTTTAACTTGTTCTTGTCATATTTTATATAAGTTTGACTACTGTACAATCTATCCAGCTCTCACCATGTTACTGGACGTTTCCCTCATCCTATACGTAAACAACAATTAGCAACATCCTCACATACTACTGTAAGTTGAGTCAATTTAAATTCATTTTACACCTTAGTTGCTACTGTTATCATTGTAATTGCAGCTCCTGATGATGATGGCAAAGTCCATTGAAAGCTAGAGAGAATTAAAAAAAGTATAAAGAGTCCTCTTTGCTTAAATTTTGTCGAAGTACCCAACAAAAGGCGGAAGCTTTAATTTTTCACCTATATATATATATATATATATATATATATATATATATATATATATATATATATATATATGATATATGCTTACCATGCAATTAACCTGATCAATTGGCGAGGCGGCATATCCAGATTTTATGCTGCAATTCAGTTATATCTGACAAATGCATCAAATGTATTTGCGACAGGATGGAAAAGTTCCAAATTATCTGTAGTACCTGCTTTATATGAATTAACCTATGGCGACCAAAGAATTTAATCTACCAACGATACCGATGGCACTATGGATTAATGGGTTCTACCTGGAGGTAGTCAATGTATTTCGGTTTTCAAATAATTGTCCGAGATGGAATGACGTACCCTGGCGTCGCCTATGAGAATTCGCCAAAGCTTGGTTTCTCCTGTCCACTGTAATTTGAAAAGGTTTTGTCCCATAGATGGCGCAGTAGCCAATTGTATGATCATATATGTGCATATGATATGGTTGGCTACACAGGCTGAACGGGACGAATGCTTGTTACCAATTGTCAGTACGATATAGGTCTAGTTATTGGGGAGTAGCAACGAAAAGAAAACAAGCGAACATGGTCTACTAATAACTCAATATTTAGTTCTAGAGTAGGTGGCTTGTCACCCGTAAGTAGTTCGCTAGAGTCACAGCCGGGGTCGTATCATCTGTGTTGGTGTAAAATGGCCGATGGCCTAAAAAACGTGAAAAAAGGGGTATTCAGAAAATGCGGGCAATTGTTGATATACATACGAGTACAATGCTTTCCTGAAAGGTCTCCTCCTACTTATTTTTTGAAGGAGGTTAGGGAGCTAAATTTCTGGTTAATAAAATTACACGACGCTAAATACTACATTTTAACCTAAGGACAGTAGTTGAAAATACCAATATGGCGCCTGGCCGCCATCTTGTAACATTCTTTCAAATAGGATGGGGGGATGTGATACCTTAGATTGAAGTTGAGAATTCCAAAAATCTAGGATATAGAATCACCATATTTCGAGTGGTTGTTGAGTTGTAAGCGACTCAGTGTACTAAAACGCCCAAAAGTGTCAGCGTCCGCTTTGAGGCAAAACATAGTACACCTGCATCAATTTCATTATGCATAGCAATTATTGATTGTTATATATAATAATTTCAAAATGCATAACCTGACCGGTTCAGAAAATGAGTAAATACCTTTTTGAAAAGCACTGTATATCTGAAGCCTATTCTGAAATGTATTGCCCCCTAGGGAGTTACTGGATGCTGATTAGTAGGTGTCAGAAAGTTTTAAACGTCGAAAGATAATAGTCTTTATTGTATAAATTATATTTTTCATATACGTCTACGAATCCTGTCTCGGAAAGAGACAAGCATGCATTTTGAGGGTGCTCTGGAGCTTTAAGTTCATTTTCACAACTTTACCACTTCTCGGCCAATTTTTAGAGTTTACTCCTTGGATAGTAGCTAAAAAATCTTCAAAATTTCAGATTTCAATACTCCCTTGAACAACTTGCAGCAATAAAACCAGACTTTACAGGTATTTCAGAGTAATAAGAAAGACCCACGAGAGTAGCTGAATACAGAATTCAAGACAAACATCTAGGGTTTCCAAGCTATGGACAGAGTGGGCTCAGTAAATTGAGTGTAATCTTGAAATGTGACTCAAAACCAGCAAATTCCGTGGCGATGTAGAAATTGCTCTAACAAGAGAAACTCATAATCTACAAATCTGTGTTATTTCCTGTATAAGTGACAAATGCAGGCTTACGCAAAGTTCGTCTAGTAAACATCTATTCATTACTCCGAGTTAACACAGGAAAATGACGGAACATTATACCTTGCGAAGCACTAAACTTAGAAGTGCGAGTATAATACCTTTATACCGTGCTCCCTCATATCCACTTCCGAACGAGATTAACCTAATCTCGAGATTACTTAATGCAATTTGGCCAATTCAACAATAAAGCATTTAGAAGCCAACTCGGCGAAATCAAATTAATTTCCCGGATATAGGAGAAGTCTGGAATGGGAAAAGAAGGACAACGGGTAGGACGGTAAACATGTTGCTGGAAAGTTCTGATTCCTTTTTCGTTCACCGTAGACAGCAGCGTCTAGAGGAGAAATGTTGTGTACGTCCAAGAAAGAGATGAAGTTTCAAAACTCCCGTTTCTGTAAATAAGGAAATGTATGTTCTATGTATGAATGCACCAGGCTTGATACATTTCTCTAAGGAGCGCTTTACCTTGACCGATGCGCTTGGGGAAATATTTTACACTTAGAGTTTGGAGATGCTAACGAGTTGCTACACCAATCCACGTAAACCGCGGACGGGTATCTACGTCCATTTGTTTACGGGATACAAGTCACAACTGTCTAAAATGTTTGATTTATGTCACAAAAAGGAATACTTTATCACTAAAAAATTATAGAACACTTACAGTATCATCTATGCAAATCTGTATCGCTTGATGGGTTTCATTGTAATATATTTTAAACAATAAATCTTCTTCGACTGCACCAATGAGAGTCTATGTAATCTTTTTCAAACATTTGGATGAATCTCAAGTAGCTATATGCTGTGTTTTGTGGCTGTGTAAATCAGAAAACTATTTAGAGGTGATGGTTCGATTGGATTGTCATTTTTCTGTAATCGAACCAGGTTTACATTTTTAGACTCAACAATAGGTGCCCAAACTGTAACTGGTAGATATGCTACTTCCACCCAATGGTCGACCTTCAGGGGTCGACACTTGGACCAATACTTTTTATTTTATATGTAAATAGCATTATAACCAGCTACAGAGTGAGGAATACGTTCTAAATGCAGACGTTTGGTTATGTCATCTACTATCGAATAAATGTTCTGAAACTTTCGATAAGTAGTTAAAGAGATATTGTTAAGTATCATTGCAGGCAGAGCCAAAGTTCAGATTTAGCTGTTATCTACTCTGGGAAAATGATGGTAACTCAGAAGGCGTAAAATTTATACGTTTATTATTTGATCAGCACCAAGACTTTAGAGGTCGTTGCATTAATTTAAAAAAAATGAGATCATTGACTTTTTTGACGAGAATACTCAGAGATATTTTATACGACCAACAGATAAATAATCAGTTCTTACCATGTCCAGATTCATAATCGTCTAAGGTATGACATATGTCTATGGACAGAAAAAATTATCTGCGTAGCTAAAGTTGGGCAACGAGAATATTGTGAGGAACTTTTTAAAATATGTCACATTCTTAAAGTAACATCGATTTGCATATGCTCTGTGCATATACGAGTATATTCAAAAACAGGCATATGTTTAGAAAAAATAAATATATACACTGCATTGACACCAGATAGAAAGACCACTTCTATATTCCTCTAGATCACAAAATCATCAACAGACTATAAAGTCCTTGACATTTTGAATATATTACCGTATCACATAAAGAACAGCACGTCAAAGGCATTTGGAAAACTGGTTCATTGATAAATCCATTGAGAACTTTTTCTCGGAAATCACACGGTGTAGCCCTATCAATTTTTACTTTGTTTGTGCCTATATGTAATATTTGGTCAATTTTCAAATTATGTATGTGTTTATTGTTTTATTTTATTTATGTAATTATATTTTGACTATTTCCCGTACATACATACGAATTGAATTAAATTGAATGAGATTTGCTCTTTCCCAAATAAATATCTGGTTCTGATGGACTGCTCTAAGCTTTTCTAGGAATTCGGCTTGAAAGAGCTTATATCACCGTAGACATTATCCAGCACAAACGCCTCTGGTCGGTCAAAGCTGGTTATACCTATGAACTAGTTTTAGCCGGCAGTTCACTTTAGGATGGCTAAGATGAGTCTTGACATAGAATATTGTTCACATGTGTGATGGACCTTCAGGAAAAGATTAAAAAACTAAAATCCAATTTCAATAATGAGCAGGAGGAAACGTCAAAAACTTTTCAGCTAGTAATTTATTGCTTTCACTTACAAAGCTTTTCATCCTTGACAAAGCAGTAACCTGGTGTTATAGAAGTGCCAAGGATTAGCGCACAGACAGATAGATTAACTAACGGCAAGTAATAACTTTTTCATGATGCAGATGTCATATAATATCCAAAAAGAATATCTCATTTTCAATTTTTTTCGCAATATACAATACTTGCCCGCCAGTGGCCTAGGGAGTAATACTGCCGGTACCAGACTAGGACACACGACGTTATGATATTGTGATTATTATCCACGAGAATATACTATAATTTCACTCGAAACAGTGAAAGGTCTTTTAATTACTCATGATGCATGATTGCTAAATTTAAAAAAATCACATGGTCGTGGCGGCATTTAAATACCTATATAACATATGACGTGTTTTTGAGGAAATTCTTAAGATGCAGGATCTTGGTTGTTCAATCTGCACACAGACACCGTTGTGAAAGCAATCGGCGATAGAAAATTGCAAATTTAATGCCAAAACTAGAGGCTACACCCCATTCGTAGTCGATTTACGTCCAGACAAAACACTACATGCCCAAAAGCGAGATTGTACAAGTCCGTATTTTCTTCAATGGTCTTGAAATGATATAACAAAATAAATGATTATTTATATAGAAAGAAGTACACATACTTTTCACAATCCTTTATTCGCTGGAAGTACATAAATCATCGTCGGTATGGCAAATATTAATTATTACAGGTTCAATTTGATGCTCGATCATACTGTCCAGATCCCATATCTTTGTTTCGATTGTCTCTTGAACGTGACGGATGTAATACGTTGACACTTGTCAGAATTTGTCTTCAACCGGGATACAAAATGGAGCAATAGTAGTTGTGAAAACTGTAAACATCACAGCAGCTTACATAACTTACAGTACAATGTATCGAAAACTCAAACATGTGTAACAGATTTTAGGTTGCCAATATCATGCGCCAATCCTAGAGCTAGAGCTAGAATAATATCATAGATTTGTCGAGACTGTGACGCACTTAAAGGCCGTTCTTAAGCCAGACTGATCATGGGCAGGATATATAACAATATTTGTTAAGGGTTAAGACGTACTTTTCACCTCATAACCTTCTCACCCAGATTAGACCCATCCTCAGGTACTGCTCACATGTTTGAGGCGCTGCCGCCTCGACTAAGCTGACCATACCTAGTGCTGTCCAGGTGAAGGAAGTCCGATTGATCAATGATACTTTTGCGATTGACGGCCTTGGAACGGCTCTCTTCTTCCGCTATGCCAACTGACTTTGCTCCTCAGAGCTCCCCTCCATGTTGCCGCCGAGCTATGAGCCTGCCCCTCGGAGCCGTCAGGCTTCCACCGAGGATTTGTTTAGATTGGACAAGGGGTCAGCATGTATAAAAAAAATAATCGAAATCTGCAAGGCAGGCGTATCTTTATTGAGGTAAAAGTGAATTGGAACGATAACCTCTCCAAATAAACTTAATAACTCTAAGTTTAATCTTTTAACGGGCACGCCAGATACGATCCGAGAAGCAGAAGTTTGTTTTGTTAGTGGCGCTTTTATAGTTTGTAATGCCGGAACGAATTTAAAGTTGAGCGAAGAAGGCCACTTTTATTGTTTCCCAGTCAGTACGAGACTTGTATAATTTTCCTACGAATGTTTACAGTTTTCCTTTGCACAATGAGTATCACCGCAGGGGCTTAGCAGAGACGTAGTCCTACAGGGGGTTCAAAACATATTCAGATGTATTAATACCTTACCAGCAGCAAATCCTCATGGTGTGGAAGCTTAGGTTTAGGAAATGAGGCAGCGCAAGGTGCCATCTATTACCAGAATCGATCACTGCGAGAGTGAAAAGAGCAAGCTGTCTGTTTGAACGGTATTCCAGTTTGCACTGACAGTCAGCAGGGTTGTTACGTAAAAAACTATGTAATGTCAAAAAAAAAGTTTAAAATGTCAACTTGCTGACTAGGTAGGCTAGTTAGTGCTAGTGCTAGTAAATAGTTCATTCCACGCTTGCTACAAGTGAGCTTGAAGTGAAAGACAGCTAGTTCCAAGCTGACGTCTTTTAGGAAAACACACATGTCACAAAAACACTTCATAGTGTAAAAAAATCGGCATTGTCACATTTCAAGTTCTGCACATGACCACTGTGGCCGCTACTAGCTACTGATTCGGGTGCTATAGTGAATACGATCAATGATATACCACAATGTCCAAATAGGTACTTGCTTTTAGTGAAAAATTTGTTCGGATCACAATTTCTTGTGTTACCTACACAGGAGTTAACCTGGGATTTATTATTACTTTCATTTATCCGCCTTACTCAACTTACATCTGTTTTAGAAATTATTTGATGATTTAATATTATTTATACATGCAGTTGAATTATTCGACAGACATGCCCCTTTAGTTAGAAAACGCGTTACAAAAGGTAGGGCGCCATGGATGACTGATACGATCAAACAAATGCAGCAGCTCCGTGATGAAGCACTTAAAAGTTATAAACGATCAGGTACTCATGCGCACTTACAGTATTATAAAGATTTAAAGAATTATGTCACTAGCGCTACTGGAAGAGAGAAAAGAGCGTATTTCTTCCATAAGTTCTTGCATAGCAGCTCTCAGCAAATGTGGAGGATATTAAAACAAAACAAGATGCTAAAAAATAACTTTAGTAACTCATTGCCCCCTAACCTAATGGATGTGAACCTTCTGAATGATTTTTTTATAAATTCCATGTGAACCTCCAGATTCCTTAATAAATTTTTACAAAAATAACTGTCTGACAAACTCCAAATTCAAATTTAAAGAAATTGATGAAATTTTCATATATCAAGCTATCTCTGGTATTAAAACAAATGCTGCAGGCTGTGATGGCTTGAGTATCTTTCTAATAAAACTTTGCTGTCCACATGTTATTCCTTATATCAGGCATATAATAAATTGTTGTTTGATTCAAAATGTTTTTCCAGAAGCATGGGGGAGTGCAGTTGTAGAAGTACTTCCCAAGAAGCTAAATCCTTCAGATTTTAATCACCTCAGAGGAATAAGCATTTTACCAGCATTGTCAAAATTATTAGAAAAAGCGGTTGAGTTGCAATTGATGGAACATCTATCAAATTTTTCTTTGCTTTCTCCAATTCAATCTGGTTTTAGAAAGAATTTTAGCTGTACAACTGCACTTCTACATGTAACAGATGACATTATCAGAGCCACTGATCAGGGAAGGTGTACAGTTTTGATAATGTTGGATTTTAGTCGAGCTTTCGATACGATCAATTTTAAATTACTCCTAAATATATTGCATTTTATAGGCCTCGATTCGGATAGTGTCAACTTTTTCAGTAAGTATCTAAAGAGCAGAAAGCAAAAGGTTTTCTTGGAGAGAAGTTATTCTGACGTATTAGCCTTAAAATCAGGCGTGCCGCAAGGCTCTATTATGGGTCCACTCCTTTTTGCAATTTATACTTCATACCTGGGCAAAGGCTTAAATACTTGCAAAATGCACTGCTATGCTGATGATACTCAGCTGTATCATACTTTTCTACCCAGTGATGTGGACACTGTGAGTGCAACCATCAACAGAGATTTATCATTATTGACAAAGAATGCCGAAGAACATTGTTTGCATCTTAACTCTAGCAAATCTAAAGTAATTGTATTTGGGCCAAAGCATGCGCGCCAGGCTGTTACTAACTCAATTAACTTTACCATCAGTGCACAACAACTTGAAACTGTCAGTGAAGCAAAGAACCTGGGTGTAACATTGGATGTAAATTTAAGATTTGAAAATCATGTAAATTCGCTCATTCGTAAGGCATATTCCTCTTTAAAAATATTGTATGGCAACAGACGTAACCTTCCCGCTAAAGTCAAAATAAATCTATGTGAGTCGTTGGTGCTCTCGCACTTCAATTTTTCTGATATGTTGTATGGCCCATGCTTAACTGCCACTTACAAACAAAAAATTCAGGTTGCGCAGAATTCTTGCCTCAGATTAATATATGGCATCAGAAGACGAGACCGAATATCCCATAAGGTGAAAGATGCGAATTGGTTGAACATGGAAACAAGAAGATTTTTGCATGCCGCAACATTATATCATAAAATAATTATGTATAAGACCCCCACTTACTTATTTGAAAAAGTTACATTTCGAACAGATGTGCATAACATCAATATAAGATCCAGGGGGTTGCTGACACCGCCGATATTCCGAACAGCCCAATTTGAACGATCGTTCAGCTACCAAATTTGTTCCATTTATAACACCCTTCCGCTACAATATAAAACTCTGAGCATCTCAAGTTTCAAAACTCAATTAAAAAAATATCTCTTATCCCAGCAGTAGTAACCATGTTTCAGAAAAATATTGATACAAGTTTATGATTAATTTTAGTAGATGTATTAATGTAGGCAATGCATATACATTTAATATTTGTAATGTGTAGAATGAGTAGGTCTCACTCACCTTTTATACGAACTTTTTTATAGCGGGTTAAGTGGAAGAGCAGCTACAGCTGAACTTCGCCCGTATTTGGCTATTTTTGTATATAATCAGTCCATTTGGAAATAAAGACGTTTATTATTATTATTATTATTATTATTATTATTATTATTATTATTATTATTATTATTATTATTATTATTATTATTAATATTGGCTATTTATACATTTGGTAGGCATTGCTAAACAAATCTAGTCAGAGTACACACTACACCTTCATTGTGTTGGCGATAAGCACTGCCTTGTAAACATATAGGCTTGAGTCCTAACCTATTCGAAATCGTTGGGTTGAAATGTCTTCGTTTCCGAAACATTCCTCAGAGAATGCTTTATAATCATCACCGTGACGATATGTGTTGCTGGTTTTTCCTTTTCTCCATCTAAGTTTCTATTTGTGTAAACTTTTCAAGCGGCTCTTGTTCTTTATCACGGCCAACAGCCAGAAAGAAAATGCTAGCAAGTAATCTGCTCTTTAGCTCTTCGTAGTAAAAGAGATTCGTGTAATATCTGCAAAGCCTGTATCTCAACATTGCAGCCATTCCGGCTGTGTACATCTCAGTCTCGCCCTCGCATTGGCAGACGTTTAGCCCGGTAAATTTAGATCATCAGCCAACTACCATAAAGGTGCCAAAGTCGAAGTCAAATGCTCTTTCTAAAATTTGATAACCTAATCTTCATCCGAAAACGTGAGACACTTCACATAGGGAATTACGATTCTAATAAAAAAAATAGATTTCAAGAAATAGTACCTTTTTTGTCCTGATCATATTGAGACAAAAATTTGTTGGGGTTGAAATTTGGGCTTTGGAGTTGCAGGGGGTGGGGAAGAATATGAATTTTTTGATCCTCGTACCCAACTCCGATAATTTTATGCATCTATTAGCCATTTATCACTCATCATAGATATAGCCGTACGTTCGCATTTAAAACTTGGAATGATAAAGAAATGTTTTCGATCCCCGTACCTATCAACGCAAACCAGTCCGGCTCATATACTAAGTGACATATAAATCCGAACACCCAGTTTAAATGGTTTTATTTTAATAAAATTTTGTATAAGTACCTACTTAATGAAGCATAATAAGTAAATGATAAAAATTTCAAAATGATTGCACTGCTTTCAAGCCCTTTGACCTATAATAATGTGTGGATGCACCCTGATGTGCTACGCATTCTCCAACGCGCCTAGGCATGCTTCTGATCAGGTGGTCAATGTCCTCCTGTGGTATCTCATTCCAGGTAACCACCAACTTCTATCGAAGTGCTTCTAGAGTCTGAGGAGGACGTTTTTGGAGATAAGTCGGGAGATCTTGGTGGCCATGGTAACAATGTGACATCATTATGTTGAAAGAAGTCTATTGTGACTCTTGCAATATGTGGTCGGGCATTATCTTGTTGGAAAGTTGGATCTGCCAGGGTGTCAAGATAGAGTAAAAGATGGGGTTCTAGAACTTCGTGGATATAACGCTGCGCGTTCATGTTACCTCTGATGAAGATTAAAGGTGACCTGGAACCATAAGCTACAGCACCCCAAACCATAACTCCAACAGTGTGATGAACATGTCTTTCAACAAAAAACTGTGGATTCCTCCTTTCACCACGTCGCCATCTAACCCTGGCACCACCATCGTGCATGCCTAAACAAAATCGAGACTCGTCACTAAAGACAATACTGTTCCATTCCTGATCCCAGAGTGACCGTTGTCTGCACCACTCAAGGCGATTACGTCGGTGTTCTCGAGTTAAAGGGAGGGCCCAGTGTGGCCGGTATGAAAACAAGCCAAAACTTCTCATTCGTCGGTAAACACTTCGCATGCCAATAGGTCTTCCGTGTTCTGCAAACCATTCATTTGCAATGGACCTGGTGGTGGAAAAACGGTCCCTTAAGGCCAATAATCTTAGGCGGCGATCTTCACGGTCTGTTGTTCTACGGCAGCGTCCAGTGCCCCTTGCTCTTTGCGTGCGGCCTTCTCGAAGCCATGCCTGACTACACCTAACCACAGTGTCTACACTTCTTTGCACTCTAACTGCAATTGCCCGGAAAGAAAGTCCAGCTTCCCGAAGACCCACTATACGGCCCCTATCAAACTCACTAAGTTGACGAAATCGTACAGGTCTCCGTACTCTAGGCATCGTAACCGATCGTAAAGTATGTCAAGAACCAAAATCCGCCAACGTTGATTCTTTACTACGGCTGAAATATTCATTTTTAGAGCGTGAGTGAATTAAAAAAAAGCAGTATAAAAACCGGAATGTCCAACTGATAAGGCTGAACATTTTTTCACTTGTTATTTACAGTTATATAAATACATTCACCAACTTTTATTAAAATAAAACCATTTAAACTGGGTGTTCGGATTTATATGTCACTTAGTATATATGTATTCGTACTGAGGCCCAAAAACCGTACGGAGCCGCGCGGATGTGGAAAGGGACAACGTTGTCACATGGTCGGTAACTACCATTAGGGCAGGAAAAGAATGTCTATGGACTAATTGTATGGGCCTGTTGGATCGACTTAATACATTTAATTTCTCTCTTCTACATGTCCATAACTCAATATTTTCTCATTTTATTTGAATGGCGCTGAACTTAACCCTTTATAAAATGATGACGGCTTTGTGTAGGAAGAGCAGAGTCGACCCACTTAACGCCTTATTTTGTGTAGCATATTATCGTATAATATTTCAAAATTTTTATCGGCTAAATCAATTGAAAGTAATAATTTGTGCCTTCCTGAGAGACCTGTTTATGTGTGCAACATTGTCAGTTGGCCCTAATTTAACTGGACTATACATGCATTCCATTCGAGCCCGTGGAGCGAGAGAGATAGCAATGTTAAGTTTAAGGATGTCAGTAGCGATGAGCGTCAGTAACAGGCTACCGTTAAATATGTTGCCCTTCCAAGCCAGATGTCATAAATACGCCCGTCCCGTGCAGCTCACTGGACCAAAAATGACTATTTGTCTCTGAGTTTGACCACAGCGGGACATTAGAGTGCTTGTATGTTTGCTTCTAATACGAATTTATAACGCTCTTCTCGTATAGAAACACTGGTTGTTTTTGCTTCTCGAATTAGATTCGTGAGAGCCTCACTTTGAAAGAAATAAATTGTTGGTTAAGAAGGAGAGACAAACACTTGAACAGGCATATTTCTTAGCTGTTCACTGCTGACGCGACCAGAGTAGAGGTACCGCAGTTGCAAATATTTTATATTGGGGATATGTTTTTTCACGTTCCATGACTTATCAAATAATATTTCTACTATATCAGTGGGTACGTTTGTCTTAAAAAATGTATGCTCTAATAATACAAACGGAAATGTTTGCGGTTTTACCTTGTATATCCTGTATCAGAAGTGGAATGGATATACTCGTAGATTCAAACTCCTGCGAGAAAAATGAATGTATAGTCTTGAGACGTTGAGGGTGTCGAGAAGTTGTTTCGCAATATATACGTATACGTAGTAAATCTCCTTTCATCATTGTCTGACGTGAGCGCTCTATTGGCATGTACAGATGTGCAAAACTACAGGGAGGATGATCTCTGTACCGCTACTTATATTGTTTTCTCCAACTATTCATCCATGCACTCAAGGGGTGTAGTAAATGTCCCACCTATCGCCCACCTTTCCATGTAGTTTCGCCCTGGAATAATGTTGTGTTATATATAGTATGCATTCCCAACTAGCAAAGTGGTGCTATAAGTTTGTGGTAAAAGAACTGTTTAGTCGTAAAAGGTCCCTTTTGTTGCGTGGAATGTAATTTGCTTTCTGCAGCATATTTGCTCTAAAGTGAGGTGTCTAAACAACTATTTTATATGGCATATTTGCGCGGTAGTCAAAATAGTTTTGACATCCATGGTAAAGTTTATACAACAAACACGAGCCTTGTTGTTTTGGTGTGTAAAATTATACTTCAGCTAACGCATTGCTCCCAACGAAAGCGCTTATTATACAACTGCCGTTTAGTAACTGTTAAAGGCTGTACATATGCAATAATATCACAACTTTTACAGTACAAAATTGCAGTGCTCCGCATAGATTTGCTGCTAAATATATGTGTATACCACTTCACCATAACCTAAGTTTCTGCTGTTATCCTTTTAGGTTAAATGCCATAACCAGTATTTAAAGACAAGTAACGCATGTTTTGAAGGTTTTAGCAACTTTTCAAACAGAAGATATACTACAGATCTGATACGAATTCTGAGTAAAGCATTCGACTCTCTCCGTATTTCAGTTCAGAGAATTGTCAAACTACTGCATAAAATCAAATAGGTCTGTTTCAGTGCGACATTACAGATATAAAATAACAGACATTTTTAAAACAGTTTTCTACTGCCACTTCACGCTAATTTCAGGTTCCTGACTTGTTCAATTAAAAAATGCAATAGACATGTACCATACTTACAGCCAGGCTTTCTTAAGCAACTCGCATTTTTTCTGTAGTTTGTCAAATGCGTCTTCTACTGAGATTCTATGTAAATACCCCCCAGATATACTCTTTGCACCCTCGTGATAACGTTTTCAAGTTCCTGATTGAACACATGACACGGCATCGTTGATGGAAGATAGTGGAACGAGCTCAGGGAAATATGAAGTACAAGAGGAGGCGAAGGCGTTGGCATAAATGAAAATGGCAGCGCCTGAACTTTTTTCCGAAAGTTTAATAGGTCTTCGCTGCGTGATGGCATTTAAAATGACATTATAAAAACACCATTAGCAGAAAATTGTGAGCCCGATGTAAAAGTATACATAACTTCCTGGCTGGGTACATTGTTCGAGAATGTACTCATATAAACTATTATGACTTGGAAATGATCTAGTTTCGACAACGTTACAAATCAAGGCTGGTATTTCCGTTCTCAAAAGCCACACGGTTCGTATATGAAGTCACAAGGCGTTAAGAACGTTGACTCTGCACTTCCCACGCAACGCTGTATCGCTAAGTTCAAAAAGGATTATATTAGGTTAGCCCCTTTCAGAAAGTGAGTCGGTCAGGCCTATAGTCCTCACTAGTAGTAGCTCAAACAGTTACTTTAGTTGTAACACTTCGATGTGTATCATTAACCGTTACTTATAGCAGTTATTCAATTACTGGCAAATATCTACCCAAAACTTAACATTTAAATCATTGAGCTACCGTACAGTATCCATATCTGCAGTTGGTTCCTTTAGTTCTCTACTGATACGATGAAATGTTTAAATTGGATATGTAGCGTTTTTGAAAATTTGTGCACACGTTTGCGATATCGATTTGTAGAACAAATAATATATAAACACAAAAGAAGTTGTGACATGTGTTGCGTTTTATAACAAAAGCACACATAGGCAAACAAATATGTCTGGCTCACTCCTGCAATTACGTTTTTAATAAAAAGTGATAAACAACACATGATTATTTTTTCCACTAATATACAGAACATTGGAAAAATGTACTTCATGAATCAAAAAAATAACATTCGGAGTCTATCTATATTCTTATCACCGTTTTTTTAATCAAATAATAACTCTATTATTTATGTATCCGGTTATCTGACTGACAGCAAGTGATAACCGACTAGTCCCGTGGCGAGTATTACATTGTAACAGTTACTCACTAATTAACTTTTTTTTTACCGAAGCAACCACACAGGCAAAACCCTAAATGCCAGGGCATCGCGGCTGCTATGAGGAGCTTAAAGAAACTTTTTTGATCCGATTTTTGAACTTGCCTAAGGTTAGTAGTCGTAAAAAACAATTTCGATAAACACTATCAAACAATAGAACCAGAACGGAAGGCGTGGGAGAAGTGACCTCCTATACATACTAAAAGCTACTGGTACCCAGACGGCTCGAAAACTGAAAGACGCAGCTGGAACTGGGACTTATAGGGCAAAACCAAAAACTGAGATCTCTATAAGTATCGGTAATATTGCAACAATATATCAGGCTGAAGTAACGCACACAAAAGTCTGCGAAAAAGAGGTACGGGATGAGACTGCAAATCGGTCGATCGCCATCTGCTCAGACAGCCATAAAGGCATTAAGTTCTGCAAATATCGTGTAAACTGGTTTGGCATTGCGTGAACACTCTCAAACAGCTGTGAAGCCGAAACAAGGTAACATTGCTCTGGGTACCAGGACATGAAACGAACAAAGCCCGACAGGGTGCGTACAATCGCCTTACAAGTCCAGAACCTTTCTGTGGCATGACAAGGACACGCACTAAACAGTCCATAAGAAATTGGACCAAGAAAAAGTCCCTAGCATGGTGGAACAGACAATTGAAGCAAAGGCTGGCACATGCCGTTCTGCAGAGAACATGAAAAAACTCCAGTGCATCTTCTGTGTCACTGTGGAGGCCTGACAAGGCTTCGTCTTCAGATAGTAGGAAACACAGACAAAACAGCAGAAAACTACGTGTAAGACCCCGTGTCAAGGCTATATAGTGTGACTAAAGAATCAAGCCTGGACACAGTGCTTTAGAAAGTATATAAGGAGGTCACAATAGATCCATTCCGGACAACCCTCCTCTAGACAACATCGAGCATGTATACTCTAGTCGGGGCGGCAGCACTCCAAACGAGGCAGGGTCTTATATGGGCCTTGTACAGAGTGAAGGGATCATGTGGAAAGAAACACTTTTTAGCCCTAAACAAATAGCCAAGCTTTTTCCCCAGTAGCTGCTGCTACTGACAAAGTTCTCGGTAATCTAAACTTCGACCAGCCGAAATGGACAACTCCTTAGTATCAATAACAAATACCGCAAAATGCTATTCCCCACCCTTTTGATAACGTTCTTTTCTCTCTGCAGGCCATCCATTACTTAATATATATTCTTTCGCCAGCTTCTTGGTGGACGTTTCTCTGGTCAAACCCATTCCCATACTCGTTTGGGATCTGAATTGAAAACGACCTTCATCCATCTTTTTAAAGGATGAAAATAATTTTATATCAGACGTAGCATGTTCAAAAATATATCGTGAGTGGGTTGGTTATTAAAAGAATTAAAATATTATGCACTTATTGTATTCTCAGTACTAGGAGTTCTAAATTCGTCATTGCATTTGTTTCCCAAATCAGTCACGTTTTTGTAACACATGGTATGGTAATCGATAAGATCGAGTGATGCTTTAATTAGCTCAACCCCATTATACGATACTTATAGTTCGTCTCTTTATAAAAATCTTCAATGAACAGTTTTCTCATCACAACGATATAATAATAATAATAATATAATATTTATTCACTCAATGTACAAAGATAACAAAAAATATGAGTAAATAAATATAAAATCAAAACAGGCCCAATAGAAGGCATCGCCTGTACATGGACCAATAAATTTAAGTTGAAACTGTAGAATGCAAATGACAAAAAGGACAAAAATTAGCTACAGTAGATTATGTATTTAGTTGGTGTTCGTATTTATGAGTTTATGAATTTCAGTCCTAGATATAGAATGTAGCCACTTTTTTAAATTTCTTTTGAAACAATTTCCGAAACGTAAATCTTTTAAGTCTTTAGGTATAATTTCATAAAATTTAGGCGCTAAATAGAGATATGATCGCTGCATTATAGATTTATGCGGTTGAGGAACTACTGTGCCACGAATTTTATACCTGGTATAATGATTATGTTTAATTTTTTGGTCGGTGTTTACAAATTTATGGTAGTGAGTGATACTGTGTAAGAAATAAAGCTGTCTTATATCATACATTCGAACATCTGCGTATAATTTTTCAGTGGGATAAAGTTTCGGTTTTTTAAATATCATTTTCAGAATACTTTTTTGAAAAACATCTAAATTATAGATATGTGAGGAACATGCAGCTCCCCATGCTAATATACCATATGTGAGATGAGGCTCAATCAGTGCATGGTATAATGTTCGAAGATATATTTCTGTCAATATATTCCCAAGGTATTTAATTTTGTAGGATACAAATCTAACTTTCTTTAAAATATAATTGACATGGATATGATCCTCGACATAAGTATTAGAGTTGACATAAGTATCTGTGATGTACCTACTATTTGTTAACAGATTTCAGAACTCGAACTGTGACCTACCACAGGATGTTACAATGTTGTTTTTTTTTGTTAAATATAAAGTCATATTTCAATTTTTAATTATTCAGTCCCGCGAGGGTTTTTTTAACCAACGCAATCGCGATAGATTTTTTAACAAACTTAATTTGTTGAAAACACCTTTCATCAATTAATCAGATGAGTTGGGATGTCTCTAATTCGGATCTTAGACCTTTGTGCTCCTCCAGAAATAAGCATAATACCCTAACGTCCTTTTGCCCACTTCCAACAACAATCACTTTTGTGTCCGGTTCTCGATGTATTCCGCCGTACTGAACAAATTTGATTTCCAACGTAACTACAAAGTATCCCTAGTATCCCGAATACGCACGCAGCGTCGCTTTCAATTGGTCCTCCGCAATTCCCCGAAGCGTGTGTTTTTTCCACTTTGTCCTCTGAAAGGACCACCTTAGGCCACGTTCTCATTCTGCGCGTGGATATAAAGGAATATGTAAATCAACAAGCTGACCTACTTGAGAATTTTCAATGGTCGCGTTAAAAATTTTATGTAATACTCTGCTGGTACGGGAATGAAAGGCTTGTTATTCGAGTTCACATGTAATGTCTCCAACGGTGCGGCGGTGGGGCATGTTTTATGGAGGAGCCACTTGCTGACGTCACAATTCAGTGGTGTAGTTGGACAATGGACAAGGCACTGCATTAAAATAAGCTGAAGTAGATTTCTACTTGATCCATGGTACCCAGGATTTAAGAAAAACAGTTGTAATGACGTTTTTATCGAAGTGAGGCTAAGATCATCATGCAAAGTTTTCAAAAGTTATTATATTAATACAGATAAAACCAAATCGTCTTGTATCACAAACGAAGGCCGCAGAACAACATCACACTTACAATAAACAATAAGTTACTGGAAATAGTACCAAACATAACATTTTGTGGACTAATAGTGGATGAACATTTGAGATGGAAAGACCAGCCAAAAAAATGAATCCAGCATTTTTTGCTCTAAGGATCGTAATATACCTAATGATGAAAAATCACTTATTAAACGTCTACTATTCTATTGTATATTCCTACCTCAAATATTTAGTGCTATAGTGGGGACTGTCTGTTGAGGCCCAACGAATGTTTATCGTCCAAAAGAGAATAGTCAGACTCTTATTCTCATTGCATCCTTTACAGTCTTGTCGAAAAACAATTAGAGATACTAACGTCAGCAACATTTAGATGCGTGCCTTCATGTGAAATCATATCCTTCCAAATTCACTTGTTTATTAAAAAATAAGAACCAGGACTTAGTTCCACCTGGATCTGGAATTTGGCTTCTAAGTAATTATTATGTCTGAAATATGGAATAATCCCAAGTCGAAATTCTGAAAACGGCCATATTTGATATATTCTCTTTTCAATATTAAAACATGAACATTTACTAATTGCTCACATATTATGTTTATTTTCTAAAAATACCTAGGTCTACCAAAAACACATCATTTTACATACATTTAACAACTTCGCACCTTAAAACAGAGCGCTCTTATAATTTGAGGTTATGTTGTCATCAGTGTGTCGCATTAAAATACTATTAACAAAATTCATTAAGCTAGCATATCTCTAAGGCCTCTGAATTTTGAGTAACTGTTGTTGCCACATTTGACGATAAAGTTTTCTTCGCTTATATTCTTCGTTCACTTGTGACCGTAAATCTAATTCCGAAATGATTCTATTATTATCACTACCACAAATGGAAGCCGTTTATGTAACACACCTCTCTATAGACAAGCGCATCACCAGCTAACATTCTGTTTGACTAATAGGCTACCAACTGTTATTGTTAAATTTAGGTCAGACTCATGTGATGATATAGGGTAAAATTACTGCGATTTTACCACAAGATAACCTAAATAGCTGTTTATATCCTACGTCCTATTAGTGATAAATCCCTCATCGACCTAGTATTGACTTCTAAATTACTTTGGTTTTATTCCCAACATTGGGAAAATGCAAATTCTTGGTAGTAAATATAACCCTTTTCAAATTGATACAATCTGTTTAACCTATTTTGTGGTCGAATTAACTTAAAATGTTTGTTGGGGGACTTCAGCCGTGACAATTCTACACAGGACTGAGAGGGAACAGCAAGTTAACCTGATAAGGAAAGATATCTGTGCATACACAGATGGCTCCAAGACCGAGATAGGTGTTGGAGCTGGTATCTTCGTGCCGAAGCTGAAGATTAAAAGATCTGCTAGCCTAGGAGCCTGAGCATAGATCTTCCAGGCAGAGCTATATGCTATAGAACTGGGTGCCACAATGATTGCAGAACGACAAAAGAGACACAGAACTATAATATTTCTTTCAGATAGTCAAGCCGCACTTAGAGCACTTTACTCCACCTACTCGACATCGAAATTAGTGTGGAATTGCAAAGAAGCTCTCGGTGGCATAGGGAAGGGAAATTAAGTCCGTCTCATATGGATACCTGGACACACAGGTCTAGAGGGAAACGAGACACTCTGGCAAAGAGTGGGGCTGGCACACCCTTCATAGGGCCTGCATAGATGTACAGAAAGATCCATCAATACTGGGAGGGATTAGCAGGGTTAACCATGCTAAAGCAACTACACCAGGCTTGACAAAGAAGGTAACAGACTCTTTGCTACGGCTGAACAGGAGTAGCCTTAAAGCTCTAGTAGGACTGTACACTAGTCATCGCAAATTGTGTCACCACATGAGCGGGCTGGGCATGACGGAAAACGCTGAGTGCAGACTGTGCATGGAGGGAGATGAAACGGTCAGGCATGTATTGTGCAGAATCGGGTACAACGTACTTGGAGATGTAGTACTCCAAGCAGAAGACCTGAAGGATGTTTCTCCAAACAAGTTAATCGAATTCCTCAGGAGGTCGGAGCTACTGGAGGAAATATAAATAGATGTGAGCCACAATAGATCAAAGAGTCGCAGTGGAGGATCGTTATTGATGCACTCACAAGAAACCTAACCTAACCTGACCTTGGGGGACTTCAGGATTCAGCTTCTCATTATACCAGTTATGAACTGAATGCTCCTAGCGCGTACGAGTTGAGGAACGGGCTATCAGAAGATGATCTCCAATATCTGCTGACCTTTTCCATGTGGGATTAGCAGTATATTCAACTTGTAACAGCACCGGTACCTCGGTATTTAAGCTTGGACCTCGTGGCTGCCATAGAAAACTGTTGGACTTTTTTTTCTTTAAAATATCAAGCCAGCACGAAGTAGAGATAAGAGCTACGTAAAACGATAAATAATATTGATTAATGTAATACGGTTTACAATAATAATAACAGTATGACAAAAGTGTCCTCCACATTTGCTAACTAGAATATGTGAGTCATAGCAACATGATTCAGACAAAATTGAGTCATAATGGAACCACTTCAAAAAGCTTCATTCCGTCTTATCCGACGGTTGTTCTAGTTAGCGCTCATCCACTATTAATATCTCCGGGCTTGCCTCATCTTTAAATACGAACATTGCTGCATACTTATTGATTTTACTTAAAAGTTATAATTGCGTTTTGAGTTTCTTCCACTTCGAACGGAAAACTTTCTTCTCCCAGATCGTTGCTTGGCAATACTTCCTGAATAGTTTGTTTCTCCAGCAACAATAAGATGTTAAGTGAAACTAGTTTACAATATTTTTGATTGGCTTGAGCATCGTAAATATTTTAAGTATTTCGATATATTGTTCAGCGCTTAACAATTTTGAAGTATTCATGCAAGGTCGACTATATATTAGGTGCTTGAACCTTCCACTTATCGTATCACACCCTCAATGGATCTTGATCACTATTCTGCCCAAGTCACTTTACTGACCGCTGACTTAAACCATTCTACTGAAGTGGAAACCTTCCAGTACCATAAAAAAGCGTCTTCATCATGGGCCCTTATTTTCCTCTTCTATCATTTTATAATTTTCTATAATATTGATTATGTATATTTTTTCTCAAAATGCAAAGTTGACAGATATTTGGTTCTTGAATATACTTATATTAAATATCAAATTATTAAACTTTTTCCTCAGCATTACTTCCATTGCCACCTCAATATGCAATTGTCCACAAAAATGTTAAGTGCTATGATCGCTATTCGCTGACGTTTAAGCAACAGGTACAGCGATAAAACTAGTTCGCAACAAGTGTACAGCTTGTGCTAAGCTAACATCTTGTAGAAAAACCTACGAAATATCAAAAAAACCGACGGTATGTTACATTTCAAGATAAGTGATACGTATGGCTATTTTAACATCTAAACTGAAATTAAATTATTGTGGTATAGGCGCATCTCATGCAAAATAACTTTATTTTTCAAGGTATATAATTGTGAATGTCCATAAATGGTGAGTATATGCAAGCAATTGAAGACCATTGCAAAATTCGTGCACATATGGTTAATGCCAGTGACGTTTCCAGTAAGAAATGCGAAAAGGTGGTATTTTTGTCACTTCGGTTTGAATGAGTTTGCATTATGCGGGATTGATTGTAACTATTGATATCCTATTTTTAGCATGAGTGATGTAGTATGTATGTTTGCAAATTTTATCATTTTTCTTTTTATTTACCTGGCTTTTCTGTGTTTTTTTACAAATATGTATTACTTGTGCAATTTTACCAGTCTATTCAGTTTTGCTTTGTGTTTTTGACTTTTATGCAATAAACGACCTGATTTCATTCATAAGTATACCATTCATATATTTTTTGAAATCTTGGTATATTATATAATTATATTATTTTACAGACCTGTACTGTTTTATTTTTGACTCATCTGTTTTGTGTAATTATGCTGTTTTGCTGCTTTTCTATTAATTTATTTTTTTAACACTTAATGCTACAATTCCTCAAATATTGTAAGCAGCGTTGTGTATTAGCATCAATAAACTATCATTGTTTTTTTTATTTTTAGTGATACAATGTACTCGGACATACCTTAAGAATCAGTCCTCATCTCTATGCGATTTTTTCTTTCTGCTACGTGTTGTGTATTCTGACACTGATTTCGTAGTCTGGTACTGCAATATTATTTCCTATATGCAAAATAAAGCATACTAGCCACATTTTATGCCTTTAATTGCTAGTTGAAGTTCTACGGTTCTTCCGTAGACCTTGGTAGGATAAATCTTTCACAACCCACATACTCGGGGTCAAACCGATTGTCGTATAAGTTATTGATTATTCCCGTAGCTTTACTTTCTCTAGTGTTTGTATTCTGCTACGTTCTGGGTATGCACAGCTGCAAAATATTTAAGATAATGGCCAATTACAGGATACAGTATCGGATTTTTTATGGCAAGGTATTTTTGGCGCTGTTGTCACAGAAGGAATGATTGACCAGCATGGTATAAGCTAGAGATACCAACGATATCAAAATACTGGATTTCTGGTCAGTAGCTTGTATTTGATAATATTTTCAATCCTCTAATGTTTGATGATCTGATTACGATACTTTATGAATGTCTGTCAGTCTCAGCTGCCCTGCGGTAAATGATGTTCAATTCAGTCATATGGCCTGGTAAAAGAAGATAGAAGTATGACATGGTGTATCAGTATAACTTTTTGGTACCCTAGAAGCCATGCGGTAACCAGATTTGCATTTGAGCCCCATTTGATTTATCCTATATATCAACAATTTGTTCCATTCAAGGAGTACAGGTAAATTCATCGGCTGTTGTCTATGAACGTAATCTGCGGCTTGCGCATTAAACCAAAATCTAAAGTGACAGTTAATTACAAAGAACACAATAAGGGCCGATTTCCCAATCCATTATTTTCCACCAATAGGGTACGAGTATCAACAGACCGCCAAATATACCCAATCAGCCTCAAGATCTCTCCGTCAAATTTTTGGCAGCAAATAGCATAAAAGTATTCAAAACAAAACACTGTAAAATATGAAGGCATAGCTTGTCATTGAAATGTTCAGTTTATTAAATATTATAAAATTATATAAAATTGAGCTAAAATTTTTAAAGAATGTTTGATGTCTCAGTAAAATCCATTTTCCCATGTCCTGTCTCGTGCAGTCAATGAAACAGATTTTTCGTTTATTTGTCCCTTTCTGTATTATTATGGTAAATTGTCGAAGAAAAGAATTGTAAATCACGAGCAAACAACATTCAAAGAACAAGACAGTAGAAAACACCAGCAGGAGTTGCTTCAGGTCGTGAATACCTGAATCTGACTACTAAAAAGGTTCCATGTGTGTCAGATGGAATTTGTTTAACCTTTGCTTTTGGTGCCTGAGAAAAATCACTTTCCCCGCTTGCAGTGCGGTGGGTGTTTAGTTATTTTCGTTCAACTATCAGTATGCATGAAATGTATCATTACTGTTTTGATTGCTTCGAAGAAATTCATTAACCCATAAATTGATAATAAATGATTATTGCTATGATGTAACGAAAGATGAGGTATTGGTCGGAATACATTTTATATTCTTTTTTCATGCAAAATACAAACAAATCCGTATATTTCAACAGGTATGTAGCTATAATGATAACATATAAACACCCAGTTTGTAGAACTTAACAAATTCGAGATTGCCATGCACTAACAAACGTTCAAACGCGCTATCAAATTTAACAGCTAGAAAATCGACCTATTATATGCGCATTCCCATTGGCTAAAGGGATAACGGTCTGTCATAATTATGTAAATTTATAAGAAAAAGCAAAAGAATATCTGTTGTCTCTGTACAAAAGCATCATGTTGGAATGAAAAAGTACTTTTGTTTATAATTACATCGTTTCCTCACGATCTTATTCAATATTTCAATAGAAATTACTGATATGCAGAGAGGTTCCGTCAGATTGCATTTCAGTAAGGTATTTTCCCATTGGTCCAATCTGACGGCAAATATTGATGATAGTGAAATTGGGCCTAAGTATATTTTCTTCCTACGACAGTCTCACAAAATTTTTGTAAACTTGAGTTTTGTACACGCCGTGATCTCAAATGGATTCGATCAGCTGATAAAGCATAGTTCTAGGCAAAGACTTCACTCATTCCAAAATTCAGACATTTTAAAAATATTCTGGATGGAAATATATCGTCGCCTTTCCCACGAAGTGTTCTAACTGACAAAATACCAAAAATTGAGATAACCCGCATATAGGTGTATAATTCCATGCTGGCTAATCTGACGAAGAAGCATAACTATATATCTATTAGTGTGGGCAACACACCGTTAGCCCCTGGGTGTCTTATCTGCAAAGGTAAATTTATGATTCCTACGAAGAGACCTAAATGAAGATAAGTCCCTTAGTGTCCAATAATCCTTGTTAGTATACGCTCCTCGGTGGTGGAATCATGGCCAAAGTGAGGGAGAATCTGCTCACAGTGCAATTCATACTGCGATAACGGGAGTTGGAGATCTTTTGAACCCTCATAACTCTATCCGGTTTTTTGATTCGCCAGAAAACGACAACCTTATTTAGTAATTCCCAATGAATTTTTTGACTTCAAGAAACTTTCAAAAGATTTAAGAATGTTGTCCACACGGCAACCTGAGGAGGGGCAAAATATTAAACGGAGTTTATTGTAATAAAAGACACGCCCACCAAAATATTTTTTAAGTCTAGCGACCACGATACTAGTTATGACAGTATTGAGTCAAAAAGGCTGATGAGAAATAGTAATAATATAAGTGATATTAAACTAGAACAACTTAAAAATAACAAAAAAGAAGTACTCCGACTTAATTTCGTTATGTAAAATCCGAAAAACGCGAGTTAGTTGTACGCTTACCAGAATTCCAAAACTTTTACAAAATTTGGCCCATGAAACGGAATGAATTATTGATAATTTTGCCTTTTTTGTGTATCACAACACATCAACATTTGCTGGTAATATGTCAAAATATAATATTTAAGTCAGTTGCTTTTCTTTTAGTTTTTATTTCAATAAAAATTGGTTTGACGTTTCGAGTTGTTTTCTTAATCTAATCACGTAATACTTTTGTCATAATCTACATCAATTGTAGGCATGAACATTGAGGAAAATATTTTAGGGGGTAGCCAAACTTCAAAAGTTGATTTGAACTTTTTTACATAAACTTTGCTGTCAGCAGACCAACGATTACTTAAAATATTTAACAATCAACAAATTTTCTGAGATAATCGCCCCCTTGGCTGGAAATATGATTCTTTGCTTATAAGTAAATGAAACAAATTCTGTATATCTTAAAAAATTATAATAACAAGAACTTCAATGAAAATATATTTTAGCTCTGTCTGACAAAAATCTTCTGAAAATTCTCACGAAGTGACCTACGTGCGTTTTCCATTTTTTTCCAAAATAGCTTGATAAGCTACCGCAAATATTGAAACGGCATATGATTCACAATGAATATAGGCTAATACACGTGACTTTTCAATTCAGAAATATCTAAACTTTACATATACGTACAATGCTCAATCAACAACGCGCTGATTTCGTTTTCTTGCTCTCCTGTACAATTCACTAACCGTTGGTTAGGACACCTCGTGAGACAGCCGACGATATGTACAACCTTTATAATGCTATTGGAACAGGAGGATCACCTTACGTGAACTCCCAGGAATCTGAGCAACAAGGTCACGGATGATGATCCTTCTTGTATGAAACCCTTTGCGTTGAGCCATCTCGATAACTGCCTCCGACACTGATAGTCGCCCACTCCGTTCTTCATCGTAGACTTCCTTCCGAAACATACTAATCTCCCTGCATCACATATTGAACGGACATACACCTGTCGCCACTCACCTCCGTCAACTGACGATGAATACCCACTTGGCGGAATCAAATATGGAAAACTCTGTGGCAGCGGTATTACAGGATTTCGCGTTTCACCTTTCAATGTGACTGGAGCTCCTTTTGAAAATTATTTCAGGATCAACCCTCGTACTTAGTGAATCTCTCTCTATGGAGGCTCAACTATTTGACTGCGTATAAATGTGTTTTCTGTTGGAGCACCTGAACCGTAAGATTCATAATTTATAGAACAAGGTTCAAGCAAAATTCTTCTACAAACATCCACTTCATCCACATAAACAGTCTCTCAAGCGATACAGTGATTCTGATCATTTGATAAAAACTTGAAAATAGACTTCACAACAACGTTTCGTTTGTTTGTTGTTTGAACGTTACTGCTTGACTAGCGACCCGCAGTATGGTTTCCAGCACCAGCGGTCCACAGGGGACCTCCTAGCTTACGACACACAATTGTAGAGTAAACTCATCCAGTCTTATGGTGAGGCTCATGTGGTTGCTCTTGATATTACGAAAGCGTTCGATCAGCTATGGCATGCTGCTCGCTTATGCAAACGTCCATCCTATGGCCTTCTGGAGAAGCTTTGCAGATGGGTGGCTGAGTTTCCCTCTGACCGTAACATATCCATCCTAATTGACAGGTTCTGCTCTTCATCCCACAACGTCAACGCGGGTCTTTCCCAGGGTCTCCGCTCCGACGCTGTTTCTGTTAGATGTCAACGACCTCCTTTCCTGTGCGACGGATTCAGAGTGACAAGCGGATCTCTGCCAGTGAGGTGGAAAAAATAAGACTAGCAACGACTTCTACTCTAGCGAGAGACCTAGAGGACGCAACAATCTTGTACAGATTAATGCTTCCAAAACACAGTCCAGATCACCAAGGACTTGATCTGGCACGAACAGACGAACACATGTCATCAACAGCGGCATCTGCTGGCAAAAAGTTATTCTATTTGTTTAGGGCTAAGGATTACTTTTCTCCACATGACCTCCTCACTCTGTACAAGGCCCAGATAAGACCTATCCTCAAGTATTGCTCACATGCCTGGGGTACTGCCGCCCCGACTACTTTATCCATGCTCGATGCTGTCCTACTGACCGATGAGTCTTCTCTAATAGACAGTCTCGGTACCTAACCCTAACCGTATCGTACATCCAGACCTGGCCTTTGATATTAGGATGTTGAGATTGTGGAACAATCTTCAAAAATTAGATGAACAAAGTTTCCTTGTGATTCTAATAGCAGCCGCGGTGCTCTGGCTTTAAAAAATAGATAGGCAGTATATCTAAAAACGGTTTCTGTAAAAATGATGATGATATTTCCAATCACGATCAAAGCATGTTTTCAGCCAGCCCTAAAATACCGCTCCTATAAGGACAATGCGGAGGCAAGAAAAAGCTGAGATATCGCAGAATCCCGATTCGAACAAACATTAAACGAACAGATCACCCGAAAGTTCTCACGAGTGCCGCCGCTAAGGATCGAGGAGCGTTTCCTTGTGAAGACCTCCACCAATCAGAGACAACGAACGCGGAGCTTCACACAGGTTTTCCGGGTGAGGTGCACTTTGTGGAAGGAGAACGAGATACAAAGGGAAGAAAGGAAAATAGTTTTAGCGCTCGGCAGAGTGGCAATCGCTTCATGCAGACAATGAAAAATTCCGCTGCCGCCGAATTTAAGAATTGATCCGCAAGTGAATTGTCTAGGTAAAGGCGGCCAGGAGTACAAAAGAGTGCTGATCTCAAACAGTGGCGCAACAACCTATTTCTTTATTCTAAGATGAAAAAAAAAATGTAAGAAGATTCACGTGACTCGACGCACGGCGGAACAAAACGTCAATCTAGCTGTTCAAAAGTCGAAAAACGAATAATTTTTTCTCATGTAGAAGCAGAGGTGATTCAGGGAGGATCAAGACAAAATGTTTCAACTGGATAAGTGCCCTTTGCACCATGTGAGATTGTTTTATAACCAGTTTTGATAACAATCACGAGTCACTAGATTATTGTGGATGTTAGGGAAAAGAAGCTCTGAAATTTGTTCACCCCCGTTCTTTTCCGTGTGTATTAATCATGGGGAGGGATGTCCACACAGATTTTTTGAATTTTATTTCACTATCCATTTCTGGACTGCTATCTCTATGGAACATAATGAAACCTGTAAATCGAAATAGTTTTGCGTTCTAATGACCTTGATAGAGGTTTCAAGGAAGCAGTTCACAAAGTGATCACCAGGGCGAACAAACGAAAAAAGTTTCAATGTTCTTGTCTCCGCTGGAGGGAAAATTTCGTATTTGCTCCCAACTCGAGAGTATAAACATTGTCTTGAAAAAAATTACTGGTTTAGTGCTTTCAGTCTGACAGCACCTCTAAAAAAACGTGGTTGAGTGCCCGAATCAAAATCAGAAATAAAGATCGACGCGTGACATCTACTATCCTGGCACCACCAACCAAAAAATATTCGTATGCACGACATCTGACGAAGAAGCGTAGACTGAATCATCGGTCTCTCCAGAAACGTAAAAATGGCAAAAGATATGCTGCCTCAATTATGACTCACTCTTGAGCTGTCCTTCTAAAGCTACAAAAATAAATAGAACCCTGTTTCATCCGGAAAATGACAATCAACCCACGTGTTATAGCTCCGAACAAGCTATTGCTCTCCTAGTTCATTAAATTTATTAAAGGGGAGTTACATTAAATTACGTGCCCATCATGACCTATCAGTCTCGTGCACATTTTCGGGAAAATACATACTTACTCATTAACACCATTAATACTGTCCACTGTTGAAAGTTCAGTTTTTATTTAAAAGCCGCTTTTGTTTTCATTACATTAGCGGTCTCTTTCGCTGCCCAGTAGACCCAAACTATAGCTCTGCCGGTGACAGCACATCGCATGCAGGGCTCTACACCGCCAGAGCTACCACTGCTGTTAAGCTGGAGAGAAGAACACTTCTGTGAGGAAAGACCAGATTGTCACTGTCTGAAGATGTAGTGATTTGGTGCAGCTTGGCAGTTCTAAGACCATAAGCTAGAAGGTAATGAGCACTCAGTCGCAAGTTGTAATGAAATGAAGAGTTTTTTTAATCAGGAAGCTATACGTTTCGGATTGTAGGGGTTTAGATTACTTAAAACCCGCAACCATCTTTCGTCAATTGCAGTATCTGCCAACCAACCAATCGGTTACATTTCCTCAATCTAGCTTCTTACCAAAGGCATTGTTTCTCTCAGCTCTCATCCATAATGCCACCGAGAATCTAGTGCCACTTATCTCCGGTTAAATTAGACACACAAGATCTTCTGAACTTAATGTAACATCTGAAACTTACCTCGTAGTCGTACTGATAGAACTCCAAGTTTCTCAGGCAAAATGCAACCCCATATGTTGAAATTACTCATTACTAGCGTAAAGTACAGATCAATATAAAATTGTCATTCTTATTATAATCTGTACTTTAAAAAAGGTCGCCGTGAGTAAGGTATACTTTCATTTGGTCAAAGAAACATAAAGTTGTTTATTTAAGAGCAAAATAGCGATGGGCTTTCAAAGTTAAATGAAAGTGTTCGCTATAAGAATACAACACTTTTTAGTTCCACGTTTGTTTTAATAAATTTTGCAAGTATCATTTTAAACAATAAAAACCGTTTCAATGGGAATAGTTACCAAACCGAATTTCGGTTTGTTGAAGCTCCATATTCGTTTAAAATTTTTATGAACATACGTTTTACAAACCGTCATTTCATTATTTGCTTTGCCTAGTAAATCTACCAATTTCAAAAAACAAACACTATGCTCCAGTACCTGTCTCAGTAAATATTAAATAGTTGAAAATATTGATAGCGTAGCCAGTTGAACACCCTAAACCAAAAGTGACTTCATATTGCCAGACTTAAAAAGTCAGAACGCCAGTTTGAGGGTCTTCAAGATGATCTTTTCGACTTGCAAAATACGTTGAAGTGTGGCATCGTGAATGTAAAATAAACAGTCGGTAAACACAGCAATATTAGAACAACGTTGAAGTTTGAAATACCCTCTCTATCTTAATCAGGTAGTAGTCTAACGTATTGCAACTTTTTCTGAATCAGGCACGGACATATATGAGGTGGGCGTGATATTATCTATATCGAGCGTTATGCTGATATAGATAATATCAGGTTACTTGATTTCCGGGATAATGGATCGATCAGTTGTCAAGAACTACAACAAAGGTAAACAGCGTGAAGTTCCTGTCGCTGTAGTCTAAGGAGCTTTTTTCTATTGAATGTTCAACTAGAGTTAATATTTTTTCAAGGTTCCAAAAAACGTATCAAGAGCTAAAACTGCTGCAAACCGAACTTTTTCATGCCACAATGCAAAGATGAAATTTCACTACATAAAAAATTGTGCTACTAGCCGTTTATAAGGCCTTTGACGTGTAGAGTCAATCTACTTGTCATCTTTTTTTATACTAACTGTCAAGCTTGCTCCCAAATGGTTGCTGAACGTTAAAAACAAGTACGACCCCCATAGATGTAAACAGCAACGCGCACGACTGTGGGTAACACGTCACGCCGTGATTTCTTTCCTTATAGGAACAGGTCTTATATGGTTTTTTGGATGAGCATGGCCGGAAACCGTAGCTTTGTCTGCGACGCAAAGTTGATTTATGTGGAGATTGCCGGGTAAATAGCAAGAGAGGAAAATGATATTTGCGCTTCTATCGAACACGTAATTTCGTAAAAAGCATAGCCGATTCCAATTTATATCATCTTACACATTTGGATAGCTAGCCGATTTAAGCTGTACTGGGAAATTGAGTATTGCTATTGATATGGCGAGTAGTAGTAGTCCTGGCGAGGCGAAGCCTGGCAAGTGGGCAACCTTTGACCTGAAGGCCTGAATGAACACCTGCACAAAATGGGGGCTGTGTGATGGAGACTTCCAGTGCAGGAGAGAAACATAGTTAATTAGCCTTACATTTCCTATGTGAGTGCGAGGCACTGGATCACAGAAATCATCATCTCTTTGATAAACCAAGATTAGAACCCAAAAGGCAGTGTCGGTAGGGGACCTGTATCAACTGGTACAGAGCATCAGACTGTTGGAATGGTTACAAATTTCTTGGCGTACAATGAGCCCAAGAGGTTGCAGTGCCGTGAAGGACTTTGATCGAACGACTCCGAGAACGGAAAAAATACTATTGCTTAATGAATGGAAGTGGTCTCTCACGACTTGGAAAATAAGTGACATGACTTTTCAGATGTAGGTTTATAAGAAGTTGGACATGATTCCGTTACCTCAATGAACCGAACATTTGCTAAAATGGTGACGATGAAGGTCATTTTGTATTGTTGATTATCTTTTGACACAAGGCCAAGAGTGACTGTAAGTTCCAAAATAGACTCATAACAAATCGTTTACTGTAAAGAATACCTTTAAAATTGTTTTTTACTTTTAAACTGCAGCACCCAGTATCTTTTTGATGAAGCTCTCGAGGAAAAAATGTTACATAGGAGACCCCCCTTAAAATGCGGTCCTGTGTATGATGTTTCATTTTTGGTCACGACTCTATACTAGTGATTAAAATGGAATGAAAGTTGATCCTTGATTTTTTTAGAAATTTATACACGTTCAGAGAGTGTCACTGAGTCGATAGATAATAGACGATCCGGAATATAAAATGGGACGGTCCAGCATTACCACCTGAACTTTCAACATTACCTGCAACTATCAAAAATCACGAATGTTCAATAGACCAACAGAAATAATTGTCTTGAGCGTGTGTACCATGACTGTAATGCAAAAATAACATAGTCGTCGCTATAATCATTAATTTACGTATTCTGGAGTCTATCACTGCTTTAACGGAGAACTAACACAAGTTTATATTTTGGATTTTGTGTTTTTCACAGCAAAGATAGATGGAGGCATTGCTCATTAACACATTGACCGCTTTGTCAGTCACTCGTGACTGATGCTGAACAAACCTTGTCGTGATCTAAATGTGTCGAAACTGTATATACCTTCAGAGTTCAAATCTTGTAAAATAAACAGGCCACCTTTAGTTTTGGGCTCTAATCTTACCTTGTCATTGTTGTAAGCTGGGTGCAAATAATATGCTGTTAAACCGTACTCATTCAACGCCTTATCTTTCCTCTTATTTAGATGAGTCTTAAATTTATTTCTAAAATTCTCAGGCAGTTCTAAATTCAACCATTGTTCAGCTGCATCTGCTAATGAACATTCTGAATTCTGGCATTCGTTGATTAGTTTACAAATGGGATCAAAGAGATTCACATATTCTTCAACTTGCATAACAAATTCTTCATCGTAGAGCGATGTCGTACATTTTGCGTGTCAGCAGCAACGAGCTTCATTTGCGGCAAATTTTCATTAAGCGGACATAAGCATCGTGATACGAACATCATCTCGTATCGCACAGTAACTTCAACTTGTGTCCACCTCTTTTAACAACTTCGCTTTCAAAGTCTGTCTGATCTAGAACGCTATTTGCTAATAAATTGTCAGTGTGGCTACTACTTGTGCTATGCCATTTTGACCATAACACTATCATTATCATAAACTACTGCAAACACGTTTGTCTTGTAAGTATCCTTTGCCAATTCAATAGCTTCGCAAATGTTTTCTGTTACTTTTTCACCAATTTCTGTTTCTCCATATATATCCCATGCATCCAGGAACACGTGCTCATTGTTACAATCATGTAGCATACGCACTAAAGTTTTGGAGTTGCTTGCTTAGTTCTTCCACCCGTCAACTAACATCACCGAACCGGTATTTATGTCTCTTGAAGCCTTCAGTAACGCTTTTTTGCAGACTTTACACTCTACTGAATATGTCTTTCCATTTTTAAATAAATTGAACCTTAGCATTGATCTTTTTTTCTGGGGCGTCCAACCATATTTTTTTAAAGTTGCCGGGTCACTGTTCACCAACTTTCGGACGTTTGCGAATAAACCTAACCTCACTTATGCTATTCTTTATATTGTCTTCATCGTTGTATACATTGTATTAATTGTATACACAATGTATACATTGTATTCGCATTGGATACGTCGAGACGTGGACAATTGATGTATACGCGAAAACGCCCATCACTGGTGATGAGTTCTGTGTTGAATTATATTAGGTTTGCTATACGCGGAATGCATCCAAATAAAGTATTTATATCTTTTCATATTTTATTACATTTTTAAAACCTTAATTTTCATTCAGGGATATTCCATAAAACTCGTTGTGGGTAGCAACTGTTTTCTTCTGACGTAATGTTTCATTGAAAGGAACATTGCAAGTGAACATGACCTAGTTTGTTCTGGAGATTCAAAGTATTGATACAGTGATGCATCCTATGTCCACGAATTTTCTGAAAACGTAAGCTAAGGAAGATTGTCTAACTTCTGAGTATCAAGTTTTTGGAGTATTTTTTATTAAAATATCTTCATGTAAAACGAAAATTGTAAAGCGACTAAGTGTTCGCCATCACTATACTTTTTCGAATAATCCTGAGTAGTATTCGTCAAAGCACAGCCGTCCCTGATGCACTATAACTTGGCAGAGTTTTTTTCTTGAAGTAACTTTTCCACACAAACGATACCGGAAATGGAGATAATGGCAGTCTCAAACAAAATTTTTAAACATCTGAGTATTAAATACCATTTTTGTGGTTGAGATATTTTCATTGAAATATTCTGCTTTGTGAGCATGTAAAAGAAAAAACAAAGGGCTAAATATTTACCATCGCTATACGTTCTTCGTCATATAACATAGAAGAAAAGACGACGTGCCAATGCAATATTCAGACCTGCGAAATGAATCGATAGCTTCTCCGAAATCTCAAAGTGGAGACTACTAATCAGAGTTTCCCGTCGTTTATATCTCAGACTGTTTAATAATAACAGAAGTGTGTCCATTCCCGCTGGCTCGTTTCTCTATCTCTCTTCCAATTTCTACGCAAACGGCACGGAAAATTCGAAATAGCTTAATTTCCATTGGGAGGAAATTAAGGAACGCCTTAACACGGAACTAAATACTCCTAGACGGTATTGGATTGTCCGCTTTTGCTCGTGCAGGCATTCGTTGCAGCACTTCGTGTAGAATCTCAGGATGAAATCAAGTTTACAGGGGGACTGACAATACGAGGAAACTAGATAAACACGTTTAATAAGACTTATATTATCAATACCTATGGTTATACCTCGATTGCAGCAGCCAATACATTGAAAGATTGGAGTCTGGTAGGTTATCTCTACACTTTTCACGCAACGCTGTCATCAGATCATAAATGGTTGTGTACCTATAGAACAAAAGTTAGCTACCGACATGTATAATAAATAACTGCAATGGACCAAGTCAGCCAAACAGGTTATAATTAATCTCTAGTCCCTACTCATTTCATAATAATAATGATATAATAATGTTTATCTCCATCAGCCAGATACATCCAATTGCAGGAAATATCAATAACAGAATAACAATATATAAATAATCAACAATAATATACCACGTTAAAGTTTGATGACGATATTTATGTAGTGTCATTTAATATGTCTCAGTTACTAATGAATACTATTGAATAGTCCTCATTCTATGAACGGGGGACTTAGACAAAACATTGGTGTAGCAGAAATCACAGAAAATGTAGCACAATAACGGTTGCCTAAGCGAAGTACATTAAAATGTATGTTACTTTAAATATAGGGACCATAACTCTGATTGTGGAGTAAGCTGAATATAAAAGATAAAGCTAAAGGATTTCGGTGTACTTCAGGCAGTCTGATACCACAAGTTTTAGGTAATACATTTTGGTCGAAGCCTCTTTGTGGATAGAAACCATTGCATTTGAAAACAATATATATTTCACAGCTCGTCGTTGAATAAAGACCGGGATGATTAACTCTGCAAAACGTTTACCATGGTACACGTGCGAAGATTTGAAAATATTTTAACCCCTAAACCTAAACCTATCTAATAAATACTCCATAAACTGGTGTCCTATATCCCAGAATCTGGAAGTTAACGAAACAGCGCCCACACCATACCTCAGCAGAAAGAAAAGAAAAATGGAACTTTATCCGTCTGCATATGCAACCCCTAAAACAGGGTATCTTGATAGGAAATCAAATATTCCATACAGATTCTTAAAAGAAGGTATCTTGATAGGAAAGCAAGTATTCCTATACCGCTAATACGTGCAGAAATCACAAGGGGGCACTGGTTGCCAATGGGTTAAACCAACTGTACGAGGGATCAACGATATTTTATAAGGAAATATCTGAGTCGTTAGTGATACTATAACATTAGTGTCCAAAGGATTTCAACATAATTCTGAATCACTGAGGGAGAAAGATAAAATACGTATTATACAATCAATAAACTATGAAATTTGCCGAAAAAATATCATTAAAAAGGGTTTGGCCCAGGAATCGGCACCCTACCATTGATAAAGAGAAACTCAAATTACTGATAACTGATCAACATAGTAAAAAAAGGTTGCCTGATTTTGGCCCATGACAACCACCCTAGTGATTCGAGAAGCAGACGACATAATGCTATTTATGTGATCATTAAAAGTGAATTTGTATCAAATGTATAACTCATACTTCTTTCTAACCTTACCTAATTAATACTGTAGTCATCATAAAGCATAACATTTTGTTTTCTACGATATCTTACTACTCTACATTTTGTTACATTTAGTATGAGAATGTTTTTGAAACACCATGAATTTATAATTTAACAATTATTTTGAAGAAAATGGCAGTCTTCCGAAGTTACGATATGATTATAAATGGCATCTAATCTCAAGCGACAAAATAATTAAGAGAGATTGAAAATAATAAATGTCTCAAGTTAGACCCTTGGGGAACTCCTGACGTAGCTCATTTGATAACGTTGCGATCTAGAAATTTTTCGCCTAGCCTACCGACAATACCGACCATCTGGCAACGTTGTGATGACTTCACCTCTCCAGCCAGCCTTGACACAGACTTATTTCCCTACGTTTATTGCGTTCGATGCAGGAGAAGAATGGTTTCTTTATACCGTTGTGCTTTTAGAGCAAATGGGCGGGGAGATCATGTGTGAAATATGTCTAATAGATGCGTAGGATTACCGAGGTTGAAAACGAATTAATATATTAATAAAAATAAAAAAAAATTGACTTGTACTCCCGCCCTCACAGACCTCACTGCTAATTTTGAACCTCGCAAATTTTCCCAAAAACGAGCATAAATTTCTTTAACATCAAAAAACGAAGTTTAAACGATTTCTGTTATTTTTGCCCTTCACTAATTCTGTTTCTTTTGTTACAGGTAATTGCAACAAGTTAACCTGCTTGAGGTTACTTGACCAACTGAATATTCAGCAATAATGGCTATCATTCAACTTCAGGTAACACAGTTTAGAGATTTGTACAAACAAAGCAAATGGTGAAATAACATTCTGCATTTGTTCAGGAAGATGGGTCTTACTACACAATACATACAGGAAGCAAAGCTATGTCAAACTTTCCAGTTTAAAAGTATGGTTCATGGGAAAAGTACAACCCAGTGGATCTATTTTTTTTAAGTGACACTATTTTAATTTATAAGAGTTATTACATTGACATTCTTGTGTTGAAGATATTCTATAAGACCTTACATCAGAAAGTAAATTACGTCATTATTTATGGAATATTTAGAGCAACGTTTTAACAATTTATTTATGCAGTAACCCCCAGTATACCTTCACCCCATACTAGTCATTGCAAGGCCACCGGTTCTGATGATTTTATTTTCACATATGTATATTTTGGAAAAGACTTTTTTTTCCTCAATATCGATATCTAGCCTGAGCCTGATGTCTTTTGTCATTCTGAAAAAAAACTTATGGTTTTCTCAAACCTCTATCTAAGAAAAGTCGCATTTAAATTAGACAAGAACTCCATTGGAACATTTGAGGATTATAATCTCAGTTTCTGATCCTTGTTCCACTAAAGCACACCGTGTACGAAGAAGAGGGAAACGATATTCAACAAATTTCCAGAATAGTCTGGGATAAACCATTGAGGTGTCCTTATATGTGGCTTTATTTTGTACGCAGGAAGTTTTTAAACACTACAGGAGTATATAAATAATGAAATAATGCGATCAAAACCCTCTACATTCAAAAATGGCCGCTACGTTGTAAAACAAATATCAAACATATATTATCTTCGTAACAGGTGGGCTGATATCAGTTCTTTGAAGCTCATTATGTTTTTTTTCAAATAAACATATTCTGTGATTTCACATTTTTTTAACAATTTTGAACAGTAGTTATTTAGATTTAGGTAGATCTTCAATTCTTACCACGTTGTCCATGTATACAAATCACCCTACTTCAAATGGGAAAACGGTCCATCTTTGGTAGACCAGAAACTTATTTCGAAGAGATTATTGCACTCGCAAATATTACAGACAGTTTTTGCTAATCTGACCACAACATTGAGATAACATTCCAAGTTTTTGAAAGTCTGTAACCAGTTACTGCTGTCCCCTGTGTAATTATCGATTACTCTATTTAAATGCGGAGCATTATTAAGCACTTTAAGGTATAAATATGGCGTCCAGGCTATCCTACGCGACGCCGTTATCAATTCATAGAGGATTGAGTACAAGATAAACCATATGAAAATAATCAGTTACGAACAGAGTCAGTCAAATAGCCCCAACATTTAGTCCACTAGCATTCTTGTCCTACCGGTAGTTACCGTTCATCTGGCAACGCTGTTCATCTCCGTATATGATCGCACGACAGGTCAGATGTGGCAACGCCAACCGCGGCACCGTTAGAGTACTGGCAGAACAGTCAGACAGACAGGTACGCCGGGTGGTGAGCCCAGATAACAGAAGCAAATGCGATCGAAAAGATGTCTTCATTGGAGATATGAATATACTAACATCGAAAACTTAGAGATATATCCTGCTTCATCACCTCCAAGACCTACTTTTTGATCCCTAAAATTTTATTTGGAATTTCGAAAATGATCAGGAGCATGTGAAGCGTCAAAAAATTAAGTTAGTGCAATTTTTTTTCAGTGTTTTAACTCCTAGCTCCGCTGTCACTGAACGGATTTTCATAAACTACAACGCTTTTTTATCCTCGACATAGTAGTGACCTTGTGTGAAAGTTTCGTCCAATCGTGAGTGGTACTTTACAAGTAACAGAGTGGGCCATGAATTAGTGGACAGACAGATAGAAAAACCGACAGATCGACGAACAAAGAGATCGACAGACAAACAGACCGACGAAAATGAATGACATGCCCTTTCGTGATGTACATGTCTTATAACATCCAAAAACATCATATCTTATTTTCGTGATTCTTCGCGATTACAAGACTTCCTCGCAGTGGCGTAAATAGTAAAGCGAGGTTACACAATCCAAGCCGAGGTCGGTTGGCGCTAAGTTGTACAACGGTTATTCAATGGATCTTCGTAGCATGACCGATGTAAATACCTTAAAGCTCATTTTAAGATAAACACATTTGGTGATATTTCAAATACTCCAATAATTGTTAAGATATATTAAAATCTTTATTTTCACCATCTTGAAAGGCTTGCATTTTCATTCCAACTATGTGGTGAGATTATAACTATACTATAATTTGTGAACACAGTACTTTAACTGAGTTGGTTATCATTCTACCAAAAATAGACCGTCTTTCCATTCACTGTACCTTTTTAACTACTTGTATCTGTACAGACTACTAAAACTTGAACACTTTAGTAAAACTCAGTAACTACTAGATTATTAAGAAACCCGTGATGATAAAATATGCTTTTTAAAAAAATAGCTAAGTGAGTTCCCAAAAGTAAACATCAGCTTGTTGGCCATTTTTAAACATGGCTTCCAAACGAGCACGTATGACATGCCCTGATTCTTGCGTCTCCATAAGGGTGATTAGTAATACCGACCTTTAAACAAGGATACCTTAGTCGCTGGTCACAGACTACAACACCAGCTACATCTGTTAAAAGGAATAAATATGCAACGTGCCTCGGTTTCAGATTAATGCCTAAAAATAATAGCATGATGGGTAGCCGCTAAGGCTTCCGAATTGTTGGTATCAAATGAGCATGGCCAAGATTGAGCGCACTGCATCTAGCTCTTGAAATACGCCTTCTTCCTATAACTTCAACTTCCATATTTCCATCTGTGGTTTTACTTCAGGCATTAATGCTGATTTTTCAACATGTCGCAATCTAGGATTAACGCGTAGTATTGAAAAATAAAATGTTATGCTTTACATTTCAAGCGGCGGTCGTAGTCAGTTCGCTTTTAACTGAACAAGCATTGCAAACTTCATGTAAGAATGGGAGAATGAGCATTTGCAAAAAACTCGAAACATCTCAATTTCCAGCAGAAGGAAATTAAGAAGCTCCTCTTCGCGCCAGTTGGTGCCGTTCGCATAGAATCTTGGAAGGAAATCAAACGGTCTCGCGTTCCTCTAAAGGCGTATCTCTTATGTTTGAAGTGGCGCGGATATCGAAATGTACGCTCTTATTCTTTTGTTAAATAGTCGTTCGAAACGCGGCTGTCGACGCTGCGCTTGCTGCGATATCTACTGTAGCTAAAGCGCAAATGGAACTAGGTAGAGTGCTGGCTGTATGCACCAGACTTCTTTATCTTCAAAGAAATAGACTGCACAATGTACTGTCAAGAGGCGTTCTTCTGCAAAGTAGATATCATTGAAGCTTCTAATCCATGTGTCTGGATGATATCTATCTAACTTTAGTATTATCAATGAAATACGATTAATTGGATTTCTTTGCTTCACATTCTTTCCGTATCTGTAACCACGGCCAACCGTATATACCGCCGTTTATTGCTTGTCAGTAATCATCACTACGGGATATGTCTTGTCATCAGTGCTGTCCCGAGCATTGTTTGTGTCGTAATAGCTTTTTTCTAAATAATAATAAAAACAGACGTCTTCATTTATCTACTTTAATATATAAATGAAAAAATGGGTAATAAATTTACAGTGATTATATACATCTAATTGTAATAAACCTATGGATCTGTAATAATTTATGAATTTCAAATATATACAACGCCCTATGCAGGGCGTTTTCAAAGTTGCGTCATTTATTTTAACTGCTTATAGGTCTCGTTAAAGGAGATGATTTATCAAAAAACACCTATATAAAAATTGCATAATAAAAGGAGTAGTGAAAATTTAAAAAACAAGAATGTTATTACACAGATTTTTTGATATTCTCGACCACTACCGTGTAAAATCTTTTTTGTTTACTCCTCCTATCGATTATCTAAATTTGGCAAACTTCTTGTTCTTGTTAACACGCTTTTTGTTATTGTATGGTTTTCAGTATGAGTATTTGGTTCGATCAGGTATATCCGTCGTTTAATAGTGCATATACTTTAATTTGTCTGATTATTTTGTGCGAAAAAATGGCCCATATTTACGAAAACAGTGAGTAAAATACGGAGAGTGCCAACAAAATGCAGCCGCAGCATGCAGGTTGTACGCGGAAAGATTTTCTTTAGGAAATCATCCGGCCCCACGTATGTTTGTAAATTTAGTTATTAGACTTCGTGTCACAGAACATTTAAAAGGACAACGAGGAGGTCACGCTGCTCAACCAGAAGTGTTACAAATTGAGGAAGACACTTTAGAAACGGTCGAAGGTGACTTAACAATGAATACTAAAGCCGTAGCAGCTTAAGTTGAAGTTTCTCATATTAAAGTGTGGAAGACAATACGATAAAAATAGCATTATCCTTATCATTATCAACAGGTACAAGCGTTACAACCTGAAGATCATCCTAGAAGGGTTGCATTTTGCCAGTAGCTTTTAGAACAGTTCAGCAGAAATGAAGATTTCACGAAATTAATATTGTGTACAGGCGAGGCTGCATATTCACGGAATAGGGTGCACAATTTCCAGAACAATCATGTTTGGGTAGTAGAAAATCCGCTTGCTGTAAAAAGCATTTTCAACATAATCGTAGATTTGCACTAAATTTTTGGGCTGGCGTGGTGATTGACATGCTTATGACCCTACTTTTTCCACCTTAACTGACCGGTGAAATTTATTTAGATTTTCTGCGACACAATCTGCCACAATAATTAGATATTCCTATAAATGTGAGACAGAATATGTGGTTCCTACGTGATGCGGATTCACCACATTTTAGACGAGAAGTTCCTGAACATCTAAATAATGAGCTTCCGAATAGATGGAACCATTCCTTGGCCTGCTCGCTCCCCAGATTTAACGCCTTGGGATTTTTTTCTGTGGGACTATTTGCGTACACTCTATCGCCGCATTCGAGTTTTTGAACTTTTTTCATCCCGTCCACGGTCAGTGATTTGTCGTCAGTGTTTGAACTGGAGTAGAGAACGGCAATATTGGGAGGCAGAATGACATAATGTCATCTTCAGCGACGAATCGCGATTCTGTCTAGGTACGCACGATGGTCGTGGAAGGGTAGTACGCCGCCGTGGAGAACGGCGTAATATAGGCCTATTTGGGATATTACCTATGGTAGCCGATCACGCCTTCTCTCTTTACTCAAGGCAATAGGACTGCTGCGCGTTATGTTGATGATGTCTTACAAACCACTTTTCTACCGTATCTATAGGGCCGTCCACACGTCCTTTTTCAGCAAGACAACGCACGTACTACGAACTTTCTTCAAGAAGCAGGCCTTAATGTTTTGTCGTGCCTTCCCGTTCACCGGATTTAAATCCCATCGAACATGTGTGGATATGATGAGGAGGAACTATCCCCTTCGCACCATCTGCCACAAACTCTGCCACAGCTAATCCACGAAGTTCGAATTGCTTGGAATGAGGTTCCATAACCAGATATCGATCATCTCATTTTGTCGATGCCTAGGATGCCCAGGAATGTATTTAGCTGCGGGGTCGCCCAATTTTTTTCTTATTACTTGTCAATAAAATTTTGTGAGAATGTTATCGTTTCATTCTTGATTGCCAAAAAAGTTGAAGAAATCATTTTTGCCTGGGTGTAACACTTCAAGGTCACTGAGTATAATAATACAGCTGCAAACAACTACATTCATCAGGTTGCTGCCGCTCTTTGCATAATTTTTAAGGGCCAGGTTTTGAAATCGTCTAACACCACAACTATCTGCATACACTCTCGTAGGTGGTAGACGGTCTCTGACTGTCGAACGTGGAGGTACCACCCGGCGGATCTCGTAGGCGGAGCCAGAATGTGTGCATGCTGCATGCACACGTGTTCCCTCGCCAGAGTCCGTGTGGCGTTTCCCCTTTCCCCTGTCTCCCCCTATAGCCCCACGGTACCTAATGGGTGCTTAGGCCTTAGGCCTTCGTGGTAGTTGGAGTATAAAAAAAAACTTTCACTTTTTGGAAAATAATACTGAAAATAGGAATTTAATAACAGAACTGTCAAAAAATTGACTTATGTCAAGTGCACTTTGAGAGAGAGACTATGAAAATTAAGAGGCAAACAAATCTTCAACTGTTCCCGACTGCCTAGTCTGAATTTGTTGAACCTCTCCGATGCTGTATAGCTTCGTTCAGTCGTTCGGGAAGTATGAGCACGAGCATTATCTTGTTGAAAAGTTGGGCTTCCAGGCGCTTGGAAAAATGACATAGGATTAGGTTTTAGAATGCCCTGGTAATACGTTTATGCGGTCATATCTCCTTTAGTAAAAATTAGACAAATATAATGGCACTTGGAGTTACAAGAAATGTATAATATTGACGGATCACATTAAACCATCGAATGTAGTGAGAATTTGTCTAAAAATAAATCAAAGCTCAGCGGATATTTCACTTTGACGAATCTCACATCACTACAAGGAGAAAAAAGAACACTGCTAACGGGGCAGGACTCCCAATCGATTCACAGTAATAAATAACGGGTGTGCCGGTGGCCAATATCTCTCTCGTATCTGGTGTGTCCGGAATTCTTCGAGCCGAAAAAAGGTCATTAAAGGAGCGACGTAAAAAGGTCGGGCAATAATAGAACGCAATCCCCATCTATCATTTAGAAACGTCCGCCTTCTATATATATATATATATATATATCAAAGTGAAGGTAATTAAAAGTCAATCTGACACGTGATCTGATCAGTCTGACGTAGTCTGCACGAAACATTATGATTGCGATTTTGACATAATGCTATGGCTAATGTCAGTCTATAAAATTGTTGCTCAAATCCGGGTGTCTTTCCGTGACATGTATTGATTTGGGAAAGCTGTTTTCATTATAGCTTCTAAGATTGCAGCGCAGCAGGAATTGAGTATTTCATTAGGATACATCTCCTGATAACTAGCATAGCTCAGCTTAACGTGCTTCTGTGAATCAATATGAAGGTTTTAAAAATTTTCAAAGATGTGCATAAACATCTAGCAGACTAGGCCAAACTGTACTTCATGCAGAACTAGCTCGTATCAGCTAGGTGCAGCTGAACCGTCACCATTCCCTCTTACCTTGAATTTTTTCTCAGAAGCTCTGAAAGATCCATATAACCAATAATAATATTTGTGGGGTATAATTGGCATATTAGAAACAGCAAGCGACATATCTGTCGGTATGCTATCATCGCTATAGTCATTAACAAAGGTAGAGTTCTAGTTATAGTCTCTGCTACTGTCGTTGCATGCCCAGTGGAACGGTTGCCAACTATTATTCATTTATAAGCCTAGTCCATTCAGCATCCACTTTATGTTTCATATATGTCGAGCTCGCAAGTGCTGGCCGTTGATTATTGTAGTTGAAATAGCGTTTAAAACCGGTCACCTAATTTCTCAATTTCTAAATGTAGATCTTTACAGTATATTCAGATGAGAGATAGACCGGACATAAACAAGACCACGTGATCATCGAACGCTGTAACATTCGGCAGGGACGTATTAAGAGTCACGCAGTACATATTTTAGAGAGTAGATGCTGCTTTGCGTAACTTTGTAGTAAATTAGCACAATTCGATGTGTATACGATTGGTGATGGATATAGGATCATGTGGGGGTGGGGTAAGAAATATATAATGATGTAAATATACATAAGGGTTTCAAAATTTTCGCTTCGATTTCCAGCTTCGGATGCCGCCTGATGTTTGGTGAAATACAGTCTAATATAATCTCAAAATGGCGTTTAAATTAGCCTAAATTAAAAATAATCGTATATCTCTTAAAATTGCTTTTACAATATTGATTAGTATATTTTTTGATTTCTAGGTAAATATGTAACCAAATTAAAACGTTCAAAACGTAAAAAATGTGCATGGTTGAACATTGTCAGAAAGTAGATTCTTGAATAGGTTTTGCCAAAATGGGTTCAAAAACGTCAATAATTAATTAAAAAATACAGTAGCTTTATAATTACTTATAACTTACCGAATTTGATGAACGACATCTTTTATTGGAAAGATGAGCTTTCATCATCGCTACTGCCTGAAGCACCAACGTCAATAATGAATGGCTCGACTTGTTCCTCTAAAATATTGTCCAGTTCCCACATTCTCTTGTCAACTTTGTCTTTCACGTGCTTAATACAGTTTTCCCATTTTTGCGCTGTTATTAATTCTAGTGCTTCTTTGAAAAGTCCTTTGAGGTCACAAAATTTAAAAGTTGTATTGTGCTTAGCTATATAATTTTTAACCTCTGCCCATATGAGCTCAATGGGATTGAGCTCGCAATGGTATGGAGGTAAACGGAGCACAGTTTTATTTTGACTTGCTGCCATTTCGTCAATGGCGTATTTTTGATATTCCGCCTTGTGATCCTTGACAATTCTTAATAATTGTACTTTCAGCATTGCTTCTTCAAAGTTGATATTTTTCGAGCGGGGCCAATTTTGAACATCAACTTTCCTTGAAGCCGTTGTTAGGACCTTCTCCATTCTTCGAGAATGATAAGGCGCATTATCCAACACAATTACTGCGTTTTCCTCTAAGTTCGGTAAAATTTTTGAAAACCACTGTTCAAATGATTCGCCATTCATTTCCTCGTGGTAATCTCCAGTTTTCTTAGACTCAAAGCACCACAGACCGTCAACAACAAATCCATCCTCACTGCCAATATGGCAGATAATGAGCCTTTTCCCTTTACCTGGAAATCGAAGTACTAACTGGTGTAGATTTATTTCAATAAGCGAACCTTTTTCAAATGTTTTCATCACATTCAGCGAAAAAACATTGAGACATGAGTATCAGATTGCTGTAATTGGGATTATTTAGTCATATTGAAAGAAAGAATATTGAACGTCGTATGATTACTCAGCGCTTCACAATTTAATTTAAAGTTATAAACCTTTAAAAAATGAATGATCAAGAACCTGAAATACGCGCAAATATTAATATTAACAAATTATAACTTTATAAAGCTTAAAGTATGAATTAAAATGATTAGAAATATTAGGAACGGTACACAATATAAAACTTAGTCACTTTTTTTAAGTTTATAATATTCGACATATTTTAAGATTATATTAAAAAATTATTGAAATATCGAAAACACACAAAAAACATGGCTTAAAAAAGTTCTAACAAATGAAAATGACAATAAAACATCCACGCATTTTATCGAAAGTTATAAAAGTTTTGTTACTTGTAATATGTTTTATCTGCCCCCTGGAATTAATGTTTAGAACCTTGTTCCCAAGGTTTGAAAAAGATCCGATTGTTGTCTATTACTCGTATTTACCTGCTGGATTTTTTAATCCGGTGGACAGTCCATCTAGAAAGGCCCTCCTGGATGAAGTTACAGAATCATCAACCCATACTTTACTTGTAGTGTGTCCTGCGTTTACCCACGTTTCATCAAGGTAATAAATCTTCCTGTTTTGATTTCTATATTTCCCAATTTTTGTTAAATAATCCTTCCTCCATAGCACAATTTCTTCTCTATCCAGTAGTAAACTATTACGACCCCCTTTTTTCCATTTGAAATTTAAATGCTTCAGTAACGCATGGAAAGTTGATCGTTTGAAATTTGGCAACGTTGTATCTCCATTTACCTCCTGCAGTACTTTATCTATAGTAGGTATTTCATTCCTAAAGAAGAATTCATGCACTTTCCTCCTAATCGCATGCTTATCAGTTTCATCCAATGATTTAACAATACTTTTGCGATGTTTACTGGTCATTGGCTCAGAAAAGGTGTGATTTTTTTGTCTTAATACATTAAACACTGATGCGCGACACACCCCAACTTTGTGAGAAACCTTCACAACAATTTCTTTGATGGTTGATGCCTCGTTCTCCTCGCGCTCGATCTTATATATATTCAAAATGACCTCTTTCATTTCTGCACTCAGGTGTCTTTTTTTAGAGCGTTTCCTAGGTGGACTACAGGAGTTTACAACTTCATCGGCAGTATCTATACTACTGGGCATTTTGCGCAAGCAGTTGATAACAATAACAATCAATAACAAGGTATAACAATAACAACGACAAACTCAACAACTTAATAAGATAACAAACGAAAACGTCCAAAGAAATATCAAATTGCAATGATGCACACGACATACCTAACACGTCTGAAACTGAATGTGATTCTGCCTTGATACGACTGCTCTGCCGCTCGGCATAGGCATTTAATTGCGAATTGACCAATGAGGGCTCCTGTTTTACGTCGAGACGGCGGCGTTAGCGTGAAAATTACCCGAACCTTTTGTTTACATCCGGTCTATCTCTTATCTGAATATGCTGTAGGAACAAGCCTACCTCCTACATGCTATACTTGTTTTTTCAGACCATAATGAAATGTGGATACTCCTAACAAGTTTTAGGGTGGAGTTACTGATGACTGTTCTCGTGACAATTTATCTAGTTAAGCCGTGAATCACTCTTCTCTTCCAGGTTATATGGGTTGTTGCCCCCTATCTTCTCTGTCATTTGATAAGCAGCCCTCCTGTTTCAGCCTAATTTCCCCTGATTTCCATGAAGTTCACCCTTTCGACAAGCTGGTCGGATAAAAGGTAATCCTACTTCATCAGCAGATTTGCTGTCATAAGTATCTAGGGAGACATTGTAAAACAGGGTGAGTGAGAAATAAGGACATTGCAACTGACAGCTGGAGTCATTTGAAGCAACAACCTTCTCTTGTATTGTTTCGTAGTACTAGTATAACCATGAAAATTCATAACATGCTTACGAAGACATCCGAAGCACTAAAGATCACAAGTTGCGTTCAGCAAAGATTTTTATTTGAATCCTGGTCTAACGCAAATTATTAGTAGAGTGGAATTGAAACAAGAGGAAAATATGTAAAGAGATATTAAAGGATATCCCAGTAGTTACTACAAGATCTAAACTTGTCGTCGGTTCTCAATGCCTTGAGATAATTTACATGGCGACTAGATTAGGAACACAAACGTCCTACATAAAAATATGAATGTGGAACAATAAATGTTCAGGGCATGCGCTACCACAAATATGCACTTATCGTTTGTCCAATTGGATAATATGCACCTTAACAATATATTCTTTCCAACAAGATGGGGTTACGTGTCTTATGGCGAAAGAAACTTGGAATTGTCGCAGACGACTTTTGCTTATGGTCGCGGTATTTCTGGAAATTATAGTTATTGTCCTACGAAATCATGCAGTCTAACCATGCTTGAAAGTTGTGGGAATTCTTTAAGTATAAACTTTGTTCAAACAATCCGCAGACGATGAATTGACCAGAACCAAAACATGTTTCTTAGTGAAACAGATGTGCACTTTTACCAAGAGGTTCATTGAAATTTCTGTTGAAGACTTGTCATCTCAAGAAACAACTGGGGATTGTTGTCTGGGAACGTTATTTATAAAACGTTGCGCTGTACTTATTACCCTAAATTGGAATCAGTCCATACAGGATTCCTTTCAGCACATGTTAACTCCCAAAAGAAAAAATAGCTATGATCATGTATAACAGAGAAAAATAAATGGATACAATCAGTCAAACAGGGCTATAGAATTAGTCCGTAGTCTCCATCCATTTGATGATTCTCCAATCTAGAATGTCTTCCCTGCCCTACCGACATTATCGACCATCTGGCAACGTTGCTGAACCAGGCCAGTCGGTCATAAGGGGAGGGCGGTGAAAGTCAGATGCAGGCAAGCTTTTGTGCACATAAGCATACGTTCGTAGCGTTGCCGTGCGATCGATAGGCGAATCGTGTGTTGAAAATATTTTTCTATCAGTTTTACGACAAATGTACGGGATAACCTATGATGTGTGAAATATGTCTAATAGGTGTGTAGGATTACCCAAACTTTTGAGATATACCTTTCCCCACCCCATGTGGCTCCCAACACCAATATTTAACCTCTATAAGAATTTTAAGGAAAATTGCTATCATGCGCATTTGCAAAAAATTTCAGAGGACAGGCAGGTAGACCTACAGTGAGACAGACTGAAATTATTGGTATCGATTTACGTGATGTAGATGTCATACGACATCCAAGAAACAATATCCGATTTTCTAGATTACAATATTTCCTTACCAGAGACGTAGCAAGTAGAATGATTGTGGGAAGTCACACAGAACGATACCCTCTGAGTTCAATTAATAACAATAAAATATGTGTGAACTTTATCCCGTTCTAGCTACTAGTCGGCCCCGGGCAAGCGAAGTACGGGAAAATATTACGATAGTTTGTCCAGCATTAGGTTTAGTATGATTATAGCTGAATCGAGCATTATTGATCAACCGTAATACTTAGATACTTTAAAGTACTTCTTCTAAGACCAATATTTGCGCCACTTTCTACTAGAATATGAATGACATTCTCAAAAAACGCTTCATATTCACCTGTATCCTTAGAATTACTCTCAGGAAATGGTCAAAACAGTGTTGTAAAAAGATATGTGTTGTCCTGTATTGTTTTTTACCCCGAAACAGATGCGAAGATAAAAGCCTAAATACCAGGGCACAGCGGCAGGTTATAGGTAAATTAGAGCCACCCCATTTTTGAACTACCTAAGGATAGTAGGACCGCGAAAAGGCCCCAAAGGCAGATTGTTCCACAATATCGACATGTTGGGAACAAAGGAGCGGTCGTACCGGCCAGATTTTATAAACGGAAGTTCGACACGGTAAGGATGGGAGGTCGAAGTCTGACTGACAGGCTCATCATGCTACTGATGGCAGAAAGCAGAGCTGTGAGTGTGTAGGTGTAGGGTTCGGCCTTAGATATTTTTTTTTGAGACGGGCTGAACATGAGCAATTTCCAATTATCTGCTTCATGGCTAGCGTATTTGTTGTATATTTATCGTTTTCATATTCATTAAAGCTCTATAATCTTTTTTCACTTTGCTTCACTCTATTCATACGCTAATTAATACAGTTATTTATTCTATAAGAAAGTTTATGTAAATTTCCTCTAGGCCTTCTTTGCAAAACTTCTGAAATACCGCTGTTGATTTTGTATCATACCCCTCAGCTCAAGAGAAGCGAGAATTAATGGTACAAGTATGCTGTTTTAAACAGAACAAATTGCTATGGTTAACATAGAGAGAGAGAGCTGATGATGAGTCCTCTACTGAAAATGAAGTTACCTGGACTTATGCCATTTGGCTTGGAGTATTTGCGTTCTGTCTCCTATAACGATGACCAACCCCACACCGCGCTGTTTTGTGATTATTAACACAAATCACAAGCAACTTTTGTACTCAGGTATATGGAAATTTGACGATCGTCACGTACCAGTGGTTTTGCCAAACTGATTTTCATCATCATCCTCGTACGACGAAGACGTTCAACGCATAAATGTCGCACCGCACTATCACTGTCAACGTTTCAAGTGTTCGTGAAACTTGGCATATATACGTACAAAGTAAACCAGCAATAGTTTTTCAATGCATACGAGTGTAATAGTAACCATAATCAACTAAAGACACAGGCTGACTGTCCTGTACACTTACAGTTTCCGATCATGACCTTGGTCTCGTCAGCACAACTTGGCAATTCTACATGACTCTCAGATCTTTGAAATCTGGATGGGTTTATATCTCAAATTCGTGGAGGAAGTGCGGTGATCTGACAGTAGAATTTTGTGATCAACAGAATATAGTCTAATTACGTTTTTCGGCTTTGATAAATGTCGAGAATAGTCATGTCCTACTCTAAGGCGTGCCTTCAAAAAAAAAAATAACAACAACGCCTTCCCGAGACACGATAAACGGAGAATTTGACATTTGCATTTCATAGTAGGCTGAGGCAGTTGGCATAATGGGTTTTCAAAACTCTTCTTCTAACATTTTTGAAACTTGCTCGATATTTGACATTCCCAACATATTTTTAGAATCCTGAAAATTTCCATAATAATGATAATTTTGAGAATTTTTAAAAACCTGTAAATTGAGAATATCTTTGATATAAACATACTTAAAGTTCTTAATATTCGAGAAATCTAAATAATTTGTTCTGGAAATTTCATAATTGAAGAATATGGAAAATAGATGTAACTGATGATATGTAACTGACTGGTTTGTATCTTGAATATTTGTGAAATGAAATAGAATACGTCCATTTTTTTCATCTTAATCTTATATTGAAACTTAGAAATTATGTATGAAAACAATATCAGACAAATGTCGACCTCTAGAAGCCGCACAAACCTGATCCCTCTTAATTACATTTACATCACCAAATGAAGAAATTGAACGTACCAGAAATATTGCTCGCAAAAGATCCATTGTTTCTCTAGCTGTGTGACAAGTTTCTCCGTCCTGCTGGAACCACATGTTTTGCAGATTAAATTGTCGGATTTGAGGAGAGAGAAAGTTTTGAACGATATCACGGTAGCGCTCGCCAGTGATAGTAAGAGAATTACCTTCAGCGTCTTCAAAGAAGTAGTTCAATGACACCTCCATACCAAACACCGCACCAAACTGAGAATCGACGAGGATCTGGTGGTCGTTGATGGATGACAGATACGACAATTCTGCTTATTAACAAATCCGTTCATATCGAAGTAGGCTTCATCGCTCATTATTAGTTGTTGGTAAAAATCTTTATTTTAGGTATTAAGCTGCAGTACTGCATTACTGTATTTTCGGCGACTTTGATGGTCACTAGGCTGTAGTTCTTGGGTTAACTGAATTTTGTATGGCCACAAATGCAAGTCTATTTTTGAAATAGTGCATAACGACGTGCGACGAATACCCAGTTGCTGAGAACGATGTCTGGTAGACGTCCTAGGGCGATCCACTACACTTTCATGAACGATCTCGATATTTTCGGGAGTACGAATAGTTGGAACACGGCCCTACCTTGGCAAGTCTTTAACTTCACCTGTTTGTTCAAATTTCCGCACCAACTGATGAATAGTGTTGACACTGGGTACACTATTTCGACCGAAATCTTGTGTTAGGTTCCGAATCGTTGTAACAATCGACTCATTACTTAAGTAAAACGTTTTAACAGTACGGACGCGTTGTGGGATCGTGTAGCGCTCCATGATGAATTGGACACATTTGCTTTAAGCAACTACCTCGGCGCCAGCTACTGAAATGTGTCTATTCAAAAAGGCGCGCAACTTCAGTCAATTATATATTGGCTACCCTGTATAATATATTTGAGAATGTCGAAAGTCGTACATATTTCTAAAAGATTTTCCAAATATTCAAACCCTGCGATGCTGATAGAGCCCACCGTGAAATGCAGATATTAAATCTTCCTTTTGAGCATTGCTCAAGAAATCGTTATTTTTCGTTTAAACTCCAAAGAGATGATTCACGATATGACTCTTAATCCTGAAGGAACCTCTATAAATTTGTCCCCAAATGATCATCCTTATGTCAAAGGCGTTATCATTTCGTCATAAATAACTGTCCACCGTTTAATTTTTCAATCTGTCCTCTTCCGTGCAGGAATCAACCTTAAAATGCATGTTTAATAAAGACGCATATCACTCAACGTCACTTGTCAACACACAGATAACAGCCGCAGATAACGTATCGTTGCAGCGCGACGTTTTCCAATTTTTTTCCCTGTCGAGGCGTTAATCCGTTAACAAGTACAAGGTGTTGACACACCAGTCGGTCAACACACGCCAGCACGCACGCACGCCAACTGGGATGCATGTGCGGTTAATTATAAAATTATGAAACAATTGCCTTGCAACTGAATATGAAATACGCGGTGGTAATTGTGTGCGGTATGTGTTCACACCCGATTAGATCTTGACGGCGTATACGGCTCATGTTGTTGTTCATATTTCCCCCATTGAACCAGAAGTGATGTTTGGTCAAGCAGAATCTGTTAATCCCAGAATGCTTTTATTCGTGAAAATGTTTAAATACATGCAAGCATAACGTAAAGTTCTCAGTACAGTATTATTTGGTTGGTTTTTGAGTTGTTCGGCCATCGTAAAACATTTTTACTTACAAACTCCAAACATCTTCAGAAGATGCCACCCACTCGTGTTGGCGAAACGTCAAGTAAAAATGTTTTATGATGACCCAAAAACCAACCAAATGATATTTGGATGATGGCCGCGAATGTCTTTCGTATTTCATTCCCAGTACAATGTTTTTCCTTGAAGCCAGTAGATGTGTTATACTATCAGGTAACCAAATAAGTTCGTGAGGTTGCTGTACGAGATATCGCACATTGCCATCGACGCTGTTGATCGATAGCGATTGTTTGTTACCTGTTGTCACTTTAGTATGAATCCTTCTTTTCTCACACACATAAAAAGTTGCTGAAAATTGTTACATACCTAGATCTAAGAATTTAAACTGGCGATGAATAAAACAGTAATTCGAAGTTGTTTACTTTTGTTCAGCAAAAATTTCACGCAACGCTAATGAACCATTTCTTAATCTGTTATTAATCTGCGACGAAAAATGGATCTTGTATTCGAATTCTAAGCGTTCGTATCATTGGTTGTCACCTACTGATTCGGTACCACGCACGTCCAAGGCTTCCTTGCACCCAAACAATATTTTGTTGTGTGTTTGGTGGACAGCAACTGGAATTGTCCATTATGAGTTTTTGGAAACCGTCACTGCTAACTTGTATTGTGAGCAGCTTCAATGAGTACAGGGAGCACTCATCCAGAGCCCTCTTTGATCAATCGGAAGAAAGTGATATTCTCGCAGGATAACGCCAAGCCTCATACCGCAAAAGTGACCCGAGAAATAATTTCTGAACTCAGCTGGGAAACGTTACCGCACCCGCCATATTCTCCCGACATTTCGCCCAGTCATTGTCACCTTTTTTTGTCTCTTGAAAACTGTACGAGGGTGAGGCACCGACAGTTCACAACTCGAGATGGTGTAATAAATACAGTCCGCCAATTTTTTTATTTCAAATCCGTCATACAAAAATTGGTTTCTCGTGTTCAAAAGGTCATTCAACGTGATAGTAATTACTTCGACGAATAAATAGTGTCTTATTGTTTGTCAATAAAAATTTACATTTTTCTACTAAAAACCGCACGAACTTATTTGGTTACCATAGTAGGAGAGTAAGTTAAATCTCTGATAAATTTAGCGCAGAGGTCGTTTTGTTGTACGGTGTACTAGGTCTGTGAATTAAGTGAAGAGACTGATTCACTTTTTTTCGTTCAAATATAATTACAATTTCATATTGCTACCGTCCAAATAACTTCCTTCTGAAGTCACACAGGGCTGGAGACGGTTCTTCCACTCCTCATAGCTGTTCTGGAACTCCAATAGTGAAATAGCCTTCAACTGGTCGCTTACAGCGGTTTGAATGTTGTCGAATATCTCAATATGAGTTCCTTTGAGGTGTTTCTTCAACTTCGGAAAGAGAAAAAAGTCACAAGGACTCAAGGTGAATAAAGAGGCTGGGGGAGCCACACGAATGATATTATGGGCCAAAAACTCATTCATTGGCATTATTGTGTGACAAGCAGCATTATCGTGATGTTAGACCTAGTTATCCTGAGTCTGATGATTGGTGACTCCCAGCCGACGATCTGAACGCATATGATCCCGGACTCTCAGATATTTACATCGGTTCTTGAAAATGAGGTCCTTCCGTGACTCTTGACAAAACAATATTTCTGTAGGTTCTGTAGGTCTGCTCAAGCTTGGCAAGAGTTTCCGTTGCACTGTGCCCACAATAGGTAAAACTGTATCACAAAAAAAACCGCTATAAACAACCAAATATTCTGGAACGAGTTCAAACTTGTGCTGAAGGCTAGTCCCATGTTCCCCTGTCTCCCCTCCAAGCCCTGCGCATCTATTTTAGCCTGATCGAACGCTGCTTTGCCAGTTTCATCACTTAATTTACAGACCTTGTATGTATCTTTCGGTATATTCTGAAAGACATCCTTAAACGCAGGAGTTTGATATAGAGTTTGGATTACTTCTCCTGGTGCTAAGGGACATTTTTTCCGAGAAAACACACAAATTTTACAGCTTGCAAGTTAGTCACTATTGCAGATAGGATAGCAAGCGTCTCATGTCGTGAAAACGTTTTTTTTTTAATTGCATGCATCTTATATTCAGAGTGTTCATGTACGCAAAATGTAATTTGTCTCATAAAGTTCAAATGGAACAGCCAATAGATTTTTATGGACATAGGCCAGCGGCGAAAATTCCCTTTGAATAAAAATGCAAAATGTATACGAAGATTTTAACATGCTGAATTTTAATCACCTTTGCTTTAAATTTTTTGATATCGCTAATAATTTTTGTGTGAATGTTTTTTATGATTTCTCAATTTCTTCTGTCGTTTTTGAATTAACGCTTCATTTCGCTTAGATGACATTTGTCCACACAAAACCGGTTCATAATGATAGAAAGAGACAGCATGACATCACTTTTACCTCATTGCAAATGCCTGCACAGTTCCCGAACTTCTTCTATGGTTCATTAAAAAAATGTACGGTGATTGATCTTATTGTATACCAAGTACTTTGGTAACTTTATTGATGCGTGTATCTAAAATGAATGTGTGTTCTCTAATGTAGACTGAAAATGGCATCACTCGATCACAAATAGTGAAACATTTTTCTCCTTTCAATGCAAACTTGATTTAGATATAAAATGCCAAGAACATGAAAAATTATCCAATTATGTGAAATTTCGACGAAATGCATTTGCCTAGCCTTTCTGCTTATGAACGTTACTTCGAGTTTCCAGCAAATGAAATGGACTAGAATTTAAGATTTCCATCAGGATTTGCAGAATGCAGAATATTAATAATAATAATGTTTATTGTCCAAACTATAAGCAGATAACTATAAATGACATATTTTAGAACAATAAACATGGTAGAAAACCAGCAGAAGGCTAGCCTTGTAGGCGGGTATGGATTAGCTTATGAATAATTTCGTACTACTTAAACTAGAAATAAAAAGGCACACGTGATTTTCTAAGAAAAGAACAACAATAACAACATTAAAATAGGATTTTAAAATACATTATCTGACAAAGTTGGAGTATGGCTTCATTTAATTATAAATCCTTTTTAAGGGGAAATGTCTCATTTAGGGCACAAACTCTATCTTAGGTTATTAGTGTTTTGCTTTCTGTTCTCTGTTTGGGGGATATATCGAGTATGTTGTCAATATCGAAAAATAAGTATTTTAGGGGTATATTGTCTAAATCGGTAGTGTTGGGTATTCGGTATTTTGTCTAATTCGGTAACTTTATTCTACGAGTAGTAAGTGTAATCTTTTTAAGTCAACGATTTCGTGAATTCTCTGTCTGGGCATATATGTTATTCAGGCTTTTACTTTCCTTTTAAATGTGTGTTTGGAACGTATCATCTTCAGGTCTTGTGGAAGAAGATTGTAACATCTTGGTCCTAGGTAAGAATACTATCTGAGCATTATATTTTTTTCTGGTTTTAGCACCTTTAAATAATTCCTGTTTCTTGTTTGGTGAGAAGGTATCGGCTCTTGGTTGGGAGGACGGGATATGTGTTGCACTATCAAAACTTTTAGTAGGTATAATTGCCTTATGTCTAATATACCACTTTCTTTATAGAGATGGTCATTTGGATACATTCGGGGTTTATGAGATATTGGGGTTTTGATGGATACTGAAAAGGACCAACCGAAACTTAACTTTGAGTCTTACCTACTTTAATTTTGAATCTAAAAGTTAGTAAAAGATGCACTTTCATGTTATAAATATTAATTTTTTATTCTCACTAGAGTGTCTCCAAATTAGTTCGCTTTAAAACCTTTTTATTGGATAAACAGTGACAATGACATGTATCAGTAATATCCATATTATGGTCAAATATGTATTTGCTTTTAGCCAAGATTCTGCTATGATCATAACTACGAGCCCAGTTGCATATGAGTTGGACCAATGAAAAATATTTATAGAATGTTGTATTTGTGAACTAATTTTTATTTATTCAAAATCAGTGGAACAAAGAAAAGTTAGATAATTTCAAACTAAATATTATTAACAATTAATCAACAATATTTTTTATATTTTTAAACTAAAATAATAAACAAAACAAAAGAAATGTTTTTAACGTCTGGTGCATATCTATTAGTTGGACTAAACGTTTTTGACGTTACCACGAGTGCAGTTACCTTTTCGTTTCAATAAAGCATCGATTCTTCTTGGCATAGTGTCTACCAATGTTTTGCATTATGCTGGTTGAAAATTATACCAAATTTCCTGAAGATCCTGCTTTAATTCAGGAATGGTGCGGACTGGAGAAATTCGAAGGGCTTTTGTCATTTGGTGGCATATGGTCTAAATTGGAGATAAGTCTTGAAAAGCCATTTTAGAACAGAAATATTCGTTTCCTGTAACCATGATGTTACACTTTTAGCTGTATGGTATGCTCCACCATTCTGCTGAAATATGGGTCCACCTTCTCATTATTGAACCATCTGAATGGATGGCAGCAATTCTTCTTGTAAAATGATTTTATATTTAGCAGCATTAATGGTGCCGTCAATAAAAAGAAGACGTCCCACTCCTTGTGAGGACATGCATCTCCATACATACAGACACGGGAAATTTAACCTTTTTCAGAGTCGGTGTGAAATACTTTTTCTCGCATTCGGATAATTCTGCTATGTGAATCGCCAACACATACTTCAAACTTGGACTCATCACTTCAGATAACTGAACCCCATTCATGTTGTACCCAGTTTTTATGCTCTCTTGCCCATAGAAGTCGGTATCGTTTTTGTTTGTACGAAAGAAGTGGCTTGTCCTTCATCTAAAATGAAAATTAAATAAGCTTGAGCAGTCTTTGATACTCACAACAGTCACAACTAACTTTGTAGAATGAATATCCCATTTTTTCATCGTTCTTTTACCAATCGCATATGACCATTTTACAGCTATTTCCCTCGACGGAGCTCTGCGATTTTCTTTAATAATTGCACGAAGAGCAAGCTAATCTCTTTCTGTAATCTTCGAACGACGGCCATTACTAATTTTTGCCTCAATATTTAAACAGTGAGATAATGTGTCTTACTGTTCCTTGATAAATGTTCAGATTTTTTGCAATTTTATGCCTAGAAACTCCCATTTTTGTGTGTATCAAGAATGGAATTTTGCATATCGCCGGACAACGCTTTTCCGTGAGACATTTTTACAACTAATTAACACCTCTAGGCAAACATTATACTATTCAATTGTCTTTCCAAGAGTCGCTTCAAAAAAAGATCCGATTTCACTGCGTAAGCATTTGTTTATCGTATTGCATTAGAACTACCAAATAATATGCGACGGACATCATAAACAATTTTTATGTTTTTCATCATTATTATAATTTAGATATATATCAAATATATTTTGATTAGTTGTTAATACCACATAGCATCAAATTATCTTGGTTGTTTTTCTTCAAGTTATTTTGAATAAATAAAAAATACGTAGTCATGCCATAAGTTCTGTCCCTCGTTTTCAAACAAGTGTAGACCTGTTAATACTTGTCCGATTGTTTACATTGTGGTGTCAGTTGATTAAGCGCTTTTCGGGTAATTACATATACCTCAGTTTGTATTGATCTCTCGAAGCATAACGATGGAGTGGGGCAAGGCAGAGAACCGTATTGCAGTGATAGCTTTACATAAGTGTAATCACAGTGCTAGTCAGATTTTTGAACTCTTACGCGGCCTTCAAATATCGCGTAAATTTGTGTCTAGGACCATTCAGCGGTACAATGAGACGTCCTCTGTTGATGAAAGGCCAAGAAGCGGAAGACCTCGTCAAGTAAGGACTCCAGCAGCCATCAAAGCCGTAAAAGCCAGGATTCAAAGGAATTCACTCCGGAAGCAGAAGATCCTATCCAGGGAAATGAAGATTCCTGTCCGGACGATGTCGCGCATCATTAAACAAGACCTAGGGCTAGGGGCTTACCGGAGACGTACGGGCCAGCGACTTACGGCCACCTTGCGACACATCAGGGCGACAAGATCCAAGAAGCTCTTGGAGAGGTACGCAGCTGGGGGATTCCGAAAGATTTTGTTCACGGATGAGAAAATCTTCACCATAGAAGAAAAATTCAACCGACAAAATGACAAAGTGTATGCAAGGAGTTCACAGGAAGCTTCGGAGATCATTCCGAGAGTTGAGAGAGGCCACCACCCTGCGTCAGTCATGGTTTGGTGGGGGGTGTCCTACGAAGGGGTCACTCAGCTCCATTTCTGTAAACAGGGCGTGAAAACAAAAGCGGCAAACTATCAGAGCGACATACTGGATCCTATCGTCAAGCCTTTAAGTGGTACATTGTTTGCCAACCAACACTGGGTCTACCAGCAGGATTCCGCCCCCGCTCACAAGGCTAAGAGTACGCAGCGCTGGCTGGAAAGCAATGTGCCAGAGTTCATTGCTGCGGAAGATTGGCCCTCAGGGAGTCCGGACCTCAATCCTTTAGACTACAAGTTGTGGGACCTGCTAGAGCAGTTGGCCTGCTCCAAAGCCCACCGTAATATCGAGTCCCTGAAAGCGGATTTGATCCGATCAGCGGCAGCTATTCCTTTGGAAGCTGTGCGTGCAGTGATAGATGAGTGGCCCGCGAGATTGAAGCAGTGTGTGAAGGCCAAGGGGGGACATTTTGAATAAAACTGTTTGATTATGAATTCTAAAAATGTTGTCGAATAAATAATATCTTTCATATAAATATATCTTATCTTGTTTCATTTTTATCATGAGATTATCATGGGACAGAACTTATGGCACGACTACGTAGTTCACAAATACAAAATTCTATGAATATATTTCGTTGGTCCAACTTCCATGTGCGACAGGGCTTGTATTCAGATAAGCCGAGAGAATTCAATTCAATTTAATTCAAGCGAGGTGTCCCGCTATCTCCAATATCGGGTACTGTCTGGCGAAGACTTACTTACTTGTCACCCCCTAAAATCACGAATTGACTAAAATTCTACGTTTGCTGTACCGTTCATAAATATACTTAGTGACATATAAATCCGAACCCCCAGTTTAAATGGTTTTATTTTAATAAAAGTTGCTGAATGTATTTATCTTACTGTAAATAACAAGTGAAAAAATTTTCAGCCTTATCAGTTGGACATTCCGGTTTTTATACTGCTTTTTTTTAATTCACTAACGCTCTAAAAATGAATATTTCAGCCGCAGTAAAGAATCAACGTTGGCGGATTTTGGTTCTTGACATCCTTTACGATCGGTTACGATGCCTAGAGTACGGAGACCTGTACGATTTCGTCAACTTAGTGAGCTTGATATGGGCCGTATAGTGGGACTTCGGGAAGCTGGACTTTCTCTTCGGGCAATTGCAGTTAGAGTGCAAAGAAGTGTAGACACTGTGGTTATTTGTTGTCAGGCATGGCTTCGAGAAGGCCGTACGCAAAGAGCAAGGGGCACTGGACGCCGCCGTAGAACAACAGACCGTGAAGATCGCCGCCTAAGATTATTGGCCGTAAGGAACCGTTTCTCCACTACCAGGTCCATTGCAAATGAATGGTTTACAGAACACGGAAGACCTATTGGCATGCGAAGTGTTTACCGACGAAAGAGAAGTTTTGGCTTGTTTTCATACCGGCCACACTGGGTCCTCCCTTTAACTCGAGAACACCGACGTAATCGCCATGAGTGGTGCAGACAACGGCCACTCTGGGATCAGGAATGGAACAGTATTGTTTTTAGTGACGAGTCTCGATTTTGTTTAGGCATGCACGATGGTCGTGCCAGGGTTAGAAGGCGACGTGGTGAAAAGAGGAATCCACAGTTTTTTTGTTAAAAGACATGTTCATCACAATGTTGGAGTTATGGTTTGGGGTGCTATAGCTTATGGTTCCAGGTCACCTTTAATCTTCATCAGAGGTAACATGAACGCGCAGCGTTATATCCACGAAGTTCTAGAACCCCATCTTTTACCCTATCTTGACACCCTGGCAGATCCAACTTTCCAAAAGGATAATGCCCGACCACATGTTGCAAGAGTCACAATAGACTTCTTTCAACATAGTGATGTCACATTGTTACCATGGCCACCAAGATCTCCCGACTTATCCCCAATTGAGCACGTGTGGGATATGATGGGTAGGAGATTGCTCAATTTGCAACGTCCTCCTCAGACTCTAGAAGCACTTCGAGAGGAGTTGGTGGTTGCCTGGAATGAGATACCACAGGAGGACATTGACCACCTGATCAGAAGCATGCCTAGGCGCGTTGGAGAATGCGTAGCACATCAGGGTGCATCCACACATTATTAAAGGTCAAAGGGCTTTAAAGCAGTGCAAACATTTTGAAATTTTTATCATTTACTTATTATGCTTCATTAAGTACTTATACAAAATGTTATTAAAATAAAACCATTTAAACTGGGTGTTCGGATTTATATGTCACTTAGTATATTCATTTCCGTACGCCGGCGTATCGGTTTGTTACTTTGGTAGGCAATGATACTTAGGCAAATTATTTAAAGTATGCACTAAACAGACACAATTTTGGCGATAAATAATGCAGTGCGTAAATATACTTAGCTCCTAATATATTCAAATTCGGTGGGTTAAAGAATTGACCCATTTACAAATCATATTTCTGATAAACATTTCAAACGGATTTATTAATTTTTTCACAAATCTTGCTTTTAGGAGCCTGCTAGTCGCGAATACAGGTCTGCAATCGCATTTTTTCTTCTGCTTTTGTCACCTTTGCTGTAAAAGGGTCCCTCAGTTGTTTTGTCGCATTTACTCCGCTCTAAAGAAATTGCTCCAGTGTAATGAATTCTCAACTTCGTGATTTAAAACGCTTGGAGTGCGACTTAGAATTGCATAAAATCATTCGACCATTTTTTTCTAAATTGTCAAGTCACAAGAGAATTGCTTTGAATAGAGATTCTCAGTGTTTTAGTTCTTTAGGCGTCAACATTTCATGAAGCACATAATAAGAAAGTAAATGCAAATAAATCTTTAGCATTTCTGTTCTGTTGATGAAGGATTTCGTTCGTGACAGCACATTAATAGGTTAGTTCCAAACACGTATATCCGAATCCGAACATTATAGATGACCAATAATAGGCTTATATTAAATTAAAAGTTAAAGAAACAGCTAGGTCTAGGATAAGGGTTAATACATAAATTAATAGATCAATCTGCATCTTCATATTCTTAAAAACAAATTGATTTTTGGAACCAATCTCCATAAGTTACAGAGAGACATTATAGCCTTCGGCTCATCGATAATGTCGCAGCTCTATCTGTTCACAGAGACTTGGTTGTGTAGTAAATTCCTAAAGTCCTAAGGTGGTATGATTTTTCTCTAAAGGGTATCACCATTTGTTCAAGTATCAAAAGTACTTGAATGCTAGAGTGGTAGCAAGTCAAAAATTTCATTAAAAAAACTAGATTTATTTATATTTAGTTTTGAAAACTGATTTATTTTCTAAAGTCCACTGCATTGTATTATTGAAAAAACAACAGCAATTCGGTAATTTTATTGTTTACAATTAGATTAGGTTGACAAATAAATAGTTTTGTAGAATCAGCTAACAAAACACCTTTCAAGCTGCTTGTTTTGGAAACAATTTGCGTAAGTTAACAGTTTTGAAATTTTGACCAAGCCAGCTTTTTCACTCAACAAGACTTTGTTATGAAAGACTTACATACGAATGACTTTGTCATTACAATTCACTCAGGAATCAAAAACAGACCAACCAGCACTTAGAAAATATTATAATATTAGTATATATTTGCGATATGCAAATGTGATAAGTTATGTACAAAGTATATAATGTAATGTCACAGTATATTGAGCGTACATTGAGGTATAAGAGTAGCTTCACGCTGAATCCGGCACTTTGTAGTTCGTGAGTAATATTATTAATATAAATTCCCTGCATGCGCTATATGAAATGACGATCTTAATTCCAATGATTTCCGCATATCTTCCACAATTCCTGTTTGAGAGCAATCGCAAGTCCATTAGTGTCACGAGAGGTCGGGCCGTGGCCTGGGGTGGCCCGGGAAATTTTAATCAGTCTCATTGGGATCTGTCTACATCCGTCGCAAATGGAAGTGGCTCGCATCCGGTCGCCATGAATATTTATCTGTGCGGATGAGTTGACCTGAACGCCGGGGATATCTTGGTGGTGGCCGCAAAGCCTCCATTACTGCTCCCGCACTCATCCACGATGTACTGTTTTAGTTGACGGGTCTGCATTCTTAGTCCAGGCGCCAATAAGGTATGTTACCGATAGGGTTACACTACTTTCATGGGGAGCCTAAATTGCGACTCTGTCCTGGTACAACTGGTCGTGACTCAATCTGACGTCGGCCACTTTACCAAATCTCACCCCCGGGTAGCGGGGGTGAGATTTACATCGACAAACTAGTAATAATGTGATAACATTGTTGTCGGTTATAGCACCAGAAGATTTAGTAACACCGATGTCCGTTTTTATGATGAGTTCTCAGCTTCATATCAGTGGTCCAACAGTTGATAGCTAGAAAACATGAAGAGAGGTGCTGCTGTGATGTCGTACTGCCTTCTCTTATATAACAGTGCAGTTCTTATGGAAGTGCTACCCTGGGAAAGTGGCATACGCCATCAACTTAAGAACCTCTCTTTGGTTTTTATTTCTTTTTCTTCTCGGGAGCCATCCGAACAAAGTCATCGAAGGCTCGGCAGCCTCTTGAGCTTATTACACCGTGCTCCTCGAATGTAGAGTACCCAAACCAGCAATCCATTTGGTACAGTTTCCATGCCGGTACTGTTCTAGTTTTGGTTTCTCGAAGAGCTAATGATTTTGCGCAGGTATTCTTTCAGGTCATTATGTCCTGTTCGAGCGCCTATAACGACACGGATGTGGCTTCTACTCATTGACAGCGATTCCGCAGCCGTAATGGACATGGACACTTTCTCATGACTGCATCCAGTCACTCTGTGCCAATATTCATTGAGCTGGTGTCTTACTCATTTTTTGACTTCCTTATTGTGCTTTTGGTACCCTTTAGGTTAGGTTCTGGGTAAAAATTGGAAGTGGGGAGGTTATATTTCTATTATTCAAAATTGGTACGTTTATACGCTTCCAACCCTGGCAGTTATTCACTTCTGGTAAATCATATTTTGCACATAGTTTTCTCTACACATTTGCCTTTAAAACGTACAGAAGAATATGTTCGAAAACCCTAGAGGGATATCGCAGGCTGTTCGCTGGTGTGCGATATCCTTCACACAACTTTGACAGATGGTCGATACAGCATGGCACAAGTTTCTAGAACGCAACGTTGTGATGTGGGGGGATATGGGCCCGTTTGACTGACTTGATATATTTAATTTTTTTGTTGAACATGTTCGTAGCTAACTAACTGCTTTATCAAAGGGACTAACTTGCGTCGTATAAAATTTTTTATGAACTAATGACAGCGTTGATGCCAAATACGTCAGCTTCAGCATTTGTTCACGCTATTTTACTCCTGACAGCTGGTGGAAATGTTGTCTGTCCATAACACGTTAAGGCGCCACCTGCACGTGATGGGGGTGGCTGAGGATCCCTTGTTGCGGGGTAGAAGAAGAGACCTCGGCGCTCGTTCTGTGTCGCTGCGAGGCTCTTAGCTACTACAGGCAGACTATACTGGGGGTCCATCACTTTGGACACCCAGGACTCAAAGCTATACTCAACTTCGCTAGAATGGCGAGGCTTGAGGTCTAAGGGCATGTCTGAGTGGCCTATGCGCTGGCATTTTATGGTGGCCCGCATGCCTCTAATTTCGTATTTCATTCATTCACTCATTACTCCTGACCATAAATTTTTCAAATATCCAAGTGTGAAGTATCCTGAAAAACAAATCTTATTTTTCCGTATTTAATAACTTGCCTTGGAAAAGTTAAACCATTTTCCGAAAACGTTCATATAGAACTGGACTATACCATGCTGTCACCGAAAGCGCTACAATAGCGAGTAGCTTTGGCTTCCGTTAAGAGGCTACTATTTTAGTTTGTCGTCTCTTGTTTTTTCAGTTAGACGGAACCTTTCACAGTCCATACTGTGCGAGAAAGCTGGCTCCTTTCAAGGCTAAAAAATCCCAATCCTCTCAAAATACTTGTACTGAGTCGAAAAATATAAAGTTCTTTGTGTCTATGGACATTTACCAGGCACCGTTGCCACTATTTAAGGTGCAGTCAAGATGTGACTTTTTATCTTAAAGGAAACGCTTGACTTGTAGGTTGATAAACTAGTATTGTTTCAGTGTAGATCTATTGATTTTGGCATTGGGTTCAGTATACTGGTATAAAAACCCAAGGATATGAATTGTTAGATCACCTGATTAAGCATTAGTGAAGTCAGACTTTTTTCAGATAAAGCATCATTAAAAATATTCAATGAAACGTAAACAAACAATTGTTTTTATTTGTTTTTCGCTTTTCTCTTCACTGCCACTGGACCAATTTTGAAAAACATGCCATATGTAGATGTTATATAATATCCAAAACACTTAATATCTCATTTTGGGAAAAAATGCGATTGCGATACTCTCTCGCTAGTAGCGTAGAAGAAGAAGAACTAAAAACACGAATTTTATAAACGAATCGTCAGACTTGGAGCTGTTCATGCAGGGTTCTCAGGCGACTGATACTCCTTGGCGTGTTTGTCCTTCATTTGCTTATTTTCGTGCGCGACCTCTCACATTTGTTACATTTGTTGCAGTCAGCCATTGCGAGACAGAACTACGAGGAATGTCTTTTAAGTTTTCCATATGAAAATAAAACAACACGGTAGGTAGTTTTAAATGACTTTATTGTTGTTGGAAGTATTCTCCATGAAGATTGATACACATCTGCATGCGCTCGAACCAATTTTGGAAGCACTTATTCCACTCGTTTGCTGGCAGATCCAAAACGGCGTTTTTGAATGCGTCAACTGCTTCTTCTGGTGACTGGAACCTTTGACCACGCAGTCTGTTTTTAATTTTCGGGAAAGTGAAGAAATCGTTAGGACTTAGATCGGGACTATATGGAGAATGGTCCAATAATTCCACGTTTTCTTCCGTTAAATACAGCCTTGTTTTTTTGGTTGTGTGCGAGCTTGCATTGTCTTGGTGGAGGATGATTCTTCTTTCGGGGTTGATTTTTCGCAGCTAGGTGATAACTTTTGGCAAACAAACGGTGGTATACCAATACGCAGTAACAGTTCTTTGCTCATTAAGAGGAATTGTTGCAATATGATACGCTTTTGACACAAATGTCGCGACCATCTTTTTCGAAACACTTCGAGAACGGACTTTTGTTGGCTTTTCTTCACCTTGTAAAACCCAAACAAGCCGACTGTCGTTTATTTTCTGGTTCATATCAGTAAATCCACGATTCGTCACCACTCACAACGCTGTACACATTTTTGAGTTTCCGGAATTGAAGCTATCAAGCTTTTTTGGACACCAATTAACCCTGGCTGCTTTCTGCTCTTCAGTCAACAGGTGGGGTATCCAACGAGAAACTAATTTTCTTACTCCTAATTCTTCATGTAAATATTTTGAATTGAGGTCTTTGAGATCTTTAAGGACGCCTCAGTCTCGCGATATGTCACATGTCTATCTTCAATGATGAGTTTGCGCACAGCATCGACGTTTTCCTGGGTGACTGCCGTTTTTGGTGCACCCACCCTGGGATCGTCGCTAAGACTCACCCGTCCGCGTTTGAGTTCTCCATACCAACGGGAACTTGTCGACTGATGTCGCGCTTCGTTGCCGAAAAGAGACAGTAACTCAGACAAGACATTCTTGTTGCGATAATTGTCTCTGAAAGTTGTAATAAATTATGGCGCGAAAATGTTGTCGACTGAGTTCCATTTTTCTAATGACTTGGCGACACTTAAAAATACACTGTAGTGAGAACACTGCACGTATCGTTGTGAATCTTAGAATTTAAGTTTACTGAAGAGTGAGGTGAAGATTCAGTACTGACATTCCATCCGCGCGGCCTACTATGTTTCTATATGCAAAACTTAAAAGACGTCCCTCGTATACCACGTGAATTTTAACATACTCGTACCACGTTAATTGGTTATATTCGTTCAGTTCATTTAGATCGCATCCGTACAGCGGTTTCTCTTAACGACTAAACGTAACCGATCGTAACCATTGTTTCAAATCACAATGTAGAACGATCCGACACTGAAATTGGTCCACTTGGTATGAAGCTGACTCGTGCTTTATTAATATGTATTTACATTAGGCGGCAGAAACGCAATTCTACATCGTGTACACATCCACATGCGTGTGTGCAATAACATTAATAACATTCCCGACTTTGGAGAAGGGGTTACCATGTAACGAATGGGATTATTCGCGAATTACAAGTTAATTTCAGGTTTCATGCCGCTGGAAATAGATGTGGGGCTTATTGCGTAATATCCATTTTATCGATCTGCAGAACTATACGAGGTAGTAGTAGTAGTGGTAGAGAAGCTTGGCAACTAGGCCACCTTTGACACTTGGCGACCCTACAGTACCAAAACTGTACTACTCCACGAGCCATCTACTGGTAACTGATATAATAAACAGATTTAGACATCTCAGGCGGAGATTCGAACCCGCGAGCCTCGGGCTGCTAGCTCGACGCACTAGCTACCGTACTAATGAGGCTCCCCACTATACGGGATAGAGTGAAGCTTAATCAGCAGCTGAAAGTCTTAGCTGATGAGATCTTGGTAAATAGAATCTTCGAAAATGCACATAAGTGCCCTCGTTACCCTCTGTAATTGTATGGAATGTAGTTGAAAAATCTTGCTGGAAATGAGCCTTTTACTAGCAAATAGAAGCCTGCATTCTCTTTCTAGCCTTTGATTTTGCCAAGTGTGACGTAAAACGGCCTTGAGTTGTTTTGGCGCATTTCCTATATGCTAGTTACGCCACTGGAGTTGCATCCATGTGGAGTAAGAATATCCAGAGTCTGCATTTTCATCCGAAGACATAAATACGTATGTATTGTATTCAGCTTTTACTCATTTGTCATTGTTACTAAGCGGCCTCAATAAGTTTGTTTTGTCAAAGTGTTCTGAAAAAAGTTCATTTAAAACTACTTTCTGAAAACTCCGGATATATCGGGCGCTGTAGGATTTGGTCCAGGAAGTTTGTCCTGACGTCGTGTCAAAAGGACAATGGAGTGCATATTGAACTCTAGGGAAAACAGGTCGCGAGTATCATTTTATCACGGACAAAACAGAGCTACCAGACAAGACACCTGGTAGAAAGACAAGCTAAGGACAGGGATCCTTGAGGGCACATCGGAAAGCCAATCCTGTCAGTTTTCCTTCTACCCTGACATGACAGTGAGTAAAAGTCCCCAAAGTACCGGTCGATATGATATTCTGGGTTAGTTTTAAGTGAACCGACGAAGACGGTTGTGTTTGAGAAATTTAACAAACTTTGCGTTTTCAAATATAAGAAGTAAGTGAGTAGAGACAGAACTAGCCAAAATGGATAAGTTAATCGGTACCCATTTTACTTATTTTGATGTGTAGCTCATTACTAGCTCCAAATATGCAGATAATGTGTCCATTGGGGGAGCGATGCTACCAAAATTCTATTGTCTAGCCGTATCAACCAGATATTATATTTTTTAATTTCCCTTCATTTTATGATGGTTCAGCCACCCCGTTAATTTTTGTCCAGTCGCAATACTATACGAGAAAAAACTCCTTAAAATGCTCATATATTTACATTATTGGGGATTCTTAGATTTGGTCTCTTGACAAGCTTTGCTACCCCCGTGGTTTTTGGGACTCCCTGTGAAAAATTCTCGCGGTCATCCATGCTGAAGGCCATACTTAATTTTAGCTCAACGAGCTTGGGTTTATAAGCAACCATAAGTAGTAGGAAATTTTATTTTATTCACAGCCAATACATATAAGGTACTCATGTAGAAAGTAATAACTGTGGATTATCTGGCAACGCCTTGCAATAGCTCATCACCTACTTGAGTGACAGATCGCAATGTGTGAAAAATGTGCGGTAAAATATCTACTTTACGAGATGTAAATCAGTTGTTCCACGCGGCAGTGTTTTGGATCCTATGATGCTTAGCTTTTATACTTTACATACAACATCTGATGGGAGTGCACATTTCTATGGATTGCAAGGAGGTTAATAGTTCCGAAGTGTAAAGAAGAAATTAATACAGATGGAACCATTCTTCAAATTGTGGATGAAATTGAGGATTTAGGAATAATGTTAGATACAGGTTTGTGTTTTGAGGGCCATGTTATAAGTAAATGGGGAATATGTGACGTCAAATATAAATCTCTCTGGAGCTACAAGAATTAATTGGCAAGCGATATTAAAACAAGACTTGTTGTTTCGTTAATTCTTAGACATCTAGATTATTGCGGTTTATTACAATTTTCTAACTAAATTAAGCAGAACATCCAAAGTCTTCAAAACTGTTCTGTGATATTTTGTCACAGCGGTATACACAGACAAGAGAGCATTACTTGTTATATGAAGTCCTGTTAATATGCAGTGTATAAACGTTATGGTAGCCATTACTGAAATGGGTAATAGGGGGGGGAGGGTCAAAACAAGTCAAAAAGTTCATCTGACCCATGGTCCAAAAGTCAAGATCTTTGTCTAAATGGCTTTATAGTTTACAACTCTTAAGTGCTTTATATCGACCACAATCACCACAATGTTACTAATTTTTATAATCTAATCTAAAGCGTTTTTAAATTGGGTAATTAACAAATAAATCGCACTAAGTTTTTCTAAGTTAAGCCAAATTTGTAGTCAGTAACTAAGTAAGTTTCATTAAATTGAATATTTAAAACACACATGACAACAGCGCGTCGGTTATCATCACTCTTATCGAACCAGCAGTCGATCGCAAACGGTAACAGTGGTTTGTGTTGTTTTGTTTTTGTTCGCCTACGTCGTCTTGATTCACAGAATTCAAATCTTGCAGCTCAAATTTATCGGGACAGATTTCGCCAACGGGTACACTAGGTCAGAAGGACATTTGTGCAAGTGTACCAAAGACTTCGAGATACAGGAAGTGTTCGGTCCACTAATATTCGCACTCGTGAAAGAGGTTACTACGCAGGAGGAACAAATTTTAAATATCGTGGAAATCAATACAGATATCAGCACTCGGGAATTAGGCCGCCGCGTAGGACTATCGCATACCATAGTCCATAGAATCCTACGGGAAAGTTTGCTTTATCCCTACCATGTACAGCGAGTGCAGGCCTTGTTACCAGAAGACTATCCTCGTAGACTAACATTCTGTCAGTGGTTTTTGCATAAAAACATTGAAAATCCGGATTTTTTTAAAAACACGACGAATGTACTTTTACGCTTTAAATAATGACTATCATAACGTTTACACCGTGAATATAAGTCCACAGGCATTTCTTCAAAAAATTGGAGAAACGGTCATCACTTCGACCACTGTTACTACGCAATGATAATTGTACAACATACCGGCCCATACAACATCTTAATTTGGAAAATGTTCCCTTAACGCGACATCAGCTACCTATACTTTATGATGAAATTTTTCGAAGCATATTCTATCTATAATTTTAAAAGTAAATTTAAAAAATGCTATTAAAACTGCAATTCATGGAAGCCACAATCAGCTAAATGCAGGTTCTTCAAAATAATTGTTCCTCTTATGGTTTTTTTATAGTATAAAGTTATATATGCTCAAAATTATTACCCTTACGTTAATAATTCTCACAGCTATACCTAGTTTAGTAGGCTGAGGTAAGAAGTAGCATTGGAAATTCTCAGCCTTTTGAGGTATTATGTATTTTGTATTTGTTATGTAGTTACTCCACTAAACCTTATTATTATATAAGATAAATTGAATCGCATAAATAACCTATTTTCGCTTGTTATTAAATAAAATGTTTAAACCCCTTAAACACAATTTAGGAGAGGGAGTAAAAAGTATTTTGGACCACTGTGCGGCGTGCCGAGCACTAATTCCAGATTCGCTTGATATTCAACCACTTAAAAGTTCGTATCTGCATTTTTCTAGTTGCCATACAGACTTTCCTGTTTTAATTTGAAAGTTTTTAGAGTGCGCCGCGCCAGGCGGGGATGTAAATGCCAGGTACCTCAGCAACCATTGGCAACTTTACACGCCGGATCCGAAAGGAAAGTTCTGATTATTTTAACGAGTACGTCTAGAAATGGACCTAGGATATTTTGGGCGCATTAATATGTATGTTCTTCGACCGTGTCGGTAGAGAATGTATTGGAGTCGAAAACATTCCGAAATTTGACTATATATATACAAACAGAATGCTTTTTAATAGCTGCATTCTTTATTTCCTTGAAGTTTAGGCATTGATGCTAAGATTTCGAAGGGACTAGAAAAAAAAATGGTGTACCAAGACAAACGACTGTTCTTAAATAAATTTTGGACATCTCGTGTAATTCAATGGAAGGATCAATGTCTATAAGCGAGATTTTCTGCTCTGAAAATAACTCAAACTATACGCGAACGAAACGATAAATAGTCAATATCTCGTTAAACCCCACCACTTTACATCATTAAATAAGAGGAGCTTTTCATACATAAGCCAAACGTTACAACAATCTACCAAGTGAGTAACGGAATAACACTCTAATGAATGCCAAGGAGAAATTAAAAGCAATTTTTCGTCTATCCACCTCCTCGACCTGATAATAATATGAGATCAATTTTCAAAATTCACCTAGAATAAGCCTGACTACGATTTTTCGATGTATGTGTTATATCATACGATTTTATACTAAATGACTTGAAATTTATTATTACTTATGAAATGTATACTTGAGAAGACCTAAATACTAATAGGTAATAAAGCTGAAAGAAATTAATACTTTAGACTTCCGTATATGTGGAAAACTATTATTTTGTAGACCACCTCATATAAAATTCACATTCATCCCAATGAAATCGTAAATAATCTGATTTCTATTTGATAAAATTAATACTATTTCTCATATAAATGTCGAATAGAATATACTAAAGTGGACCTACCATAAGAAAACTGTTACAAATCGTATGTCAGAAACAAAAATTGAAGTCACAAGGAGATAAAGGTGTTATATTATGTAACATCTTCTAAGAAATTGTTTTTTTGCACTAAACTAACCTCAAGGAGTGATTCTTTCATTCTGTGTTTACTTTGTTGCAAAAACGAGATAATAATAAACTTATTAAATTAAATATTTAAAATATCAATAAAGTAAAAAGTCTCAATAAAAGTGTTTAAAGTCGATTTTCTCCATACAATGATTTTCCTTACATGACATATGTATCCAGTTGCGTCTTCAATTGTAATAATTTATTGGCCTGCATTGGGCATCTTACGTAAAGTTTGAGATATTTTTAAAACAGTTAGACTTAATAATAGGATGATCAACATTTAATGTATTTTTGATCTCGCGTATAATTTAGAAATAAAAATACTTACTGGAGGCTTGTGCTGCTCTTTGCAAATTATGTAAGAAATAGCACTAGTACTCAAACCACAGCTCAGATAACAATCAGCTATGAACCTCTCCTGTCAGTGTCAAAAACGGCTGTCACTTTGGCGGAGAATGTCGAATGTAAATTCCTCTAGTATAATGATAAAAGAGGTTTTAGTCCTCAGCAGCAGCCGGTGTTGCTGCGTAGCCTGCCAGCGGCCGCAGGTCAATTATTTGCGATGGAAAAAATTATACTATTCCGATATGATCTGGTGTACTTTCTGTGAACCAATAATAAAAAGGAATATGTTTCTTCAAAAAGAGGCGACGAAGTATTGATGACTATTTATTTATGAAAAAGTTTTAAAATAAATTCGTATTAGTGGAAGTACATATTTACAATAAATAGAAACCTACTTTTAATACTGTTAAAACACACACACACTTCTGACGACTCAGCTAGGTTCCTTCTAGATACGAGGCGAGTTCTTAATGAGTAAGCGATCGGTAGTTTCTTAAATACCTAGAATAATAAGTTATAAAAATTGCAGGCAACTATACGGTCCTTATTACACATACATTTTTTAAATGATTTTTTTAGAATGAGCCAAGAATAAAAAAATATTCGTGCAAAATGGTTTAGTTTTACTGATGAACAGTGTTTCTCAAATCTCTCATTTGAATGGTCATATGGTATGCTCTATTTTCTTTCCACGACAGACACCGAAATTCTTGTGGTTGAATGAAGGTTGTATCTGTCAAATATTTTTAGCACTGCTCACATTGAAAATGCATTGTATTGCTTATACTCGTATCACAGCAACACACACAAAAGTAAATATTTTATCGTTTATTGTAAATACTTCCACCATTACAACTTCATTTCGAAGATTTTTAATAAATAGGTAATCATCCGTCGCTTCATTTGAACCAATCCTTTTTATTATTAATTCACACAAACTACACATATCGAAATATTAATATTATAATAGCAATAATTTTATGATATTTCACGATTGGAAAGACTATTTGCGACTGCTGGCATTATACGTGGCAACACCGGCTGCTTCTGAACACTAAAACCTCTTTCACTTTTGTACAAGGGGAAGTCACATGCGATTTTTTCCGCAGAAGCAACGGCCGCTTTTGACACAGGCAATAGTGTTTAATAGCTGATTGTTATCTAAGCTGTGCTAAAACTATGAATTCAATGACAGAGCTATCAAAAACTGACTTATGTCAAGTGCACTTTCACCCACTTTACAGGCTAAGAGATTAAGGAGACACACAAATCCTTGACTGGCTCATGCTTAATCTTTATTCGTTGGGTACAACTGAAAGTGCTGCCATTTTGACAAAATTTCATCCGTCATCAGTCATACTATCACGTCAATTTCTCTTAACTATCTCATGTCAAATTTTCGAGTGATTGATCACTGCAGTTCTGCGTGGGACAGCTTATACGCATCCGTAGCTCATTCCGCACCCTGCAAACAAATCATTTTCAAGAAACCAAACAGGATAAGTAAACTGCGCTATAAACTCGATTCGAATACTCTACTTCTAAAGCCCCGCCGAGCTCAGACGTAATAGCAGTAAAACTTTTCATACTTTTGTAAAGTTAATTGCGTGTAGTTTTTATCGCCGCCATTTGTAAATAACACCGCAACGACGACGGCATTCTGCCTAAGGATCGTCGAAGAATTAGTGGCAGTAAAACCCTTTTAGTGTGGAGAAAAAGCAACTGACGGGGTAAGGCCGTTTTATAGCGACCCGTTGGAAAGTTGCGAACCGAAGGCAAGCCGCGTTTTCCCGTCTTCGGTGTGTTATTCATTTGAAAGAGAAAAATTCATAAAGGCACAAAAGTAAACTTAACACTTAAAGTAACTTTCTGTGCTAAATTTTAACGTAGAACGCTACCTATCATAACGAAATGCGTGGAAGGATAGACGGCGGTGTGCTGGAGTTTTTAGTAACCCAGGGAAACAGGGTGGACACTCGCAGCATCCGCATAAGAAGTTACTGCTCGGGGGTTTGATGTCTCTCTCCTAGGGCTATTTGCTTCAAATGTATAGGAAAATGTGATTACAGAAAAAGTAGTGTAATTTCTGATTGGATATACCGATTTTCTCAGCTTTGGTCTTATTTAGAATAGTTTTATCAGGCAGTGCTAACTGAAGTTAGGTTTTGTCAGTTTCCTTTTCCATCTGTTAAGTGATCCTCAGTGCGAAGGTCGCCGATTTTCTGGATTTTTTTCGAAAATGTGCATGAAGAATACCACCAACTGGTGAAAACCATAGGTTGCTATCTTTATTAGATATGAAATTATTAGTTCAACTTCAAAAGTTTTTCATGTTTAGCTAGACTAGACAAAGCAATGCAGCCATAATAGTTATATTAAATAAATTATCTAAATACATTTTTGATATTTAACACCACAAAAGTCATTTTCACAGCAAGAGATCAAAAATAATTCATTCAGAATATTTTTTATTCATCAGAATTCGTTGAAGCTGGAGGATCTAATGTCGGATTTTGGGATGTCGTGGGGTTTCTGCTTGATTACATCGATTATTAAACCTGTCTTCCTTTGCGAGAGCCCTTTGGGAGACACAATATAATATCTAGTTACCCATGTCAACAAAAACAAAACAATGGCTTGGAGCAGAAAAAAAATGCCACAACTATTAATATCTGTTAGTAAATGAAAGCTATAAATCCGCTGCGGGAATATCAGAAGCTACTCCATATCCAAGCGATACCGTCAAATAACTCATGAAGTTTTGACATTTTCACTATTCTAAGTTGATATTTTGTTTGCATTATTGAATGATATGGCATGGCTCACTACATATTGTTTTGTGGCTCCTGCGAAGGGCTGTGTGCTATGAGAGGCAGATTATAATAGTCGATGCAACCTAACTGAAATCTGACGTCCTTCCGAAATGACATATTTGTATTAAACGCCTATGTCCATACCCAAATGTTAACAAAAAAACATATTCCAAACATATGACGTTTCAAATGTTTTACGTGTTGTAGCTGAGCTATATTCTGAACGTATGCGAATTATTATTTTTTTTTAAAGAATAGCTGGAGCTGGAAACGACTCTTAGGGCATTACATATTGAACAAGTATTTAAGTAATTCATTTGAAACAACTATCGTGACTTCAACGCTGTTCTCATTTATTATCACCATCCTACGTAACATGCACCCATTGCGGTTAGTCCATTATCTAGAGTTTGTCTAGATATTTTTGTTACCAAATTCGCATATTACTATACACCTATCATTTACCTAAACAATATTTAGTGCTAGTTTTTAATAATTCACCGGACATTTATACGAAAAAATTTTCTTGGAATTACAGCCTACATTGGAACAAAATAATACTTGTTGCCTACAAATTTAAATTTCTCACAGGCATATTGACGGAGAACCAGATGCGTACTAAATATCATGCCTTAATTGAGCCGCAACATAATGCATGGTATTAGTAGTATTAGGTATGTATATTAACGTTGGATACAATACGTCCAGCATATTTAAATGACACAGAATCTTTACAGAGAACTCATTTAAAAACTATGTTCCGAAAACCAAAATTATATTCAACAAATGATTTATTTATATAAGGAAACAGAATTATTTGAAATCCAGCAACTTCATGTTTTACATACTATCAGATATTATCACAAAGTTGCCAGTGAGCGCGACAAAATCACACAATTGTCTCTAAACAATATAAGGCAATAATGAAGCGATCATTACTGTATCTGGCTACAAAATTATATCAACACGTACCCAAAAACATAAAACAATTTAGAAATACAATTAATTTTAAAAAGAAATTTTATCAAAATGGATTCGCTCAATAGGAAGACAACATATCATTGATTTCCTATAGAATATTACTTAATGATTATCATCCTCTACTCTACATAAACACCTGTTTGACATAAAATTTTCTTCAAGCTTCTTTTAATTTTTTGGTTTTGATTTTCTAACACATTCCAAAATCTGATTCAGGTACTGTGGAAGTGGATAAATAGGTAATGTCTACTACCACTACTACTGCATTTTACCTAAATGCAATAGATGAGATACTTAGAATTCCTTATAAAATGCACGTAGTGCACTTCAATCTTACTTGTATTTTTTTTTCGCTGATACTTCACAATATATTGCTTTTGTTTCTTCAAGTACAGTTGTGAAATAGTACTTTGGAAAGCATCCTAGATTACCCTGTATATGCAGTTCGATGGCTTTACTGTTTTCTATGTTCGCGCCTTCATCGGAGAAGGATAAACTACAAAATGTTCTGCGTGAAAATCTAGTCACAAGCTTATCTGCCCTACTATTCATCCATAAAAAAATGATTCGCCATCACCTGACATCCCGATATCGATTTTCTGCAACATCGCCGTCGTGTAAAAATTTCACCATGGCCCCGTTACTCTTTTGTTTTTTCTTTTGTTTCTGAAAAACGCGATCAAGTGACACGTGGATAATGCCTAGTATCTAGTCGTAATTAATCTCTATCAATTTTGGGCAGGATTCGAAAAATAGTCTGAGGGAAATGAAAGGCTCGCCTTTTGTGTGCGCGAGACTGACAGTAGATGGATTGTCAGCCCTGTGGCTCGATGAAAGAGGAAGGGAGAGAGGAAGAGCAGCTTTTCAGTCACGTTGCGCGTATATAGAACGTAACGTGCACGAGTTTTCGTTGTAATTTCTGTTAGTTGGATAAAAACCTGTATTGCGTTTCAGTCTCACAATCGGTGTTGGGAAGTGAAAACTGGTAGTTGATGGAATAAGGCATGATTACAAATAGACTAATAGCCGCTGCTTTAATTGCGAATTCCTTATTGTGAGAATCTCTCTTTTGCTTGGCAGACCTGACCCTCCAGGGAAAAAGGTGGACATATTTAATAATATGTTGACTTCCTTGAACGGCAACCCCTTTCTTTTCTCAAGAGCATGACGTGGAGTGAGGGTGGAGCGAAAAATAGTTCTGCGCATGTGGCATCATGACTGTAAACAACTCCAATGTTGACAGCTAGAACGAGTGGCTAGCACAAATATTAAATAGTAGATATTTATAAATCTAGAATTTTGAACTCAATTTTCTTGGATTCTTACACCTTACTGCCTTTTAACTAAGCACAGTCCTATGGGTCGCCCCTCGATTGCTTATTTGGAGTTAGGTGAACGTGAGCGAACCTGTGGCCTTGTGGAAAATATGACAGTTGCAAGACATCTAGATCTCAATTCCTAAAAACGATAGCGTATTTTGGTGTTATCTGCAGAGGTTACACAGCGTTTTGACAAATGTCTGAAATTAAATACTTACAGTCAAATGCTGTACTCAGAGCTGGAACCAGATCTATATTTTCTGTTTGAAAAATTGATAAAACCTATAAAACAAATATTCATGGGTTGTTTGTCTCAAAATGTTGGTTGTGGCATTTAACCTAAAAAGATGACAGTAGAAAGTTTGGTTGTGATGAAGTTGTATACCGATATATTTAGCAACAAATATATGCCGAGCATAGCACTTTTGTACTATGAAAGTTGTGATATTTTTGCCGATGTACGGTTACTAAACGATAGTAGTATAAGTGCTTCTGTTGGGAGCAATTTCTTGGCTAAAGTAGTAATTTTGCACACTAAAACAACAACGCTCGGGGTTTTTGTCTAAATGTTACCATAAACTATTTTGACTACCGCACAAATATGCCGTATAAAATAGTCGTATAAAAGTTCATGCAACAGCTTAAAATTTGTCCTATAAGATGATTTATAACTTTGCTTCAAGAATGTTTTAAACACATTTTAGAAGAAAATATGCTGCGGAAAGCAAAGTTGCGTTCCACGCAACACTTTGGTGTTCAGGTAACAACAAAAGGGGGCCTGACTGAACAGTTCCTATACCAAAAACTTATAGCACCACTTTGCTTGTTGGGTTCTTTTTCAGTGGCGGCCGGTGGCTGTGAGAAATGGGGGGCTATTGTAGGGAAGGGTGGCCTGCCGCAGTCACCGCCGGCGGCAAAGAATTTTTACGGTGCCACGCCCAAAAACTTCCATTTTGAGCCTTCAAATTCAAATATACATTTTTAGAGCTATAATTTTTTTTGCATTTTTTATGTCCTGATTTTGTGGATGGATCAGTTGGCAATCCTATACCTATATATTTTATGTACAGTCCTCTGTATAGGAACAAACATATTTTAGGTACGAGAACTTATCGCAAAAGAAAGCAGCATCTAATATGAAAGCAACAGAGCATCTATTATCAAAAGAACAACAGTACTCAAAAGTATAGTTTTTCACTTTCTTACAACACATGTAACTATAAATAACTGGAAAAGAGAACAGAAATACGGTATACCTAAATGTATTATTGTATTATAAACGACTAAGTATACCTACCTACAGCTAGAGCAAACATTGTGTTTCAACTGTCACACTTCACACTTCTATTTATTACAAAATATTTTTTAATGTTTATATGTAAAGTATAATCTTCTGTCTTTCTGTGAAATAAAATGTTCCATCACTTTTTCGTCGAAATTGCTGATATTATGTACCAGATTCTTATTAACAGACATCATTGCCAATGCATTCAGTCGTTCATTGCCCATCGAGTTTCTTAAAAACGATTTTATCCTCTTAAGGGTTGAGAAACAGCGCTCTGCTTCGGAAGTTGACATGGGAGTAGTTATAATTATTTGCAACAACTTAGTTACTTCGCTAAAAGTTTCCTCTAGGTTGTTATTAGTCAATAGGGACAGCAAATTCAAACCACCTGTAATATTTTTGAAGTCTTCCCTCATGTACATTACTTCTAATTCGGTTTTCAGTTTTTCTTTATTTACCATTGGATAAAAAGTCACAACTGAATTCAGTATTTTTGCTGGAAAATATCTCGAATAGTTTGTGAAGTTTTGTGTATCTAATAAAGATGCAGCTTCTAGATGACCCCTATAAGAAAGTCTCTCTTTTGTCTGTACAATTATTATATCGCAAACTTCTTTTGCAATAATACAATTTCTTTCTTCGGGTCCTACTTTTCTGCGTTTATTTCCATTGTCTCCATGCTCATTTTCAACAGTTTGCTGTATATCCTCTGTAGTGTCCCTAATCAATACAATGGCCTTCTCAAATACGTCAATATCTTTTAAAAGTTGTACACTGTCTTTATTCCTACTTTGAAACTGGTTAAACAAAATAGCTACGTGCGGTAGGGTTTTGTGAAAAAAAGTCAAAAAAAAAGATGAAATCAGAATCTTCGAGTGCTCTTCTTAAACCGTATGCCTCCTTACTAGTAATTGTTTTATCACATTTATTCTCTAACTCCCGGAAACAATCAATAAGACTTTCACGGTTCTCAAAAACGGCACTGACTGTGCGAATGTTATAATTCCACCGTGTTGGCGCAACCTTTGGCATTTTGGTTTTAACTATTTTTTCCAATAAATCGCATCTGTGCGTGGAGTTGGAGAAGAAACTTGGAATTGCCGACAGGTTTGAAAAAAACACTTTTACTTTTGGATTTTGGCTGGCTGCTCTCTGCATAATTAAGTTCAGTTGGTGAGCGTAACAGTGTATAAAATGAGCGTTCTGATATTTTTGTTTGATTTTTGTTTGAACTCCACCACTGCTACCGCTCATTACGTTTGCACCATCATAAGTTTGCGCAATTAATTTGTGGGGTGAATCTTTTAATAATGGGCCTAGTTCTTCTTCGATACACTTTGCCAAACCCTCAGCTGTCTTGTCCGTAACGCTCAAAAAACGCCAAAATCTTTCTTGTATTTCACCTTCATGGAGATATCTAAATATCATTACCATTTGACAATGATGTGAAATATCTGTTGTTTCCAACATACTATCTAGTATTTCATTTTGTACTGTTTTAGAAGTACCCTTAAACAGTGTCGCACTTTTTAAATGTTCCTTTAATATTGTATCCAGTTCGGACGTAAAATTAATCAACTCTCGAAAAATGCCACGATTTTCAGAGTCTTCACTTTCGTCGTGCCCTCTTAACGCTAATTCCAATTTACCGCAAAACTTTATACAGTTTATTATTCTTTTTAAAAGATATCTATTTTTGTCCACTTGCTCGTTGTGCTTAATAATATTTTGCCTGTAAGCGGAATCTAACTGAGCAGCGATACTAGCTGTTCCCAATAAAGCTAATTCTGTCGAACAAATCATGTGACGAGCCGAATTTCCATGCTTACTAATTTTCTGGTTTACATGCTTTAAATCTTTAAATCCAGTTCTTGTCCATGTCTTTTCCGCTGCATCTGAATAAAACAGTAAGCACGGAAAACAAAACAGGGCGTTTAATGTGCCACAACCGCATATCCATTTGTTTTTGTTATAGATATCTTTCTTAAAATGTCTCTTAAAACAACCAGCTTTCGTCGATTTATCAGCCTGAGTAAGGTTGATATTTGGAATCGGCCTTCCAAGGGATTTTATTATTATTTTTTCAGCAAGCGGAAGCCGAGAAAATTTACCTTTTAACAAATTTTGTACTTCATTTGCCATTTTAAACTTTTTGAACGCCCGAACGACGGCACGGGGACGCGACGAAGCGATTTCGTACACACGTAAATCGGGACTGGCCAAAAATTATTTCGCCACCTCGCGTGTTAAAATCCCGTATAAAAACTCGTAAGCGCGTGGGGGGTATGACGTAGCGAGCCACTCAATCAGGTCGGCGATCGCGGCAAAAATTATTCTAGCCTCGAATCGATAGGGAATCTAGCTCGCGACTTCCGGGTATTGGGATCGGATAATATATATTGCGTGTTGCGTAACTGGCTACTATTAAAATTCAGGTTTGATTGAATTTTCGTATATATCTGGAAATTATTTAATCACAAAATCATATTTTAAATTTTTTGTTAATTCGCATTTTGTCTTGGGGGGCTGTAGCCTTTTCGCCCCTATGGAACGGCCGCCACTATTCTTTTTTCTACCAGCTTTTTACGTCTGTTTTGACGTTTATAGTGTAAGCGTGTGAGTTTGTCCATTTTCGTCAAAATAATATCATGTCCTGGGTTTTTCTCTTAGCAAAGAACACTTCATCACAAATTTAAATTCGAACTTGGAGATTAAACTCTTGGATGATGGCATTAATTAACGTAATCTATCTTAAGCTACCCAACTTAATGCTGTATTCCCGCGTCCAAAAAGAGATAAAGTTACATACCGTGGCGAAATCTATATGAGAATGTCACAGATCTTTGCATAGTTACTATGTATACTTTGAAACGGCTAATGTATCATAGATGGCGCTGTATCCTCCTGCATCCTTGCTAGACACTAACAGAGAAACAGCTGTGACAAATTCACATAGATGACGTTAGGATATCTCATTTTTTTGGGCGAAGATAGCTTTAAATTGGCTATCATGTGGTACAGTATGTTAATTCATGACGATGGCAAGGTTTCTGCGATTTACGACTCGTCTAACAATGTTCAAATTCAAACGGAATCACGCCCGTTTTCCATTAGTTGTCATACTCCATCATTTCTAAGAATTGACGCGAAAAGGTGAAAGTATGCTTCGGTGCACATTTATCCTCGATACGATGAAAAGAGTGATGGCGTTGTTAATGCCGAGCCCCACCGGTACCCTCCTGGTAGTATTACATCAGAAGGTTACACTCTCTAAATTGCGTTGGCCAGTATGTGTGAGGTAACTGTTTCACTCCAACTTGCGACGGCAAACAGTTTATATGGTGAGAGTTCCACTGCCAAGAACGGGAGTTAAAGAAACGCTAACGCGACACTGCGTGCCTTGCCAAATACACTAAACCGCCTTCTTACTAGCACGAGATAAAGCCGAGAGAAGCTCTCATATACCCCGCTCCCCCGACAATCTCTTTCTCTAACGACTCTAATCTAAATTTACCATATAATTACACCGGAGTTCCACTTCTGTTCTCTCTTACAATTACATTTTCTCTCTTATTGTCCCTAGTACTATGTTATTCCCCGCTATGTACGTTAAAGGAGAAACTTAAGTTATTATAAGTAAATCACCAGGTAGTTGTCTCTTAGTGACCCTGCCATGAAAATGACACTCTCTATAGGCATTCTGCAACTCTACAAGCTTGTGCGACATCTACCATTGGGATTTTGCATACATTGAGTTAGGAATGAGCTCAGCAGAGGCGGAACATCTCGATAATCATGCTGTTATATTATTCTCTTTTAGGAGCCCCAGTCAAAAAACTTTCGAAACTCAGGAAACGTATGACCCATCGCGGATTTGGGAAGAAGTGAATCCTGCTCGTTACATATTTCGAGATACAGTGACTCATTTCAACACAATGTTAGTTGTCACATATCAATTTTTCGATCTTGCAGTAAATTGCGTTTCTGAATGTTTTCAAAAAATTTAATGGTTATGTTCTGCACGGAAAAAGTTCAATTGAACATGGATTCCGAAATTTGCTGTTTGCTTAGTGATGTTTTCAAAGTACTTTGAGAGAGGTTGGGGGTGGCCAGAACGTCAGTGTAATATTTAGCCAGACTATCAAGCAGTACTATCAGCATGAAAACCACCATTTTGGCAGTCATAATGGCATAATGATTGTGACTACCAATCTTCATTGTCCATCAGAGCGGTCCGTGGGACCTTCGCTCTTTGTTAAAGTATCGTAGGTCAGTAGGTCTGTCAGGTCTGGTTGCCCAGATACCGGACGAAGTCAGGGAGAAGGAAAGGAAGAAGAAGGAAAGGAAGGAAGGGGGAAGAGGAAAGAGGTTGAAGTGCGCCTGTTAGAGATGCCTCGTTGGAGACAGACCATGGTGCGTTAGTGATGGTTCGTAAGGTTATGTTCTGCAAAACCTGCAGATTACGCGTATGCGTTTTGGCAAAAAAACACCATGCTGCACATGCGTAAGTGGTTGCTGGTCTGATAACCATCTTGTATAGCCGAACCTTGTTAACCAAACTTAATTTTGAGGTTCTACATAGTAAAGGGTAGAGTTGCCGAAACGTAATTTGGAATTTACTTTTCAATGCTTCAGTGTGATTCTGTAAGGTCCCCTGTCAAGAGTGACACCGAGAATTTCCCCATGGTATACGAGCTCCATTCACTGAAACCTCAGGCGGGGCGCTACGTTTTTAGTACAATAGATAGCCTGCGTTTTCGAGTAATTAATTTTGATTAGCCACCGTTTTATCAAGATCATAGTTGGGAGAGAACTGTCGTTCCATAGCATCAGCGAAAACCTCGACCTTGTCCTCTATCCTGAAGACTACGACCCCAGGACCGTGGATGTGCGCGAGTTGTTTTCGTTTTTCGTTTTTGAGCGACTTCGCCACTTTCCAGAGAGGAGTACTTGAGTCAAGCATCTCCGCCATAAAGTCGTTCCATTGCTCATTGCGAAATTCATGGAGAGCATTTCTTACTTCAGGAACAAGATTCGTCGCTCTGCGAATGTCATCAGGATGAATTGATTGTGACATGATAGATCGATAGTAGACAGGAGGGAGTTTATGAGACTGAATCACTACAAAATAGAACAGGGTACTCTAATTGTTGAAAATTATTACCAAAGTGGTGAAGGTTTAATTGCCACGATTCGAAAAGTGCAGCTAATATTCGGTCGAACTAATATTTCTACCCCATCCACTGTGAAAAGAATAATCCAAAAATTTGAAAGTTCTGGTTCTGTTAATGATGTGAAACATACGAGACGAGCTCCCAGCGGTTGTTCAGAAGAAAATGTCGGAGCAGTTCGCGAAAATGTAGCCGAGAGTCCAGGGACGTCGATTCGTCATCGCGCTCAAGAATTGGACATTAAAACAGCCACTCTCTAGCGTATTCTGACGAAAGATTTATACCTACATACCTACAAAGTTCAATTGACTCAACAGCTTATGCCAACAGACCATGCATACGTGTCACTGTTTGGTGTGCACTATGGTCTGGAGGAATTATTGGACCGTTTTTCTTTGAGGACGAGGCGGGTAATGAACTAACAGGGAATGGCGAACGTTATCGTGCAATGATTCCTCAGTTTTTTAGTGACACAATTAGAAGTCGTGACTCTTAATGACATAATATGGCTTCAGCAGGATGGTGCCACATGCCATACTGCTTATGAAAAATTGTCAGTTCTGCACGAGCTTGCTCCTGGTCGAGTCATCTCCCGGCTTGGTGACCAGAATTAGCCGCCACGCTCTTGCGATTTAACACTTTTGGACTTTTGGCTTTGGGGTTATCTCACAAGTTTATGCCAATAAGCCTGCAACCACCGAAGCATCGAAAGCTGAAATCAGACGATGTATCAACGAGATATCACGACATGTGTTCAAAAATATTACCACAAACTTTATTAAAAGAGTGCTCATGTGCCAGAGGAGCCGTGGCAGCCATTCACCTGATCTGTTGTTTCATACATAATCCAATAAATGTTACTGCGTCCTTATTGATACACCCTTTATAATGTAATTGTATTTGAGACATATAAAAGATGGGCACGTTTGAGCTTTTTTCCTTATGCAAACGTGCTGAATTTTGCCTCCAACTTTCCTGATAACGTACTGTAATAATCTGAACAGCAAACCTGGAATTATCACTGTTACGTACTGTTATAAACTCAAAATTCGAACCATAACAAATTACAAATCCCAGAGTCTCGGAACTCAAAGTTGAATCAGAAAATTTTCTAGCTCATTTCCTGTTAGTCTCTACTAGCAAGTTTCATCTTGAATTTGCGATGGCTTGGGGGATACCCTTATCCGCATAGACAGCGGAACTACGAGGAAAAAATGAAATAAAATAGAAATCGCTCAAACTTTGTATTTCTTGACGTTTCAGAGGCTCCTCATTTTCGAAAAAAAATCTAGGGCTTAAAAATTGGACGTAGAGGTTGTATATCTTAATTTTTCCAACCAACTATTCCAACCCCGAATTCCCACGCACCTTCGACATATTTCACTCATTATAGATTTCTCCACACACTCACCCTTAAAAATTAGAAATTCATCCATCTTGTGTCGATATGTGCGCCGTGGTCCTGGTGACGGACCTGCGTCATGCTTCACAATTGGTAGTCGCTTCTGTACAGGGCTGTGGAGCTCGTCAATTTCCGAGAAGCTATAAAAGAGCCAGTACGCCCCTGCCTCCCTCCCCTGTCACAATACCCTCCTTCGTCAAAACGTATGATGATGATATACTATGACTATGTGAGTCAGCGTCCAAATCAGGCACCGCGTGGTGTGTAGGTTAACCTAGTTTATAAGCAAACTGTATTTATAAAACCGAAATTGGCACATTCCTAGGGCAATAACGTAGATATCGATTAGAAGTGAGCATCTTCAAGATCCTACTGATAATCTGCGGGTGTAAGAGGTTTCTGAGTGAACGGTAGAAGATCTAGACAGCCCCAAATGTTTCAGACTTAAGAAGAGGTAAACAAACTCGTGTCTTTGAATAGAACAGCGACAACTTCAGAGTACTTACAAACAAAGCATGTGGCAGGCCAGTACTTGAAATTACTTACAAAATGAATGGTAATTATTTTTTTTTCAATTTCTTTTTTACGTTTTCGAAGCTGCTTTACCAGAAATTAGCTTTGTTATTGCAAACGTACTTAGTTGACTCTGAAAAGGAAAAATTCAACTTTCACCACCCTGTCTAATGTACCAAACATCCCTTACATAAGTTTCCGATACTTCGGACGGCTTAATCAGTTTTATATAAAATATTTAAAGATACTCCCATTATAATTTCATGTAGCTTGGACGAAATTTAACCCTCACGTCACTGGCGTTGCAAGAAATGAGGGAGCCGTAAAATTAGAGGAACGCTCGTTTTTGCTAGACCGTCGCCGGCACTCTGACAGATGTATTTAGTTCACCACCGACGAGGATACGACTAATTTGCTACTGGAGGAAAGTTTCTCGTTCAATGTTAGTTTGCTGTGAAATCCCTGTTTAAAGACTTCAGCTCGGTATGGTTTATGGCTAAGTCTCGTCACTGACAACCTTCCTCCCTTCCTTCCGAAACAGACAAGAAATCCTCATTGGGTGAAGGAACCTTTAGATGATCTTTAGTGTACCATTATGGCAGATCTCATCTCTCATATAAAACCACATTGAAATCCTTAAACCGGATTAAAGTTCTGATTTTATCTTTGCTCGTAAATAGACAAGGAAAGAGTAAAGGTAAAAATGATAATTGAAAATTTCAAGATCTCGGCTGAAACATTTTAATGGAATGAGGGATATTGTGATACGGGATTTTGAAGTATTATGAGTACTTTCTAGCCCCCACTGATAGAGAATCTCTAAGGGATATGACATAACGTCTTTGGTCACAGACCAAAGATTTTCCCGTTCGGACAGGTCAAAATAACGTGCGTTAATGTCTTACACAACTTAGCTATAAATATGTCTTAAGTAAACTGTTTTCATCGTTATTTTGTGCGCTTCCAAAAAAACATGTTATCTTATCTACTGATAATATTATGCTGTAGGAGACCTGCTATTGATACCAAGAAAGCGTCAATCGTAAATATTCACAGGCAAGATGCAAGACTGAATTGACGCTTCGTTAATTGCTGCATTACTGCTAATGCATACAGATTGCGAATTTTGAGCCTCGCCTGTATGAATATGACAGAAATTTATTTAATATGTCATTTCCGTCAGTCTGTCTGTCCGTCTATAACTTGAGAAATACCACTCGAATGTAGATGAAATTTTCGCATAAGGTCACTACTATGCCAAGGACGAAAAAGCCTTGTAGTTTTTGAAAATGGGCTCAGTGGCGGAGGAGCTAGGATGACACTAAAAAAAAGTCGTTCAAACTCCGTTTTTGACGTTTCAGAGGCACCTGATCGTTTAAAAAAAGGAGGGGATGAAAGTTGGTAGCTGGAGGCTGTCAGAGGCGGTGATGGGTTTATTTCAATTTTTTTATCTACCTAGTCTGCATTCGTCTTTACCTCCTATCTCGAAAACCACTCATGGGAAAATTTCAGGCTCATGAATAAGAAATTCTCGACTTTAGGGCTGCCTGTCTTGAGTACTTGCCTGATCACCTTTTCATATTAGGGGTAAGCTACAACATAGCATGATACCTTCGACCCTTACCCTACGCTTCTTACTATTGCAGAATAGAGGCTGTGCTGCAAAGCACATCCGATTTTATGTACGGTGTGCCCGTTAAAATAGCCATTATGCATCTAATGATTGGACACACAATTTCGGTCGATCGTTGCTATAATGAGATTGTCGGAGCCATTTTAATTCGCGCAAAATAGATATTGTGACACCAGAACGTTCGGCGATGTGGGATCATGGCGGTTATCGAAATTTCGACCGCTCTAATGATGGATAATTTTACGATATGCACTGCTGATAGGATTTTGTGATTATTGTATAAAAATACTTGCCCGCATAATAAGTAAAGCACCGTAGCCATGAGGGACAAGGTATTCTCATGAACTAGTGAATATTTATCATTTTATAGCAAGGAAACGGGCTCCATACCTTGCGAGAAACGTAGAAGTGATGCTGACTTCAACATGATCCTGTATGACGACCTACGTCGGTTAAACTTAGCCCTTGTCAGCGGCAATTCAGATAACACTCGGAAATAAATAAATAAAAAAAACAAGGAAACACGGTTTGCAATCCCGCGCTCAGATGGTGCTGCTGTAACAGCACGTGTACATATTAGTGAGATGATAGAGCACCTGGAGGTTGCAGGATGTCACTATTTGTTGAAATATACTTACCTTGTATGCTTCAAATGCTTCAATGCTTCCGATGACTTGTACAAACATACGGCTTATCTGTTGGGAGGACCTGCTTTATTTGTTGTATTTTTAGTTGAAGTTATTTCCACATTTTAAGCTCCTTTCCTTGTCTTATGAACACATAAGGTATGAACGTAGATGAGCTCTGTACATGCATGTACATCATACATATACTACGGGTGGGTGGTGTTTGAGTTCTGAGTCGTCTCAATGACCGTGCAAATTCGGTTCCCTATCAAGAACCCCCCTCCCGTATATATACATATATATACGAGCAGTAGTCATTGCCATTGCCGACAACCAGTTGGGCAAGAAATACAATTAATTGTTAATTGGGAAAATGGCAAAATTTTTAGGCTTTACTAAACTCTTTTAACGGTAATCTCGAGCTTTCGGTCCTCTATGGAACCATCTTCATCAGCTGAAGCACAAATACGGAAAGAATTTAAATTTTCAGACAACTTACTCGTCGCTGAGGTTGCAGCCAAATGGTGTTTCAAAACGAAAGCGTGGATGAGAGCACTTGTTGCAATTATAAAACTAAAAAGACGGACACATTGGGTTTATTGATAATGACGAAAGTCATCGCTAGGTGTTAGCACTATAGATTAATGCACCCGAACACATTAAAAATTATCGAATGCAATTTTGGGAAAAAAATCGGCAGAGTCCCTTCTAACCTCCTACATCTGTTTCACGTGAAGAAAAAGAGCGAATCCGTAAGAGTGATGCGTCGACAGATGACAGATGAATGTCGCGAAGGGATGTGGAAATGTAAACATCATTACCAAATTTCAGGTATAGTGTATACGAGGGACGGTCGGTAAAAACTCGTCATATTTCCCAAAATGCTGGATTAAATTTGTTCTGGAAAAAGTGTAATTCAATATGAGTGTACGAGTGTAAGATGTTGATACATGCTTGAAAAGATGGGTTGTATGAAGATTTATTAAAATTTATTATTATCGAGAGAACATTGTTTCAATTAACAGGATAAATAATTGGAATTATGCTTTAATTTTGAGAGGACGTTAAATCAACTGAATATTTTAGTCGTCCCAACTTTTCGCAATTCAACAAGTAAGAATAAATGACAATAAGCTGCTTAACATCAGCCGTTTTATTCATACAATCATCTGTCATGAAAATGTAAGACATTTCTAAAAGTAGACGTTTTGACAGTTGTATATACTTCGAAGTTCAGTCATTTATTTTAACAGTGAGTAGATCTGATCAAAAGAAATGTTTTTTTCCTTTACCATTTTTCTGGTAAAATTAAAGCAACAAAGTTATAGCCCTTTGGAAGTTTGAGTACCGCCCTGTCTCAATAATAATATTATGTGCTCGTGTTTGGCGACAACGGATATAATTCACCTTATCGGTTCATCGCATCGGAAACAAAAAGCGAAAGAATTTGGAACGATGTTTTTACAATTATTTCATTCAGTTGTATACAGTCAGTGTCAGTCGGTAGTGGATAGTGGTGTCTGTTGCGTGGCTCAAACGAAATAAAAAATGGCACATGTTTATGCGGATCGGTTTCCCAATCGAGTGCAACCAACCCCTCGTGCCTTTGTTAATGTAGTACAACGGGTTCGTGAATCATTTGACTTAAGACCTCACATATGGACGGCATGCCGGTGCTCCAAGACCTCACGATCAAATACAGGTCCGCACTGAAATACTTGTCGGGAGAATACTTAATAAAACAAGGTAAATTTTCTTTTTTAATTTTTTTTTATTTTTACACACATATTTTGGTTTATCTTCCTTCTACAATCATTATCTGAAAATTAATGACTCAACTTCAAAGTCACCCTGTATGTATATGTATATATGTATGTATATGAAAATGCCCGTTTTTGTAACGTACATTAGAATTTTTCAAAAATATTACATTGAAATGTTACAAAGTAATGTTCAGTGGTCATAACTTTGTATGGTGCCAGGTACTGTTATTGCAATATTGAATATTTGTTCAAATAAAACAAATCAGTATTTCCAATGAATCTAATTACAGACCTATAATACTTGAATCATCTATCCACCTATCCATCCGCTTATCTCATCTGTGGCCATTGAGTCATCTATCTATCCATCGGTCTCATCTGTGACAGATGTCCTCTTATACCTACGTCGTAACCACACCCATTGATGTGCATACGTGTACCTGTTACATTGATACTGTCATGGACGCAATAAACTAATACCAGTATATTGGAAACATCTGTTTATCTGAACATCAATCAAATCTCATGAAATATTTAAAACAGCAGTAATATTTCAGAAACAATATGAATGAAATATTTCTTACCCCTCATTTCAGTACTGTCTCTGAAACATAAATTGTGAAATATTACGAAATCAATATTTCCGAAAGATGTACGAAATACCAATTTAGCTCATTAAGATTACTTAGTATATAGGACTTGCTTTTGCATTTGCCTGATTAGATAAAAAGCACCTCGTCCGCTCATGTTTCCAACAGTCATACTCAGTTTGTACGTTTCAGTGCTCCAAACAGCTTATTACATGTACCCTCAGAGTTGTGCTAAAGTGTATCATAAAAAGCGCCACTTGTGTGACGCTTGAGTTGAGATAACTCCGTGTATGCTCTGTGCGGTAATCCAATTTGAATTAGTCCATTGTAACTATTGTACGAAACAACGGAGTTAGTTATATGTACATTAAACTGAGCGAAAACTCATTGTATCCCGCGATAAATTATTTTGGGCTAGGTTGTGTCCAAAATTTCGTTCACATCTAATGAGAATTTACTGTTAATATCCACTCCAGTATATAGTTTTGGGAACTACGTCCATGACTAGGATTGGTGGAGCGTAAATCCCCGAGATCCAGTTACAAACGACAAGAGCCCTTCGGTTGCCATTGAGATTTTGTTTCAAGAGTCATAACCACCAAAGGCCACTTCGATACACCAGTTATGCTAGGATTTTCGACCGTTTTACACGACTGACATTTGCTTCGCGCGCTAGAGTGATAAACTTGAGTATTAAATTATAATCACCTCTTTAACCTCTGATGGAATTGGCTCAACATTTTTTGGTTGCGAAAGGAGCTTGCAACTATCAAGGAGACTTCAAGAAGATAACAAAAGCAGGGCGGAACTCTTCTTTAGTTATTTCGTTGTAAGTTTTAATGTCGCGAAAAGGTTGCTAATTATATAGACAGAAAGAAGAAGGGATCTTTTCTCAAAATCAGCTGACATATTCCGGTCGCACATAAGCCCCAAAGTTTGCCAGAATTTTATATCTTCATTATGCTTTAGATAATAGTAGAGTTATCTTAAAAAAGTACATAGGGTAATTAAAAATGCTGTAACAATTACGTTCAAACATGTATATTGAAGATTGAAAAAGCACCTAAAAATGTAAAATTTTGAATATTATAAAAAGACACAATGCTGTTTTTAGTTTAAATAGAAATACTGTAACGGTACATTAAATATACAAACAAACTCATATAAATATGGAGTTTTCAATATTTTGGCAAATTTTGGAGCTTATGCGCGATCGGAAGATATCAACTGATCAACACCAAATTAAAACGCTTCATTTGAAGACACAAAAACCTATTTCATTACGGAAACTTCTAATTCAAAAATTAAAAATATAATAATAATAATTATATAGACAGAAAGAAGAAGGACATTTTTTTCGAAATCATCTGACATCTTCCGGTTGCGCATAAGCTTAGGGCTTTTTGCCAAAATTTTCTATCTTTACTATGCTTCATTACATAATAGTAAAGTTATTTAAAAAAAGGAACATAGAGTAATTAAAAATGCTGTAACAATGACGTTCAAAAATGTATATTGAAGATTGAAAAAGCACCTAAAAATGTAAAATGTTCAATATTATAAAAAACACAATGTTGTTCTTTTTTCAAAATAAAAATGCTATAACGCTATATTAAAGATACAAAGAAATTCATATAAATATGGAGTTTTCAAGATTTTGTCAAATTTAGGTGCTTATGCGCGATATCAACTGGTCTACACCTAATTAAAAAGCTCTATTTGAAGACACAAAAAACTATTTCATTACGGAAAAATTCAAAAATTAAATATTTATCGCCAAATTATTTTTTTTTACACATTTTGTGAAACTTTATGGCGTACGCGCTACTGGAAGGTGTCAACTTCGAAATAAAAAATGGGCCCACCCGATTTCATAAATATGTTGTCTTCTGTCAATAAAGCTTAGCCGATGAGAACTATTTTAGCATTTTTTAGATAAAAATTCGTGTTTGTGGACAGCTGTTGAATTGTCTTCAGATTAGATGATACTTAGTATTGGCAGAATTTACAGATACAAGGTTTGTGCTATATAAAATACCTTCGTCTTGTGGTGTTGTGAAGTGCAACAGTAACGCAGTGATTCGAGTTGATTCAACTGAAAGTTTGTTTAAAACATGCACATAAGAAACCAATACCGTCAAAAAAGCTTCAAACACATAAAATTAACGGCGCCAGTATGAGACACACAAAATAGACGGTTATGTTCCAGCCACATTCGAAGTCCGTGACGTCACGCGGACATAACCTTAGTTAAGGCTTTCGAAAGTTCCATTCAGACGGAATGTATCAACTGAACGTAACCAATCCATGGACTCTGGTTTTGCAGATCGGACAAATTTAAAACCTACGGCTAACTCTGTTGTGATGTAAGACATGAGTATTCTCGAAAATTGTAAAATTATGTTACTATCAAGAATGTTAAAGTCAATCCTATGAACGTATGTATGTGTATTATACGGTATTCCGAATTTCCATATATGATAAGGTCAATCGGTACACATTTAGCGGTAGCAGGTGCATTGCAATGAGACATCCTACCGAGATGTCTGGGACGCAAACAATAACAGTACAATTGGACAGTCGATGCACAGGATTGGACTAGAGGTTACTCTTTTTACAGTCCTCACAGTAGTCTTATAGACTCATATAATGTTTTGCCGGTGGTTTACTTTACTTGATCTGTCCATTGGCTGGATGGGCCTCCTCTGCAGGCTGAAAAGGGTTGTCTAGGAATTCTACTATGATGTATCCATAAGATATGAACAATCCTCACCAGCATCGCATGTTGAAGTTTGTTATGTAATCTTTATCATTCGATCTCGTTGTCAATGCTTCGCCCTCAAAACGTGATATAGAAATTAGGGCTCGTACCTTGTTTTAGAACTTTTTGCAATCGTTCTATTTTTGATAGTGGTCTCATTGTCCATTAATATTCTTTTATGGCACAGTGGCTCAATAACTAAAAATAAGACCAGAAGTCCAAAAGTATTTTTTGTATGTGACTCCAGTTTTTTTTTCACAGTTTTGGGGAAGCATAATTCATCTTTTGATAACATTAATTCCATTTAGATCGCTCTGCATGCAGAATTATACTGAAGTGAATATATGACGCATCAAACGTTAAAATGGCAAGAAGCTCGCTTCAAAAGACAGTATAATGAAAGAATAGTACCAAAGTCAAAGGTATGCATAAGTATGATATGGAGTTGTATTACTTACCAATGGATACATGAAAAAATACGACAACTATATAAAATTGAAGATTTTTCTGTAATTCATAATAAATTATTGTATTTAAAGATTAGATAGAAGAAACGTCGATTAGCTTCCGCAGTTAAGAAATACATCAATTATATATCAATTTGCAGCTGCAGCTGACCGCAGCTTTGACAGTTATGCCACATTACACAATAATTTGCAAAATGCCATGAAAACATATAAAAATTTTAAATGCGCTCACTTGCACTATGTGTTTGTATGTATGTTCACCAAACTGGATACGTCGTTTTGTTTTTATTGGAGAATCGACTCTATATTCATTATCAGCGGTCCTTAAAACATACGAAATTTAAACTCGAGAGTAATCGAAACATTTTTTGCAAATATGTCCGCCTTATTGGACAGCCATTTTAATTTAAAAAAAAGAGATATCTAATTCATTTCTCCAAAAACATGTAAGAATCGCATTGCAAACATGTCCGCCAGGTTTGATCCGGCATTTTGATTTCTGAGAAGTGAATACCGCATTCGTTATCAGCAACCCTAAAACATATGGATTAAGTTTTTTAGTGGAATTTTGTGAATCTTTCTAGTTATAGTTTTAGGACTTTTTAACCACGGTGCGCTTCCAAGTAACAATTATGGGTTAGTTAACCAGAACTTGGACAACTGGTAGCTAAATTCTAAGTCATAGTTACCCAGCTTGAAAGTTTACCTGCATCTAAAAAATCACTTTGCGGTGGTGACCACCAACCAGGAGCATCCAAAACTAAATCAGTATGTTGCTGAAAATATATTAAATCGGTTATACTCTAGTTGTTCCTTAATACATGTGGTAGAACAAAGTCGACTCAGTATTGAAGATGCCATCCCACTAGTTATATACATATCCCCTCAATTCACCTTTTTTATACAATCTCAGGAACATACTAATTTTGTTTTGGCCAGCACCAACCGAGAGGATTCAAAACTTATTTAGTTTGTTGTCGGAAATATATCAAATTGGTTCCGCATACGAATATAGTAGACATGTGTAGCTTCAGTATTAAGTTTATGATCTCATGATTCGAACACAGAGCTCCTGAACTCTCCAAATTCATATATTTTCAGTATCATACTTACTCAGTTTTGAATTCTCGTGGTTGGTGCTGGGCGCCCAGGAGTTTAATATGAAAATATATATAATATTTGCTCATTGCCAGGATGGACCGATTGTAACCGACTCAAGGGCTAAGGGGGGAGTGCTTACCAAGATTTTTGCTGGCAACTCCACCATGGACGTCCCCCCCCCTAACGCCGGACTGCCGTCAATTCAAACGGTTCCCTACACTATGTAGGAAGTAGCATTCGGGCAGAGAACCGTGTCGCTCGACATCAACAAAGCTTCTGGACATGTTTAGGACTAAGAAAAACTTTTCTCCACATGACCTCTTCACTCTGTGCAAGACCCAGATCAATCCTAGCCTTGAGTATTGCTCACATATTTGGGGTGCTGCCGATCGGTCACTCTTCTTTAATCGACAATCTCGGGTCTCTTTCGCATCGGCGGGCCGTCGGCAATCTAGATATCTGCTACCGCTATGCATATATGCTTTGCCCATGACTTCGACATCTCATCATACCCGTATCGAACTCCGTACATCCAGAACTGTCCGATACGACCGCTCCTATATCCCTAGGGTCTCGAGATCTACATGAACTCGATGTCCTGTCAATGTTTAGTGCGGTCCTGTAGATACCCTTTCCCCAACGGATCGACTTCAAGACGCTGTTATTGCCTCCGGAAGCAGCTCAATTCGATCGCCCGATTGCCGCCGGATTTTTCCATAACCTTCCAATAAATATTTTAAAATGGGATAGCTAACTGAAATCAGCCTGAGCAACAACAACTTCTTTTATGGCCAAAATAAAAGACTATGGATTGGTCATTCGGTTTTTATTTTTTTTGCAGATGGTAATGTACTTATTCTATTGTATACCCTGGACTGTGCTTAGGTGTACCTTCACAATCAATTCAAACGACTATCGCCAACAAGGTAGTAATAGTGTTTGAGTAGACTGAAGATGCCTTGTTAAGAATTCGTTGTTAATCTGATTTTTGAACTGCGTAAGGTGAATGAAACTAAGAAAAACCTCCTCTGGCAGAATATTACACAATCTCGATACCTTATGGAACAAAGAAGCGGTCGTATGGAGGAGAGCTCTGAGCAGCAAAGTCTGTTGGCATAGCGGAAGGAGAGAGGCAGATCACTGACTACCCATCGGTGTGATGGTGTGAAACATTCTGTAAGAGATCAGCCCCTAAGATACCCTATAAGAATTAAGCTATGCAGGCAAGTCACATTCTTAGAATTTTTACAAATTCTTAATGACTGTCAAGGAAATTCTTCTGAGAGATTAAGAATTTTCAATGTGATGAATTCAAATATTCATTCACCATTAAATAGAAAATATCACACATATATAACGGCAGGTGAATAAATCAATAAGTCACAAAAGGCAAGGCTTTGGGAATCACATAAATAAATAATAACCACCCCATAGAGAATAACAGGGAGTAATAAAAAAATAATGTTAGGAATTTTTTATATAACTCTGAACAGCGTATGAATGTATGTGTCAAGATAGTGGTTAAACATGTGATTTTCTAGGCACAGTTTATATTCTTTATAGGTAACGTTTTTACTAATTTTCCTTTAAATAAACTGAAGCTTGGAAGTCTTCTTATGTCTATAGACAAAATACTGTAACATTTTGGACCTAAAAACTATTCCATTTAGGATTTACTTGCTTTTATTTTGCATTTTGGCGCTATAATTTTGGATGGTCTGCTCCATGGATCATAATTGTCCTCTGAAGGTGTAATAAGTTTACCTTTAGGCAAGTTTAATTTGTAAATAAAAGTAAATCTAAAAAAACTGTAATTTTGAATACCGGAATTCTTGAATATTTTATGGGCTATACAGGGTGACTTCGAAGTTGAGTCATTTATTTTAACAGTGAGTAGATCTGATCAAAAGAAATGTTTTTTCCTTTAACATTTTTCTGGTAAAATTAAAGTAACAAAGTATAGCCCTTCAGAAGTTTGAGTACCGCCCTGTCTCAATAATAATATTAAGTGCTCGTGTTTGGCAACAACGGATATAATCCGCCTTATCGGTTCATCGCATCGGACACAAAAAGCGAAAGAATTTGAATCGCTTATTCAGTTGTATTCAGTCAATGTGTCAGTCGGTAACGCGTGAGTGAATAGTGGTGTTTGTTGCGTGACTCAAACGAAATAAAAAATGGCACATGTTTACGAAAATGCTGAACTTGTGTACATGATTCTTATTTACTGCGGGGGGAGTCTTTACAAAATGCTGCCGCGGCATCACGAATTTATGCAGATCGGTTTCCCAATCGAGTGCAACCAACCCCTCGTGCCTTTGTTAATGTAGTACAAAGGGCTCGTGAATCAGGTGACTTAAGACCTCACAGGGGAGGGCATGCCCGTGCTCCAAGACCGCACGATCAAATACAGGTCCGCACTGAAATACTTGACGGGAGGATACTTTATAAAACAAGGTAACATTTTTTTTAATCTTCCTTCTACAATCGTTATCTGAAAATTAATGACTCAACTTCAAAGAATAACAAAAAATAGGAAAATAATGAGCAAAATCCGCAAAAAGAAGGAAAGTGGATTCGAGCAGAAAATAGGATAGGTAACCCGAGCGATACGTATTTCTGCTTGGCTTCATCAGGCCCAAAATGAATGCACATATGCAACTACAAAAGTAGATACACATGCCCATACACCCGGATACGGGTGTAACCTGAGGAAACGAAGATGGAGAGGGAAAAAAATCATTGTGGACTTCGTGTGTGATTTTTTCCCATGTGCATCTACTTTTGTAGTTGCATATGTACACTTATTTCGGGCCTGATGAACCTGATGAAGCCAACCTTTCTCCGCATGATCATTTTCTCTTGTATATATACATATTCTTTAGAATCATCTTTGTAATCGGTGTAATGGTGAAATGTGTAAGTTTTGTGCTGGTTGAAAAGATCAAAAATTGCTTCTACACAAAAATTATGGTATTCCTTTACGTTTAGTAAATTTTATATACAGAAGGAGCTCACGATGCTCCATGTTCAAAGTTAACCCGAAAAGTTTATATAAACGTAGGCCCTAATCTTCTTCTTACCGATATCCAAGGTATTGAAGTTACAATCTTATAATCGTGAAAACGTATATCTCTGGAATGTATAAATGTATCTACATAATTTCTTTTACATACAGTATAAGCAATACAAAAGAAATTTATAATTCCAACACAAGTTGCGTAGATACTGGGATATTTTAATCCCTGTGGAAAAAAAACATTTCTACGCCAGTGCATTTTTGAATGAGGTATTTAAATAAATTGCCTTAACTTTTGATAGACCAATGCATTTGGAAAACAAATGGTAGAATATTTGAATATAATCTTTATAAAAGCTCAAATTAGTGGTACTAATGGAAAATATATAAATCTTAAGAAGTTTTATTATATTATTCTTTATAGAGTAATTTTACCTCACCACTGCGTCATTTAGAGAATACCCATTTTTCGTCTTGTCTAGCTACACGGTGGGTTCATGGAACTGTTTATGTCATTATGTCACCTTGCATAGGTTATTCTGTAGGCGTAAAGCTACGGCCATCGGTTTTTATACCAAGTTCAACTTTTTAAGTTTAAGGGACTTTTGTATCCTGTACCAACGAAATTCTACCATCCCCTGCCAACTTTGTCACTATCTCATTTAGTAGAGGACAAAGCTCCGTTTTTGAGAAAAAATATATACAGGGTGGCGCATCGAAACGAAACAGACGTATTTACTGCAGCTCAGTTTTTTTTTTGGAAAAACGCTCTGACCCGTCAATTTTGTTTCGAGGGGGACACAAGTTTGGCAAAAAATCACGCTAACACGTGCAGCCCCCTGGGCGGGGGTGACTCCAACCCGAAAATCTTAAATGGAAAGGGGGGTCGAGTGATACCTTATTTTAAAGGTCTTTCAATTCCCTCTATAATGATGTAAAGTGCATGAGCTTCCGTTCAGTAGTTTTGAAGATTAATTGATTTAAAGCTTAAAATATACTTTAATAGGTACATCAGATTAGTTTGTACTACTTTCAGAAGCAATTTGACTAAAAAATTTACTTAATAGGTAATTCACTACGCCCATGGTTTTTTATCATTCTGTTGTTGAAAATAGCTATTGGAGCATTTTTTGTGGCAAAAAGGTTATTTCTTGAAGAAAGATAAGGAAATATCTCGTACTGATTTTAAATAGGAATTTAGTACATAGTTGCGATTGATTTAACCAAACTTTGTTGCTAAAATAACTTGTACCATGGTATATTCCACAGCAGGAAGAGTTGAAATTATCGAAATATTTTTTCGGAAATAATCAGTGCGCTAATAGAACAGCAGAAAAATTTAATGAGCGACATGGGAACAGTAACGTGCATCGAAAATATGTTCTGGAACTTGTAGCTAAATTTCGGAAAACTGGGTCAGTCGCCAATAAGAAACGCAACATCGAAAATCCTATAAGGAACGAAGCAATAGAAGTGGGGGTTTTAGGGCAAGTTTATGTAGATCGTTTATGTACCCGCAAATTGGAGACTGTGTGTGGTGTTAGTCGACGTATTGTCCAATGGATCCCAAAGTTTTCATCCGTATAAAGTTCACCTGTTAGAAGAACTTACTGAAGACGATTTTGATCGGCGATTAGAATTTTGTGAAGATATGAGTGAACGAATTATAAACGATGAACATTTTCTATTCAACACTTGCTTTTCCGACGAATGTTCCTTTTCTTAAATGGCGTAGTAAATCGTCATAACTGCCGATATTGGTCGATTCTAATCCCAGAATTTATCATGGGCTACATACACAGCAGCCACAAAAATTAAATATTTGGGCTGGTATTTTGGTGATCATTTAGTTGGTCCTTTTTTCTTACGTGGAAATTTGACCGGTGAAATGTATTTAGAATTACTGGAAGACGGCATAGACCCTGCATTAATAGCCATAATTGAAAATCAGAATGATCGGCGGTACATTGCGAATAGGTTGATGTTCCAACAGGATGGTGCCTCACCACATTACGCATTACGTGTTCGACAATATTTATATCAGATGTTTCCAGTTCGATGGATTGGCAGAAGAGGTGCCATTGAATGGCCCCCAAGATCGCCAGATTTATCACCTTTGGATTTCTTTATGTGGGGTCATTTAAGAAGCAAAATCTATGCCACTCAGCCAAAATCATTAGAAGACCTGCGACAAAGAATTGTGAATGGGTGCCTTCAAATTACTCCTCAAATATTGCAAAATGTGCGGCAACGTTTTGACCAAAATATTATTATTGCATGGAGAGTCATGGTGGCCATTTCCAACATTTACTTGCCTAACGGGTCAGAGCATTCTTCTCTTTTAAATTACTTTGCTGCCAAATGTATTGATCTCCACTAATTCAATTCAATTTCAATTCAATGGACTTTATGTAACACATACCATAATTATGTATCATTACAAATGGCGAAGTCTGGGCAATGGCCATGTATTACTTAACCATAGATGTCATGTAATGCTTATTACTACCTTAAAAATAAAATAAAAAACTGAAAAAGAAAAGGAAAAAGAAGAATAATAGTAAAAGAAGAATTAATAAATATGACATAATGCGTACGGTTAGAACAAAAAACATAATACGTATGATTCAAAGAGAAGACAATAACCTAAGAGCTCAATAAGTAGTTCTTATATTTTTTTTTAGAAAAGTTGCTGATGAAACATTGTTCGAAAGAGTTGATCAATTTCACCGCATTATACGTAAAAGACCGTTGAAAAATGGCTGTCCTATGTTGTGGCATTGTCAGGAGATTAATGTTGCGCGTATTCAAATTGTGAATTAAATTCCTACGAACAAGCTTTTGCATAAGATAAACCGGAACAGAAGTTTTAATATTTTTACGACAAATGTAACAAAGTTGTATTTGAAAACAGAAATTTTCAACCAATTCATTGAAGATTGAGTGAGAACATGATCGTACCTTCTTAAATTGTTTATGTAACGACTACATGAGTTTTGAATTTTTTGCAGTCTGTATTTTGTGATTTCATCCAGACAAGGATAATAATGATGATGTATTAGTTTTATCTAAGCTTTAAATCAATAAATCTTCAAAACTACTGAACTGAAGTTCATTCATTTTATATCATTATAAAGGGAATTGAAAGATATTTAAAATAAGGTATCACTCGACCCCCCTTTCCATTTAAGATTTTGGGTGGTGTCACCCCCGCTTAGGGGGCTGCACGTTTGTGTCCCCCTCGAAAACAAAATCGACGGGTCTGAGCGTTTTTCAAAAAAAAACTGAGCTGCCAGTAAATGCGTCTGTTTCGTTTTCGATGCGCCAGCCTGTATAATCTCTGATAATCAATTTTCATCGGATAGGTGAATGAGAAAGCAAGAAAACGTATATTGCTGAGTAACAATAATCATGGAATTCGAGAGGAAAGAGTGGTTCCGGTAAATATAATCTGGAAGAAAATTCCTTGGCTGATATCGACTTGGCAAATCTGGATTTAATTCCATGGCCAGCTCCCCGAGTCTTAAGCGGAGAATTATAAGAAGCTCGACGGCGGTTTCTGAAGTTGACAAATGACGCTCGGGTATTTTTAGTGTAGTAATGACGGCAAAAACAAAGGGGGTTTGTGACAGCTCAGCCGGCACTCTAATGAACTGGATAGAAAAAGGTCAACGTGAGGGTCGACCAAGTTGATATTGAATTATAAACAATGAAGACCTTCTTGATGATAATGTTTTAATGTCAACTGTAGGAAAGTTGTTGGACAGAAGGAAACTTTAGGTATCAGTTGTTGATTTTTCTCCATTCTCTAACAGA